>OV725080.1:83760679-84360679 GCA_928085145.1 Nezara viridula | reverse complement strand
TTATTCCATCATAGGACAATAGCAGGGAAATTTTCTATTTGGTTAAATATACTTTAGAGAAAGACATTCTGTCTCCACAGCCTTATGTCATCAACTCAACCCGTCAACTTTTCGCCAATTCAGGCATCATCAGGACAGAAAAGAACAGCTCACCGAACATCATTTGATGAAATCCAATCGCATATATTTTTTATCATTATTCATGGAGTGATGTTCGATTAGATGTTCTTTACTCTCCTGATTATGCCTGAATTGGAGAAACTTTCAGGGGTTATTTATTCTTTGCCTGCAGGTTGGAGATATAACTGTATATTTTTTCAATAATAACCTAACATATATCACAACATTTTATGATATGACAATGAATCATTGTTGAATCTTGAAGTGCATAGCATTGTTTAAATGGATTTATCTCTGATACGATTGCAATATCGATAAATTCAACAATTTTCGGAAACAAAAAATTATAAATACATATTATTATTGGGTTTGTTATACCCTGACCTCTCCCCTCCACACCACCAGGTCTTCCAGAGGGCAGAAGAGAACGGCCATGACTCAGTTGACGTGATCGAGACCATTAATGGCGGGGGGTGTTTCATTTAGTGGCCGGGCTATTTAATTGGATATCTGCCCCTTCTCGATGGGTTCTTTTATATCAAATCGATTCCAAAACTGCCTAGGTGATATAGGGTAGTTTCTTCAACCACTCAGGGGCTGTAATAAAATCATTCTGATAAGCAATAAGAATTTCGCCTTAACTTAATAATACAGATATAGCAATAATTTGTAGAATTACACAATATGAAGTTGTGAAAAATTAATAACGGACCCTAATGTTGTTAAAAATTAATTAAAACACGGCCTGTAGCTTAGAGACAAATTTTTGAAACTGTTAACAAACATTTTTTTCATTTCATATTAATATTTATATTGTATATAGGTATGTATGTGTTCTTTTTATTAATTTATTTTTAGGTTATTTTATTCTTATTTATTGTATATATATTATTTTTCTGTATAATTTATTTTATTTATTGTACATAGAGTGTGACCAGTGATCTGTGAACATTATTATAAATGTCCTTGAGACAGATTGTATTATTTTTCAATAAATAAGTTTTTTTTTTTAAACTTTTATTATGATATTTACAACTGTATTAGTATGAATACATCAAGTAAGTTTTTACAGAGGAATAAAATAACATGAAACACGCTTGTCGAGAAACTACCCATTGGTAGCACTCTAATAATTTGTCTACATGAGGAGATCACGAGGCCATCTTCTTTTCAGACGCCTCAGAGGGTTATCAGGAATCCAAGCGGAAGCAAGGTTAGAAACAAGAGGATTCGGATGGTTATGAAGTTTATTATGGAAGGATAGGTATCTGGATTCGGCCAATTCGGAAACATATGGAACATTGAGGTTTTTATGCATTATTTTATTTGTGACAAAGTAAGGAGCATTCAGGATTTTACGAAGGATTTTGGATTGTAAAGATTGGATACGAGAGGAATTTGATGGTTTAGTGGAGCCCCACAGTTCAATTCCATAAGTCCAAATAGGTCTTGTTATAGTCATGTATATGAGTCGTTTATAATTAATGGGAAGTTTAGAGCGTTTGTCTAGTAAGTGTTGGAGTAAGCGGAAACGTCGAGCAGTTTCTTGCCGTTTCAGTCTGGTATGGTGGTTCCAAGTGAGTCGTTTGTCTAGGTGGAGTCCTAAGTATCGGATTTGTTCTACAGGGATAAGAGGGCTATTGTTGAAGGATACTGTAGGACAGGGGGTCATAGGTTTACGGCGGAGAGTGAAGGTAATTTGATGTGATTTATTGGAATATATTTTAATCCTCCAGTTTTGACACCATTCTTCAAGGTTTGTGATGTTTGATTGAAGGGTTTGGGATGCAATTGTTGGATCATTATTAACTGACAGGATACATGTGTCATCAGCATACGTAGTGATGACAGTGTTAGGATGGGTTGGGATATCAGCTGTATAAACTGTGTAAAGGATAGGACCAAGGATACTACCTTGAGGAACTCCGGCAGATTGAGAAAAGAGGGATGAATAGGTATTATTGTGATTTACTTTGAAGTGTCTATCAGTAAGATAGGAACTGATGATAAGAAAATATGTAGGGGGAAGGAATTTACGGAGTTTGTAAAGTAATCCCGGATACCAGACTCGATCAAACGCCTGTTCAACGTCGAGAAAAACTCCAGTGCAATACAGCGCTCCAATGCAGAGGTGACAACGTCTACCACACGATGACATTGCTGGATAGTGGAATGGGATGTGCGGAATCCAAATTGGTGATCAGGGATTATGTGGTTAGAATCTAGGATGGGATACAGGCGTTAAATAAGGTTAAAAAAAATCATAAAAATTTTCAGATGTGCCAAAAAACGAATTTCAACTTCTCTTTGTGAATTATGTTAAAAAAATGGTACGCTAGAAATTTAAAATAATTCGAAGTCTTTAAATACTATAAAGCAGAGATGGGCAAATGCTATTCTGAGTACTGAGTACTTTACTCAAACACTGACCTTTTTTGAGTACCAAAGAATTTAATTACTACTTCAATTGATGTCAAACGATTAACTGAAGTAGTGATTGAAATCTCAATAGCGAATCATTTTGATTAAAATACAATTTTTTATTTTTTTAAATCTTTTGTTCATTTATATCATACATTTTCGTTGTCTATATTTCATATATACATCTTGCAAAACTGCTTTAATGATCAAAAAATAAAAAAGACCATGAAGATGGACATTTTAGAAATATTATATTATAATAAATTAAATACATATATTAAAGAACTAAATTTGACTATTACAAAATATATATAATATGAACGAAAATCCTTGTTCTTATGTCCTTGTAAATGCTAACATGTAGAGAAGCATTTCTGAACACTGTTTACTTATTCGTAAGTGTTAAAGTGAACTTTAAAGATTATTGTTATAGGTAAATTTAAATATGTAATAAAAAATTTAATAATTTTATTTACTAGCATTAAAGACACAATTAAAATCTTGTTAAAATACGAAATAAATATATCATTATGAAATGATAAAGATGTAATAAACTAGTTATTTAACACACTTTTTTAGAAAAAAAATAAAATAATTTTCTGATGAATACTTATGTAAACAAACATTAAGAACGATAAAGGTCCATTTTCACGACTTTTTAATACTATAAGACAGTTAAGAGTTGAAGAAACGAATTCCTATGAATTATTATTGCGTTCGATTATGAATTTAGAACGATGGTATAAACGGAAATGTCTGTAATAGTGTCTAATTAAAACCATAAATTTATTTTAAGTTTTTTTTTTTTTTGCTGAAGAAATTAAATTTATTTCTATATAAATAGTTATAATTACTTTTTTATGTATTACTGAAGTTCACTTCTTTCTCTTTTCAACACTCAATCGATTTATACTTATATTCTAAACCGCTTTATACTTATTTTCTTTATTTGAATAGCCATTCATTTATTCCAACGGAATTTGGAGTAAGTTTCTGATGTTATTTTTCACTCTGACCATTTTTTTTTATATTTAGAAGAAAAAACCATTCCGATTTCGCAGTTGTACAGATATTGTCCTTTATTATATTAAATTAATTGTTCATTACACAATTAATTACGACGCATTTTATGAGCTGAGGAAAAAAACTAAGTTTAAAAAAAATAGTGAAATGTTATGAATTTACTAGCCAATGGAATTTTTTTTTTTTTAAACTATACATAACAGATCCATGTGCTATCAATAGTAACAAACAAGCTCGTACAAAAAAGCACCTAAGGCACTGTGAGACCTGTTATCTTCCCTAAAACAGGTTTTAAAAAAACCTTGGCGCCTGATGGAGGGTGAAAAAGAGGAGTCCAATGAACTCTGAAAAAACTAGACACGAGCACGCTTCACCGTATTAGGATCCCGCTCCATTCTTTTTAACGCTAGGGGAGGATTTTTTTTTATATTTAGAAGAAAAAAACATTCCGATTTTAATTTTCTAAAATCTAGTATAAAATAAATTCCGATTTCGATTTCGGCACTGATAAGCAGTTGTACAGATATTGTCCTTTATTATATTAAATTAATTGTTCATTACACAATTAATTACGAGGCATTTTATGAACTGAGAAAAAGAACTAAGTTTAAAAAAATTAGTGAAATGTTATGAATTTACTAGCCAATGGAAATTTTTTTTTTGAAAACTATAGATAACAGATCCACCTGCTATCAACAGTAACAAACAAGCTCGTACAAAAAAGCCCCCAAGGCACTGTGAGACCTGTTACCTTCCCTAAAACAGGTTTTAAAAAAACCTTGGCGGCTGATGGAGGGTGAAAAAGGGGAGACCAATGAACTCTGAAAAAACTAGACACGCGAGCACCCTTCACCGTATTAGGGTTCCGCCCCATTCTTTTTAACGCTAGGGGAGGATTTTTTAGATTGCCCTTTAACAGGGGTGAATTGGAGTTACTGGTGACAAAGTAGGTAAAAAAAAAAAAAAACATGATGGCTTGTTCTTGTAACGGAGGGGAGTTTTTTTAGATATTTTGGTTTGACACACGTCAACATATGCCAAGGGTCAAGTGATATGAATAACCTAAGCAATGATCTGGTTAATTCCTCATCGGTTTAAATCAAATCAATCGAACTTACCGAAATATAATACATCATAGTTATATTGTCGAAATAATTAGCAAACTCCAAAATGCACCTCTTAACTCCAGACAAATGAGTTAAAAAACAAAAATCTTTTCAACGCATTTTAATGTTTTAAACTCATGTTTGGCTTTGATTTGATAAAAAAAAAAAAAAAATTAGAACGTTTTTCTTTTTCGGTAACAAATTGAAATTTGGAGGTAATAGGTAATAGATATCAATTATATAATTGATATAACCTTTTTATGACAGCTATTATTTATATATATATATAAATGATTCATTTAAATTAATTTACTGCTCAATAGTCAAAATTTATAAGTTTTAAATATTGTTTATTAAATAATAATTTTCGAAAAATAATAACTTTAGGGTATTTACCATTGTGTATGGAATTATTTTCTAAACAAATATTTTTCTGAGATCAGTCAGAGAGAATAAAACAAATTAAATAAACAATGATTTTTTTGTTATCATATACTTTCCAAGCAATGCAGCTCGATCTTCGGGTATATACAAAGATGGTAGAAATAATAATAAGGCAATATAATTTAAAAATAATAATAAAAGATATTCATGGAAATTGTAGAAAAATAAATGGAGATGAAAAAAAAATAACGATAAGTATTATAAAATAAGTTCTGAAAAATAACAAAAAAAAAAAAAAAAGAAATAGCTAAATAAATAAAATATTATATTTTGTAATTTTTAATTTTGTTATTCTTTTCTTGTGTTCTGAGTAGTCTTAGTATGCTTGCATAGCACCAAAAAGTCATATTTAAACATATATGTAGTATATGGATTTTATTATATAGTTTTATATGAAAATAATGGTGTACTGTATAGAGAGTTTTGTCTCAATAAAAAAACTGAAATATATAATAAAAATAATGTATTTCTATTAATTCAAAGAAAAAAATTCTTAACGACATAAATGGCCTATTTTCATGGTCTAATTATGTGATTTTTTTCCCTCAAATTACTACCTCTTTAAGTATAATGATAGTAAAAGTATATTAAATAAGCTTAGATTATCAAGAAATAAACTTATTGTTCTTTAAACAAGGTGCGTCAAAACAGACTAACAGGAATCCTTTATTTGTTTAAAGAAAATAATGTAAAAATGGGATTCGTCTTGGATTGTAGACAAATATGAACCTAAATAAGTTAAAGAACTGAGTGAAAATATCCAAAATAATCAGAGAAAAAAAAAAGCTAATCAAGTCAGGCTATGATAAAAAATAAAATGGCTTACTCGTTCTTACAGATTATATAATATCGTACTCATATGGTTGCAACAGTTTTCTACTGCGCAAACAGCAGATGGACATACCAAATTTCCTTTTTAATTTTTTTTCTAACAAAGAAATCTTTTGTTATGTCCATTTAAGACTTTCGGAAAGCTCAAAGCTCCCGCAATGGTTCTTGGTTAATAGGAACTGGAGAGCATTTGGAGGATCATATATAACATGGCTTGCGCCAGCCGGGCTCCTGGAGCTGATTGCTTTTGGAAAATGGAAAACAAATATGGTCGTCATCGCGTTGAGCGGCGCTAAGGAGCGTGCCGCCGATACCTGCTATTGTAAAAAAACCGCTCGGCCAATATTTGATGTTTGATTTATTGGGTTCGATCCCTTCCCGAGAAGCCGAAAAACAAAAAAGCCACATACATCATTAATTTTCATTAAATTAGCCACCGTGAACCAGCCGCCTTAGCCCTCAGCTTCTGGTCACGGAAAAAACACCCAAACGCACTTCAAAGGATCGAGCGCCAGGTAAAGCTTTCACACTTTTTAAGTTTTTTTTTTTTTCTTTTTTAATGCATCTTTATAAAATAATCTTTTTTTTTTTTTCTAAACATTCATCTCCACTGGGTTTAGCCCTAGTGACGCGGTTGAGAGAGGAGTGCAGGGAACTCCTGGAGTCATACTTCTCCCTCCACAGTTGGAGGGACAAGTCTGGTTTGGAGTTCTCTCGCCAAGTTGTAAATATTGTATATAGGTGTGCATGTGTTCTTTTTATTTGTTTATTTTTAGGTTATTTTATTCTTATTTATTGTATATATATTATTTTTCTGTATAATTTATTTTATTTACTGTACATAGAGTGTGAATGTGATCTGTGAACACTATTATTAATGTCCCTGAGATAGATTGTAATATATTTCAATAAAAAAGCTAGTAATACAAGTAAAAAACATTCATCATTAAATAATCGTCTTTTTTTTAATTTCTTGAAGACGTTCCTTCACGCCTATTAAATAGTTAAGCAATCTATTTAATATTGTCGACACTGACAATATCAATAACCTGAGAGAATATGATTGTATGTGGATTTAGTCAAATGTAGCCATCTCACATTAGATAGGTGTCCTCCTTCCGAATACAATCAACTTGAACAAATTAAGCGAAGTAAGGGAAACATTTTTATTCATATATTGATAGATAGATAGAAAAAAACTTTATTCTGGGACTAAGTCCCTTTAGGATAACAAAATTGTATAAAAAGAATAGTACTGGCCTAAAAGTTTGGAACAATAAATAAAATTGATAAAATAAGCTAAAAAGTAAAGAAAACCTTAGGCGAACAATATAGATAAAACTATGTACAAACGATTTAAAACTATGAACAACACACTTCTGTGAAAAAATCACTTCAAACTATGAACAAAACTATGTATAATGGTTGAACAACTTAAACATACACTTTGAAAAATGAAGAAAGAAAATGAGATAGAATAAGTTCATTTCATAAAAAAACTTTACTTGTGTATATATATTAAAAAAAAAGTAAGTTATAATTGAATTAAAAAAAAATAAAAAATAGATGTATTGAAACGCCTACGTCGAAAGTAGGAAATGCATGTACTATCTCTTACAAAGTATTATTGTATGATTATATGATTGCTGCGCAGTACTTATATAGTGTTAATAGTTAGCTGACTGTTTTTGGAACAGGACAATTCCTGTTCCAATCCAATGATTAGGAGATTTCTGAATGTGGATATGGAGTGGGCATGGCGAATTTTGATTGGAAGAGAATTCCAAAAGTTGACAGAGCGGGTTTAAAAAGGAGTTTTAGAATCAGGCAGATATATGAGAAGGGTTGTATAGGTCAGAAGTTCGAGATCTTGTGGCGAGTGAACGTGGAATGCGGAAAAGAATATAAACAGAATAATATTGTCAAGTTTATTCAGAACAATTGGTGAAGCCCTAAACTAGAGCTATTTTCAAGTCTGGAAATTTTGTTATTATTCGATAACAATTTAATTTATTTTACAATTGAAACATGCTTCTTTTGTGATGAGGCAGCTTATACGGCAGAAGGCCTAGAAAACAGCAAAACAAAAAGCGAGTATATGGTATTCAATAATATAGGAAACTGCTCATTAAATGTTGGTGAATGGGACTTGGCCCCAACTGTAGTTGCAGTTACCCTTGTCCATTAGTCCGAAAATTCATAACCCCGTCGAAATATGCCCCCTTCAAAAATTTTGATGGCGCAACTTGCTTTATGAGTTCTGGGCACCCCTACTTTGTTTTAAGCACTGTATTATATATCTCAGAAACCTGGACGATTTCAACCGACTCAGCAATAAAATTGTTATCAATAGAGATGGATTTTTGGTGACGAAGCTGTAGAATATCAAGACTACAACATATTCCAAATAATGTTATTAGGGATAATGTGAACGAACCCCTCAGACTCCTGTATTCATTGAGACAAAAAAGCTGGATTAGTTTGGGCATGTAATGAGAATGACGGACGACCGATGGTCTAAAAGAATACTTCAACATGTATCATTGGAAAGGAGGAAGATAGGTCGTCCGGAAAAGAGATGGTTGGAAAGTTTAGATGAGGCTATAGGAGCAAGGGATATCCGTAAGGAAGACTGTTATGATAAAAAGCAATGGCGACAGGGATTAGGTTACGACATATGACCTTAAAGTATTGTAAATAATGTCATTGTACATATAATTTTCTTTGCCATAACTTGTTAAAATACTACTTATTTCAAACATTTATACTGTGCATTAATAATTATACTTTTATTAATTTCCTATCATCTACGTAACCTTTCCAAATTTATACGAATTTCATTATTGTCTTAAATGAGTCCACCAACTAAGTATCCACATTCAATATACTTTTTCTTAATATGAGAAGAATAAATTGTCCTTTTATTTAAGGGTTTCATCTTCGTAATCAGTGGAGAGACTGTCTTTTTATCATCTTAGTGGGGGACAGTGAAAAGAAAAGGAAAAAAGAGGGGTTTTAATTTATTATTCTGTATAGAATTTTGGTACGTTGAATTTGCCAAAAATAGTAATATTTTAATTATTAAAACAAAAAATTGTGACTAGAATCCCTTAACAACCATAGCATGGCAAATGGAATCGTTTAGAAAGAGTTACGATTTGTCTTAAAAACCGGACTTTTTGGGGTTTTAAAACGCAAGGTCTTGATATCCTCTCCGAAACTTCTAACACTATTTATTCCGTCTCGTTTTATTATCTTTAGATACTGCACAATTTTTCAATGACTTTTGTTTCAGTTGCCGTAAGGTTTAAGTTTCGAAATTTGGATTCGTCATTTCTCCCTGAAATATTCTTTCATTTGATTCCTCCGTCATCAAAATCCATCGCTTCTGAGCTATAATACAGGATGCTCCTTAACCTCAAGTTTGGACGTTCCGTCCCTCAAGAGCTACAAAAATGTTCATATTAAGAATCGCCTGATTTTCAGGAGGAAAGTAGGAAAATCAAGTTTTGTGATTTTTTAAATGACACGATTTTTTGTCGAATACGAAGTGATAACTAATAAGAGATGAAGCTTAATTTTTTTCCCAAGTAATTCTTAATTTAAATAATGTGGACTTCTTTACAAACAAAAAACGTGCCACTTGAAAAAACACAAAACTTTAATTTTCCTACTTTCCTCCTGAAAATCAGGCAATTGTTTAAAACACTTCTTTATTAACTCTTGAAAATGTCTGCTATCAGTCCTATAAATATTTCCCTCTACTTGTACATAATGGAAATTTCATCTGAAATGGATTCATGTCGCAATTTTTGTTTTGTCAAAATTTTAATAAAAATTAGGCTGAGTAAGCGTTGAAGACATGGATGAAAAGGAATAGAAGAATAGTAAGGGTAAAATTTAATAACAGACCACGATATACTGTAAGTCTTAAAAGTGTTTTTTGGTTCTGTCATTGTCGTTTTGTCCTATATTTCTAGCTGTTTTTAAAAATACGTATTGAGATGATGAGGCAGATAACATAAGTATTTAATGCGTTACATTTTAACGTTTACACTAAGAAAAATCTTAATTAGGTTCTAATTTGTTGCTGATATAGATAAGGTACTGTTTGTGTTCTACAAGTCCAGGTGTTTCTAGAAAACAGGTGTTGTTGAATGGGGGTCAGTAGCAACGTTGTGCAGGCTTGCCAGGTACAGATGTTAAATCAGTTCATCTGGGTTAGCAATCCCTAGCCCTCCAAAAGCATATGAAAAAAAAAATAATAAAACGCCAATACCCAGTCATTAATGTTTAAAATTTCAATTTGAAAAAGGTATAAGGTATTATTACCCATTTATTATTATAACTTAAATAGGTAACTCAAATAAACTTGATAATTTTTAGTTTGGTTATTTTAACAATATCAATATAACTGCACAGGAATTATTGATTACACTAACATGTTTTAGAGTTCAGCCTTACAAAAGGAATGTTCTCTTATATAATATTAACATTATTTTGATATATGACTAATGTTAAAAGTAGTACAAATATTTAGTGCACATAACTCTGTATAACTTAGTGTAACTTTCTAAATTTTATTACCTATTTGTATCACATGGCGATATATTATCACTGACGCAGTTCAAGGTCAGTAAAACTACCAGGTTCGCTCACTCAGAGGGAAAATGGCGGCGAGGAATTGAGCTGTGACGTAGCCAAAGGACTAAGTTTACCCCTCCGGCCTTAGTTTCTGGACATTTTAAGATTATTGTTTACTTTTCTACATTAAATCAATACTGTATTGCCAAATAACTTATTAATTTTAATAAATTTGAAAGGTGAGAGAAAGGTTGATTTGATATTTTATTCTAGGTTGTTTGTCGTATTTATTGATTTACCTGCTTAAAATTATCTTCAATTAAACGTCAAGCACACAGAAAAATATTCTTTTCAATAAATTACCTCAGTAAAACTAAAAAAAGACACATTAATATTCAAATAAACCTCCAATGATAGGCTTGAAAGAACAATAGGAAGGTTAGATAGTCTAGTGGCTACGTCACAATGCAAGTTCCCCCACCACGCATTTCTGAGTGAGTGAACCTGGTAGTTTTACTGACCTTGGAAGCAGTTATTAATTAGAACGGAGGTAGTAGTGCTGCTACATCATCAAACTGTTCAACATAACTTACTGTATTTACGATCGATGGCTTTGTTCGTAAATAAATAATTAGTAGTTATTAACTGACTATTACTACATCACACCCCTATCACTTACCACTCTATTATGTTTAAAAATTATTTTTTATCAAAATTGGGCTATTGAAAAAATTCTTGGAAGTTCATTTTGACTGGAGCTAAACTTTTCAAGAACACATTTGCCAATTTCGCTGATATTTATCAAAACAAAAACTCATAAAGAAGATCAAAATAGCAAAATAAACACAATGACGTTAAAGGTAATTAATGAAAACACCGCAGCAATCGAGTTAAATCACGTAATTCCAAATACGGAGCACTGTATACAAATAGAGATTTGAAAGTACATAGATATTTCTAATCAACTGCCAGATCTAAGGGGAGGGGCTTTCGGACTGAAGCCCCCTGCCCCAAAATGGTAAAGTATAACTATGTTTTATATAAAAAAATATTAAAAACTATCTCTTAAGGTATTATTGTTCGTGTAATTACATTTAATAGGACTTGAAGAATCACTAAAGCACCATGTGATATAGGTAGTTAGTTTCTTTCTTTTTTATTTCAAATTAATTATCGTTATATATATATATATATATATATATATATATATATATATATATATAACGATAATTAATATATATATATATATATATATATATATATATATATATATATATATATATATATATATATATATACATATGAAAATAGAAAGCGAGGGTGCTTCAGCCCCCTCTCCCCGAAAATTAAATCCTGGATATGCTGGTGCTCTAATCTACCAGTAAGGATTATGTGCAGTACAAATTATAGGAACTAAATTTCTTTATATATGTTATCTTAAATTTTTATCTTTTTCCCCAAAAAATTATCCAAAATGGATTAAGAAGATTTAGCTGCCTAACGTTGACATATAATAAGTAGTCACACTGAGTGCACAATGTTATAATTTTACAAAGGGAAAACTCATCAAATTATTTACTTATTTAATTTTCTAAAATGTTAAGGATATCGCGAAAACAGTGTGTGTGTGTTAACAGTCTAGCTCATAAACGAAAAGTAGTACGAAATTGATATTAAGTATTTAGGGTTTGTATATGAGCCGGATGTGACAGTAGCTTTTTCGTTAAAATCGGCTAACCGGAAGTGCCACTTTATATGAACGCTGAAACACATTTTAACATTTTTCTCAAAAGCGGCTCTAACTATTTTGATTAAATTCAGTGTATCATTGTATAATTAAGTGGTCTTTAATATCAGTTAGGTCTTATCCCCATTGATGTCACTTTACAGGGCTTAAATGCCCAACGTTCATATACGTCTTCCTCTAAAGTGCCTTTAATATGTGTTTATTTTAAAATGTTAATCATTTCGCATTATTCAGAATTACGAAAAAAAGCTACATATAACTTTTGAAAGAATTTGATGAATTAATAAAGGAAAAAAATAAAATAAAAATGCAGAAAAACCTGCGTTGCTATAGACTGCAGCGCCTAAACGAATGCACCGATTTCAATGAAACTTCGCTAAAGTCATTATCTCGACACCCTTTAAATTTATCTATATAACATACTTCAACGAAAAGAAGCTGGAAAAAAAGTTACGAGGGATGGTAAAATTAAATTCCGAATAACTCAAAGAGTATACACTTTTTTATGGATATTGTATATGGTTTTAAAAAAGTTTATGGAATTTCCTAAAAAACAAAAAAAGAAAAAATCGTTAAAATCGGACAATTAGGAGGAAAGAAATGGTCTCTAGTTTTTTTCCCTAAAGAGGCGAAAATTTGGATAAATTTAAAATATTTTTTTTTATTATTGAGACAAAAAAAACCTTTTTTTCTACAGATATTTAATAAAGAGTATTTCCTAAGAACATCTTTCATAAGAAATAATACCTAAATTTATACCGTTATTCTCAGTTCTATATTTCAACACTGCAATCACCACCTCCGGAATCAACTTACTCACTGTCTGCATAGATAACTTTTTCAACTAAAACGTTCACTAAATTGACATTATTAAAAAATGTTGAAATTGGAGTTAGTCATTCTGTGGTTTATAAAAACAAAGAATGTTGTGTGGTTTATAAAAGCAGATGGAGTGACTAGATTTTTATTGTCTACCACCGATATATTAAATAGACATTTTGTAATTATAATGGTCTTAATGACTTGTTAGCTGTAAGCTTTAAGCTTTAGCCCCGTTTAAAATGCACTTCAAATATTTTTATAATAGCCCAGCATTGCCAGAAAATAATTTCTATTCAAAGTAGATCGGTAAGTGAAAGTTGTGTGTTGCGCGCACCAGATTTTTTTTAAGATTACATTATATTTCATTTAATTTTCTTGGAAACATGTGATTTACGTTAAATAATACTAGTTTTCACAAATTACTATTCATAATTTGTAGTCACTCTCCATTACTTTCTAAAATTTTCTGTATTATATTGTTGTTTTCTAAAATTCTCCGCCTTCCAATGATATATTATGCATATACCTTCTAACTAATATTTCCGGAAATTCATTTTCGACCTAAAGAAACATTTTTCCTTTTTTTTTTTTACATTTTCAATAATCATATTCTTTCTTCATATTAAAAAAAGTTTACCATTTTTCGTAATTCTTAATAATGAGCGGTAGTTAATTATTTAAAATAAACCAAATCAAAGGTACTTTAGAGGATGGCGTGTTGAACATTTAAGCATCTAAACCCTGTAAAGTGACAACAATGGGGATAAGTTATACAATGATACACCGAGTTTATTCAAAATTTTTAGAGCCGTTTTTGAGAAATTTATAAAAATGTATATAACAATGTATATAAAGTAGCACTTTCGGTTACCCTATTTTAAGAAAAAAGTTGCTGTCACATCTATGCCGTATACTTATCTTAAATACGTTACATCAATTTTATAAGACTTTTCGTTTTTGAGCTAGACTGATCACAGGCACACACACACCATTTTGCAGGACTTGGTTATTTATACTCAGAGGACGTCAAAACGTGTATTTCCCTTGAAAACAAAAAATTTTCACGATCGTAATACTTTCCCTTACTATATATTACATATATGGGTAAGTGAAAGTAAAAAGGATTGGTAAAGCAGACTAATCTTTTTGTGAGACTTCATGATTTGGACACTGAAACACGTATTTCCGTTGGAAACTTTTGCACGAAATTAAAAGTTTTTTAAATGTTAATATTAATTTTTAAAAAAATCTATTTATTGAGTAATAATACAATCAGCCACTACTGGAGGGCTATAAGCAATAGGGCTAAAAGTTCTCATTCATACAATATATACAAATAATAAAGAAATAAATGTAAATATAAGAAGTAAATAAATAATACTGATGAAGAAGGTAAATAAAAAAATAAAATAAACAAATAAAATAAAATAAAAACTTCTAAACACAATCATAACATTCGCCCAAGAATATCCGAGTCAGGCTTTTTCCCCCACACGTGGAAGGCAAAGCAAGCTCCGGAAGATCCCAGTGCCACTTTTCCAGCCGCATCACTAGTATTAGAAGCCAGTGGAGACTGAAAGAGGGCACTAGAGCCACAGACGCTCAGGACATGAGTGGAGAAACTGGCCATTGCCAAGACTCCAAAGGCATATTTACAAAAGATCTCGAGGCCACTGCCGTTTCAACCTTCGAGGGGGATGTTATGGATGCTCAGAGCTGGATAGGGATTGCGCTGGAGGATTGGGATGATGAATGAGGTTCTGGTGAAAGTTGGAGAATCTGGATGGGATATGTCATGGACATATGGGATGTTAAGGTCATGGTGTAGGGTCTTGTTCGTGACATAATATGGAGCATTGACTATTGTTCGAAGGACTTTGGACTGGAAGGATTGGATGCGTTTGATATTCGATGATTTAGTTGTCCCCTACAGTTCAAGTCCGTAGGTCAAGATAGGTTTCAGTTTGGTCTTGTAGATTAATGATTTGTTTTCTGTTGAGAGATGAGATGTTCTGTTTAGTAGTCTTATATAGCTGACCAAATCGTCGGTTAAGCTCTTGTCTTTTAAGTCTCGTATGTGGGTTTCAAGTCAGACGTTTGTCCAGAAGGAAGCCAAGGTATCGGACTGTGTCTGAGTAGGGAAGAGGAATTGAATTAAAAAAAATTGGCGGACAGGATCTGCGTCAAAGAGTGAAAGTTACATGTTTGCATTTTGATTCATTAATTTTGATGCGCCAGTTGTTGCACCACTGCTCAATGAAGGAGAGTTGTCTTTGCAGGTTCTGAGACGCTCTTAGAGGATCCGAGTGGGAGGATAGGATGGCAGTATCATCAGCAAATGTCGCTAGGAAGGTATCAGGACTTGAAGGGATGTCAGCGGTGAAAAGGATGTACAGAACTGGGCCCAAGACACTGCCTTGTGGAACACCAGCCTCAATTGAATAATGTTTGGAGAGTTCAGTGCCGCAGCGGACTTAAAAGGAGCGATTTGAAAGGTAGGATTTGAGGACTAGGTACAAGGTTTGAGGTAAATGGGTTTTGAGCTTGAAAAGCAAACCATCGTGCCACACCCGGTCGAAAGCTTGAGCTACGTCCAGAAAGGCACCAGTGCAATATTGCTTGTTTTCAAGTGCAGAGGATATGTCGTCCACAACGCGAAGGCCTTGTTGGACAGTGGAGTGTCTTGAGCGGAATTCAAACTGGTGGGAAGGGATATTGTGGGATTCGAGCATGGGTAGGATGCGTTTGAGAAGGATTTTCTCAAAGAATTTGGAAAGGATCGGAAGTAAGCTTATCGGTCTACAGGATGATGTATAATTGACAGGTTTACCTGGTTTAGGAAAGAGGATAATTATGGAGTATTTCCACACCAGAGGAAAGTGGGTTGTGCGGAGGATACAGTTGAATAGGTATGTAAGGAATATAATTGCTTTTTTGGGAAGTTGTCTGAGGATCTGGGAAGTAAGGAGATCGTGTCCTGGAGATTTGCGAGGTTTTAGGTTCTTTAAAAGGAATTTGACCTCAGAGGGGTTGACGGCTGCAGGAGGTAAGGAGAGAGGAATCGGTGAAGAGAGGAATTCTTTAACTTCAGCAATATGGGAGGTATTGAACCTTGATGAGGAGTGAATGTGTACGATAGATGTTTAGCAAACTCTTCTGCTCTATTCTCATGTGATGAAGCCCAGGAACCATCATCACGGCGGAGGGGGTGGGAAATGGATTGGAATTTAAGGATTTTTTTTTGTTACATTACAGAGGGAGTTATCACTTTCAGATAGTGAGGAAAGATAGGAATTATAGGATTGGGATCTAAACGTAGCCAGTTTTTGTTTTACCTGCTTGGAATAATAGTTATATGATTTCCGATCATCAGGATGCCTGGTTCTTTGCCAGATGGTCCTAGAGCATCGTTTTCTATTAATAAGGTCCAGTAGATCTTTGGGTAGAGGATTTATTTTGCGGTATTTTTTAGAAGGATCAGGTGAAGAAGCAGTCCAAACTGCTTGTTGGATCAAGGTAGTCATGGAATATACTGCTTCATCTAGGTCTGCAGGTGTTTTTTAAGGAAACTCTGAGGTCAATATTATCATCCAGTATTTGACGGAAGAGGTTCCAATTAACTGGCCCCCTGATTAATGATGGTGGAGGTGGTTTGGGAATTGGTGATGTGGAGACCGTTAGGATTAGGGGACTATGGTCTGAGGAAAGATCATCAATGAAATGCTATAATTAAGGGACCCTAGATCTTTGTGGATGAAAAAATCTAGGAGATCGGGATTGCGGTTAGGATCTGTTGGCCAGTATGTGGGAGAAGGGGTGAGAGGATGTTGCTGTGATGGGAATTAAGTGCAGATAGCAATGTTCGTCCTCGGGAATTTGTGGTTATGGCTCCCATTGCTGGTGTTTAGCATTTAAGTCTGCACCTAGAAGGAAGTGGTGTCCTAAGGAGTTAAGGAAGGAAGTTAATTGGGATTCTGAGATAGGTATTTTAGGCAGGGAGTATGCTGCGACTACTGCTATTGGGTAAGGAGAAGTTTGGATTCACGGCAGTGGATTGTAGGAAATTATGAGTTAGCAAAGGGAATAGATGATGGGAAATGGATTGATGGATAATTATGGTAGTGCCAGCATGTGCTGTTCCATCAGGATGGTCGGTTCCATAGATATGATAGTTGGGGATGTTAAGTGGTCGTTTGTTGGTAAGTCGAGTTTCAGTTATTAATGCTATATCAATGTTTTTGTCCTGTAAAAAGATTGTTAGTCCGTTGATGTGATTTCGAATATCATTCGCATTCCAAAGGAGAACAGAGAGGGATTTGATTGGGGACATTTAAGGATTTCTCGGCAGTGGGATGAGGTTGGATACAACATTGGTAAGTAAGGAAATGAGAGGAGGGATGAGTGATCTGAATTCAGAGAGGAAATAAGTCAATATGCTTGTTAGGTCAGTGGCATTGGGAGGAGGAGGAATGAATATCTGGTTATTCATATTCATTGCATATTATGTTGAGATGTGAATACTCGAGGTTGAGGTTCTTGTGGCATGGCCTGAGTTTGTGTGGGTGCAGTGTCTCCTTTGAATATCCGAGCATAGGACACTCTTGTGGTCTGGTTGTCTTGGTGGTCTGGATGGCCGTTCTTCTCTTGGAGCTGCATAAATTCTTGCTTTCAGTTCCTTATATGTTTGGAAACCCTTGTAGTTCGCTGGGTGCCCTTGATGGCATAAACCGCATACTGCTGGTGTTCTTCTGGACTTCTGGCAGTCCTCTGTTTTATGTTGATCACCGCACCGAACACATCTAGGAATGTGGTGGCAATAGCGTTTCGTATGACCATAAGCCTGGCAGTTATGGCATTGTACAATGTCGTGCTTAGTGTAGGGCTTTTCTACAACAACGCTAGTGTAGTAAAGGCGTGTGAACTTGTAGATGTCTTCGACCTGGGGCGTTCGGTCAAGGGCAACGAAGAATAGTGGGAGCGGTATTTTATTTTTTGTGCCAGGCTGTTCTCTATCTTCTTTGAATATATTGACTATTTGGCGAACACGGAACCCCATCTCAGTTAGTTCTTCTTTAATGGAATCCAGCGGTGTTGATGGGTGTAATCTCCTGATCACCACCCTGAGCGCTCTCTCTTGGCGCAGCTGATATGTGTGATAACCCGCCTTATTGTCAGATAAATACTTGACAATTTTTCTGTACGTATCTGGGGTGTCAGGCATTAATTTCGTGTCATTAGTGCGGCTTTGACATAAGTATTTACCTGAGCCCACTATATTATTTAATTGTAGACACATTAATTGAATTTTTTTTATATTTCTAACGAATATTGGTGGAGGTTTAGGTTCACTAAGGATGGGTACTGCTTCCATTTGTTCGTTCTGTGTGTTTGACAACACTTGGAATGGATTAGCTGTAAAAAAGGGCGATTCTTCTAACGTACCTTGTAATTAATATTAATTAGAATTGAAACTGAACTTTTATTTTCAAAAACATGCAATCCCGGAAAATAATACTTAAAATTATAAAAAATTGTTTGTTCTATTAATTTCAGTGAATGAAGTGCCGGTGAATTCTTTTACTGGGTAAGAGCTAATAAAAATTTTGTAAGGAATTTAATAAATTGTTTAATTCCTACTAAATTATAGTAAAATCATAAGAATTTTTTTCAGAATAGATATTGTGTGACTATAAAATCTAGAGTATTCTCTATTTCTTTTGTGTTTCAGAGAGTAAAAAATTCGAAAGGTTCATAATTTGTATTTAACGATAAGTGACTCCCATATTATAAGATTAAAAGAATATAAGTAATTATTATACGAACAGTTATACATACCCGAGTCTCTTCTCAAATCTTTATGGTAGTAACTGAACCTGTTACTACTTTTTATTAAAATAGGTACACGATACTTCAATTTCCAGAGGCATCTCAAATTCCTTCAGAGAAGCATTCACCGCTTATGCGATTAAAGACCCAAATCCTGAGCGAACAAGGACGACAACCGTTATTTACTCTGTGGGAAAGATGTTTGGAGAGAGAATAATCCTCGCAGTTCTCTGAGTGCGGGGCTCCTTCAGTACTCTACCGACCATTGAGGCAGTTGAGTTTTTTCTTGCAGTCGGTCCCGACCAGAAGATGGCCCCTTCATTAGGGCTGAGGTTGGGCTAAGCTGCTTAGTCCACTTGAGGACCTCTTTACTGGAGGGTCTGCCAGCTCTCTCTACCGCTTTTTAAGGCTGACGTCTTCCTCGGGCCCAAGGATGTGGCCAATTAGCCAAGGTTGAGGATCGTTGTACTGACCATGTAAGATAAGATCGGAAGATTTAGCAAAGCCTGGGAATATCTTTTCTTCCCTATAGGAAGCTACCGATCTAGGTTCAGAAGATGCGATCTGGACTACTCGAAGGATAAAAATACATGAAGAAGAATCATCACTTCACAAGAAATAAAGATCATCTATTTATAATAAAAAAACGCTGCAAATTATTTCACAATGGTTTTTTATTATTTCCAAATTATACATCTATAGTAACATTACCTTCCCAGTTACAAAGAAAAATAAATAAAAGGTGATTCCAATTATTGGACTAAACTTTTTTTTTTAATCATTATTAATATGCTAAAAAAAATAGCATTACTTCAGTTATACATTCAAAATTTAAAACACAAACCAAGGATATAACATTTGGTGTAGAACATATAAAAAGAACTGAAGACCATATCTTTGCTCCTAATTGTCCAATTTTAACGATTTTTTTTTTTTTTAGGAAATTCAGTAAACTTTAAAAAAATATATAGAATAATAAAGTTATTGAGTTATTCGGAATTTAATTTTACCATCCCTCGTAACTTTTTTTCCAGCTTCTTTTCGTTGAAGTATGTTATATAGATAAATTTAAAGGGCGTCGGGAAAATGACTTTGGCGAAGTTTCATTGAAATCTTTACATTCGTTTAGGAGCATTTTGAAGTGAAAGGCGTCTAGAAATGTCGATGAAGGAGGATCATCCTCGGTTGACCACTGATTTGATATCCAAAATTGAAAAAAATCGTTACAGTAGTTTCGGAGAAAATGCGCGGACGGCGGACGGACAAAATATTTTTCCTCGTTTTTCGAATTCTACGCATCCTGAAACGTGAAACCTCAAATTTTGAGAGGGGGTTAAGTTTTGAATTTTTTGGTAGCTCACAATGGTTGATTTTGAAAATAATAAACCAAAAATATATTTATATTATATATATAAATATATATATATATATAGGTAGTTTTTTTGTTAAAATAGAAAAAAAAAATCAAAGCATTGATAACCGAATCAGCAAAATTAAAATTATATTTGCTTAGAGCTTAGATAAAAATCAATAGTAGAAAATATCAATCATGGAGTAGAAGTAGAAACAGAATTCTTTCCATAATACTAAACTTCCTACTATTCACAATTGTCAAGAATATCTAAATATGATAAATTTCAGAGTATGTGATATTGTTAAGAGTGTGAATAGATATGGTAATTTATACAAAAGTGTCGACTTTATGACCGAAGCTTGTGAGTCATCGTCAGGGCTACTGCTGGTACCAGTGCCGGCCTTAGACATTCGGAGTCCTCCGGCAATGACGTCATTCCTCCCTTAAAAAATTAAATGCACTTCTTAAGCTATTTTATATTATGTAATATTTGAATTTTATATCATTCAACATTTACTATTGTTACTTTATTTTTAGGTTAATATATAATTATATTAAGACGTTTTGAATTGTTTATTTTTTTTATTTCTTAGATGTATTGACCGCCCCAGAAAATCGGTCGACGTCCCCAACAGGCGTTAGTAGTTTCTCCAGTAAGCAGGACGTGTAGTATTTTTGGCCAACTCGTGATGGCTACTTTAAAGTAAGCAGTGGGCACTGACAGAGTGAGAGGGCCGACACAGGTGGGAATCGAACCCACACCGCTTAGAACCGTGTTCTCCGAGATGCACGACTACGTGTGCTAAGCCACCAGGTTCTCATTATCAGACTAAAATGAAATCAGAATATAAGGGATTAGGTATGCGAGTTGGAAACATTTAAAAAAATTAAAATATTTAAACGCGTATTGAATCAGAAACCAATAATTTTTTATTATGGTAATTATAATACTATTTATATCTTACAGTGAGTTGATTTATTGACTCAATTTTAAAATTGAATACAGAATCGGTTTGTAAAAAAATCGAAGAATAAATGAATAATAAAATTACAGAAAGAAATTAGGAAAACATCGTCAATAAAATAAAAAAAAATCTATCATTGCGACGATAGTGAGGAGGCAAAAAAGGAATCTAAATCGGACTGGAATTCAAATGTAACAAAAAGAAAATAAATGATTATTTCTATATCAAATATTTTTTTCTATTAGATGATGCATATAAATCAGACTTTGCTATTATAGAAATCAAAATTGATCCAATAATGAAGAAATTTAATTTGACATTCGTTATTTGGAATATTTATTACTAAATATCTTCAAAACATCAATCATTTTTTATTCGTTCATTATATCATGTTTATCATATTGTTTTATTTTGGATAAAATGCAATCAATTCAAAAAATATAATTAATAGTACGCCATATGTTGTTCTGTTACTAAATTTTCAATCATCAATTATCGATTGCTAATAACTAAAGGCTAAGTAAATTTATTTCATATTTAAAATTTGTTTTAAACATTGTTTCAATTTATTGATCTTTAGTAAATTGCATTGATCTGAACATAGTAAATTCAATTGAAAAGGCAAAATATAGATTTGAATGTGTCAGTTAAAGGTATAAGTAGCAATGAATGAAATATCACAGTGTGTGGGAACAACGGCTTAAAAGGAATGTTATTTTTATATTTTGAAGGTTCCCTTAGGATGGCAATCCCTTTGCGACCACCCTCAAAAAGGTCTGACATTTTGCCTAAGTCTTTCCGAATGTTTTTTTTTCGGTGAGGGAAAAAATATTTGGCTGCGGTTTCCTATCGTGTGTTTTCTTTGGTTGCCCGTTCTTTTTTTCGGTTTTTTTTTTGTACTATTGCCATCCCAAACTGAAAGGCATGAGGTAAGATATTCATAAATACTAAAAGTAAAGAATTGTATTTATAAGTAAAGCTGAAAGAACGATAATAATAATAAAAGAAGAATAAACGATTCAATAATACATTTAAAATTACATAAAATAATATATTTTTAGCAACTATTAATGATACCATCCATTGAAGTTTAATAACATAGTAATAATATTCAACTAAATATAATTAGTTGTGGTTAAATAGTTGACTCGTGAATAATGAGGAGAAAAATAGTTGGGGTGATTAGTCAAATATGAAGGCAAAAATAAATGATAATATTTATTTTGTCCTTTGCCGACGTTTCGATCTGAAGTTCAGGCCATCATCAGGGCTGACGGCTCTGAGGTAAATGAAGCAATAAATATAATTAGGTGCATTTATGTATTTATAAAAACGTTTTTATAAAAATTAATAAATCTGAATATGTTGTATAGATTATTTTAAAGAGATTCTTGAGACCGAAAAAAACACGTTTCCATAAACTTTTTAAAACAAATTTTGATGAATATCTTTTTATTTATTATCAACATTTTATCACACTACCAAACTGATGATAGCTGTTTAGAAATAATTAATAAAATTAATAATTTCAAGGAAATGACTTATTAAAACCTTTTACCTCCTCTCAATGCTTTAATTCATTTTATTTATTACACCAACTTTGCCCATTTTCAAGTCGAACTTTTTATATCCTTATCATATCCTCACCTTCTTCCAATAATTATTTCATAACTATTTATGAAAAGTCCATTCCACAGTTTAAAAATACTTTTGGACATGTCTCACTAGTTGAAAATTATTTTTATTAAACATTTTCATTCCGATTCTATACATTTTCGTCCTATCTTTTTTATAAATAAAATAACCACTTAATTTTATTTATTTTATGAAAATAAAATATAGAACGGACAAAATAAATTTTAAAAAAAAGTGAATATAGTTTTATTTCCATTTTTTTTTTAATAGTATATGATAATGATACTTCGTAATATGATAATTCTTGGATTTGATAAAAATTAAAAATTTTGGATTCGAATAAAATTAAAAATAAATTTATTTGATCGTACAATAATTGTAATTAAAATGTTAAAATTTTATTGTACAGTTTTAATATTTTTTTCCTCAGGATATCATACACTTTTTTTTATATACAAATTAAACACCAAACAATTTTTTTTTGTCTACGGGCCTAAAAGTTTAATTTGTTGCAAAAGCGGCTCTATTTAAGTTTCAATGTTTTTTTTTTTTTTTTACAGTAATCAGTGATATTTGGAAATATGTGCTACAAATAAAGAATTTCCTAATTTAATGTTAAAAACATATTAATTATCATATTTTAACATGAATATAAAATATAGTTGATTGAACATTTCCTGCAGAATTCTTAGGTCTTTAGAAATAAACTTTTTAATTATTATTCAGTTAATTTGAATTGCAGAACAATTGAGCTTACCCTTTAATATTTTTTGAATTATTCTCCTTGTTTTTAGTTATGATAAAGAGTTTATCTATTCATTGTTGCAATTAGGGTTGCTCAAAATCGGTTTTGGTCTTGCAAAGTGCCAAGATCAAGACAGCCTGACTGTTGCAAGACCAAGACGAAGCCTGGTAAAAAAAAAAAAAAATAAATTAAAAAAAAAAATCGCTTTTGTGAATAAAAATTAAGGCAAAATAGTTACTAATACTTAACAATTTTAGTTACTATATGTAAAGAATTGGTATAATGAATATACTTTTGCATTTAACTCTTCCAATTTTTTATTCGGTCTTAGTTAAGTTTCCCCTATCTGAAAAATTACAGTAATATAATATAATCTTAATCTGATTGAACTGCATGGATTAAATTTCAACTTAAATCGATCTAACTGTGATGATATTAAACTATGGAAAGCTAATTTATATTTACTAAGAACTCAAATTCAGAAAGACATATATAATCAATATGTAATTAAAGTTCAGAATTCTAAAACTTTCACTTTTTATCCTCATTTAACTTCAGTAAATTATATTGACGACAAAAGCACATTGAAGGTGATCAGATGGGTAATTAAAATTAGAGCTGATGTTTTGAACTTAAATTAGAAACATTTCCAGCAAATAAACAATAATTGCAGCATGTGTAATACAAACGAAACAGAAGATCTCTCTCTATCACTTCCTGGCTGCTTGTCCGATACTCTCTGAATTTAGAATTAAATGGTTAAAGTCTAGAAATTTATCTCGGGATCAAGTAATTGATTTATTAAATGAAAACAATTGGATAGCATTGGTAAATTACTGCAAGTCTGCTTTCTCCTATAGAATAAGGCTCACAAGAGAATTTAACAATTAACAAATTGGAGAATTTTGGTACTACTGTTTTTGTAATTAAAATATTTATTTTTACATTGTAAATATAATTGTTCTTATTTTCCTATTATGTATTTGTATATAAATAGACTGAAATATAATTTTATTATGAAACACAGACTCCTCTGACGGTCAACAGGCCATGTAGCACGTCTGATTTTCGGTTTTAAATCCAAAAATATTCTTTTGTATTGTTTTGTAATTTATATTTTGTAATTTTGATAAATAAAAAGACTTTTTCTTCTTCTTCTTCAAATAGGCTAATAATTAACTAATAATTAATTAATTATAGTAATAGGCTAATAGGTAATTAATTGCAAGACTGTTGCAGACTCTTGTGCAAGACCAAGACCAAGACTGAGTGCGCAAGACGATGACTCACATTTGGGCAACACTAGTTGGAATACAGTGAATACCACCCTTGCGCAGCTTTCTTAAAATTAAAATAGTTGCGGTGAAATAATTTTTTACTGGCGCAAAATAGAAAAATACCCATCGGACCGCAGACTTGAATGGATGTTACGTTTCCCTTTAAGGGTTGGTATTCCTTGAAGTAGAGCCCGGTCAAAGAGCAGATGATGTGTATCTGAGGGCTACCGAGGCAGCGGTCTTAAGACCCTTTTGTGTCGGCCTGGTTTGTGGGCCTCCTGTGGGGGCTCCTGCCTTTGTCGAAAAAAAGGAACTGCCATGAATATTTTGGGGGTGGACAAAGGCCTTTTTATTCAGAAGGAGGGAGAGCTCTTATAAGATCGTTAGTATTTTCGCCTACGGAGCGGGAGATATGATGGATCACCCGCTTTGTATGTCTGACAGGGGTCCCGGGATTAAAATGTGTTTTGATGGATTTTTTTTTAGCCATATGTCCCCGTGTGTATTTTGTAGGATGACTGGTAAATCCCTTTATAGCGGATCTGTGAGGTAGGAACGAATCGGCGAAACTCTGCCAGGATGAGTGGGAGTTTTGTCACAGTTCGTGGATGTCTTTAGGTTAGCTGAGTCAGGGCGTCTCCATTAACTCAAGATGTATCTTGAAAATATCTTGAGAAGAGCCATTTCAAAATCATTTATAAGTTGGTGCAGCTGAGTGTTTGCTAAACAGTTCGTCGCTTTTTGAGAAGAGCTCCCTCAAGTATTACTTTAGGTATAAAAATAAATATAATGTATAAAGTAAGTCGGAAATAATAAGAGCTATTATATTAAAGAGTTTATTAAAAGTAAATAAAATTAATTAAAAAGACATGAAAACGACAAAATAATAATTGATCCGATATAATTGAAATATTTAAAAATATAAACTTCTCAAATAACAGTAAACAAATAATTTATCAACTTTTCGCCGATTCAGATATCATCAGAACAGACAAATATAAGATCACAAGCATGCAGACCAGAAACGTTATAACTCACATCAACTACTAAGAATGACATACAAAAACAAACAGTATTATACACACACACACACACACACACACACACACACACACACACACACACACACACACACACACACATATATATATATATATATATATATATATATGTAAATCACTAGATATTCAAAATAAGTATCAAAAATATGTGTTGTCAGTGTAATTATTACATCAGCAATGATACACAAAGAACGCAAAGGAAACACAAAGGAAGATAAATATTAAAGAATTTAAAGTAATAAAAATTTCAAATAAAAACCAAAGTGAAGCAAAATACTAGATTTCAGTCTGATGTAAATACAGTTCCTTCCAGATTAATTAGCGGAATACGCTGCTGGTAGGGTCTGTAGTCAAAGGTGCAAATTCACAAATAAATTTTATTTTTTCACTTTTAGACCGACAT
Source organism: Nezara viridula (assembly GCA_928085145.1). NCBI lineage: Eukaryota > Metazoa > Arthropoda > Insecta > Hemiptera > Pentatomidae > Nezara > Nezara viridula. Next base: position 84,334,315 of record OV725080.1, on the reverse strand, counting down.
CAGAGCTAAGTAAAGATAAGGTAACAGGGATAAGTAAAGACAGTGGAAAAACCAATAAAAAGGAGAATCCAAACCAGAATTTGGAATTTAATATATAGATATAATAGATATAAATATAGATGTAAAATAGAATATATAAGTACTGTATCTAGAGGTTAGTTAAGGAACTATGTATATCAAAAAATTTAATTATCCTCTAATAATATCCTTTTTATTTTTATTTTTCAGAATAGATGCAGGAAAGAAGTATCTATTTGGTATACGCCCAAGTATTAAAAAATACGATTTCAAAATTTTTAGTATACAGGATACTCAATGGTTTAGATTATATGTTTTCATTATATGTGTTTCAGGATTCAAATTAGTTATAAAAAGTTTTTAAGACAAAAATAAATAAAAAATAACTTTCAATATCCTTTTCGAGGTATACAAATATCAGACAAACTATTTGTACAATGATATATTTATATATTCTTTCTCAAGGATGTTTTTTTGTCGGTATGCCATGTCTTAGTTAATTCTTTACCACGAATGAGCCCTGATTTTAAAGAAATAAAGTTCTGAAAGAAAGTTGTGAAAAAAAAAACTGTATTTGGGTATAATTAAAAAAATCTGGTGTGTCCACTTACACGACTTTTCTACCCATTTCAGAAAAGTTTTTATATCTTTAAATATGTCCATTAAGAAACAAACAAAAAATTTAAATAGATTTATTTTCCTGAAAATTGATCAAAGAAAAGATTTAACTACGATTTCTTAAATAAACTAAATCAATGTAAACCAGCTTTTGGAACAAAAAATTCAATACACTCTAATATTGCTAATCAAAAACTTTTTTTACCTTAGATCAATTTTGCCAAACAATAATTTCTCTGTGATACGGGCAGCAGATTTTCTTACTTTCAGTTACTTTTCTTTTTTTCCTCTTATTCACTGCTGAGACCCATATTCTTACATACGAAATCGAATAGCTGTAACTTCGTTAATAGTAGTCTGAAATGAACGATTTTTATATAGTTTTGTAGGAAATTTCTTTACCTTTCAAAATAGATGTTTTTCCCCAATGGGGCTCAGGGATCTCTGAAACTTATAAATCTGTCGAAAAATGCATGTCGGAAATTTGACCAAATCGCGATACTTTCCTTGCTTTGTATAGGTAGGAAAGTAAAAACATATTATTTACGGTCGATAAATCTTCATATGTTATATAAACCACACATAAATATTTATATATATATATATATATATATATATATATATATGTATATATATATATATATATATATATATATATATATATAAAAAGTATATATATAAAAAAAGTATATATATATATATATATATATATATATATATATATATATATATATATAATTGGTAAATGGTTGACTGTCGTGGATAACGAAGAGAAGAATAGTTGGGGTGGTCAGTCAAAAAAGAAGGCAAAAATAAATGATAATATTTATTTTTACATATGCCTGAAGTTCAGGCCTTCATCATTGCTAAGAAAATAACCAGATAACAAGGTATGAGAAACATAAGTAATGATGGTAAAAAAATAAAGGAAAAAAAATGAAGAAAAAAGAAATTAAAATAATTTTTTTTTAATTTATTTTTTTATTTTTTTACCATCACTACTTATGTTTCTCATACCTTGTTATCTGGTTATTATCTTAGCCCTGATGAAGGCCTGAACCTCAGGTCGAAACGTCGGCATATGCAAAAATAAATATTATCATTTATTTTTGCCTTCTTTTTTGAATGACCACCCCAACTATTCTTCTTTTCATTATATTTATATACTTTTTTTTTCTTTTTTTTTGTCGGTACGCCGATATCTTCGTCAGTTCTTTTATCAAATCCAATGTTTAAAACCTCATTTTGAAAAAGGTAAGAAAAACAGTCACATCCTCCCGAATTTCCAGGAAGAAGTTTCGAACAAAATAAACTTTATTTGCGAATAGCTCAAACCGTATACATTTCATAAAAAAAAAAAATCCCTAATTCCCTAAACAAAAAATCATCTAATTCGGACCATTATTAGCTGAGATGCAAGTTATATTAATTTGTAAGCATTTTGATTTAAAACATGAATGAAATTTTATAACAATTTATTTTCTGTTTGTCGATTACAATATCCGAAAAAACAGGAAATGATTCCTCCATCTCATGACACGCTGAATTATTTAATTTCTTTATTATTTTGACATTTGTTCACTGACTAATACTGTTTGCGAATTATTCGCAAGGGCCAACCAGTAACCCATAATAATTAGGAAGGTTTCCAAATTTCTTACCAAATCAAAAACAAAAATCAACGAAATCGTATAATTTTTTTAACATCGAAAGAGCCAATTGGTCCATTATTTCTAATGAAAATTAATCCCTGCCTCTCATGTGTATATACAATACAATGTGTATACATTGCATTTACTTATATCCGTTTGTTCAGTGAACAATAGACTGAGAGAGAGATTGAACAATGGACTGTTTAAATTATTTAAACTAATTTAAACAAATGATTAACTGAGTCATTGATTTTCTAAGTGAACTCCAATTGATTTTTATGGAAATTGAGATAAGTATTGATTTCTATGTAAAAAACACCCAAATGAATCCGATTGTGCAATTTTGTTTCTTTCATAAATGAACTTGAATATAATAATAAAGTGGTGTGAAAGTAAGTTTATTTTAAGTTTTGTAATTAAAATATGAAATACTCTTATCCTTTTGTATTGGAAATAATTATAGAAACAGCTAAAATACCTTATAGTTAAAATAACCTGTATTTTAAAATCACAAAATACTTGATATTTTAAAATAATAAGTTTTGATACTTTTTGTTCTAATCTGATTGTAAATACGTGAAGGTTTGTTGTTTGTGCAACAAGGAGCTCCTGTTATTAGTCTTAGAATTTAGAATTGAAAAAAATTCTATTTTTGTAAATGCCAATTTTTTTAAGAGAAACCTCAATCTGTATCCACATAAATTTAAGTAGGTATGGGTACGTATTTAGATTTTGTTTGATTTGGAATTTTGATTCGGAAAAAAAAGAGTAGACTTTTCGCTCTCTTGCTAAAGTCTTTTCTTATTTTGAGTAATGGTGTTTGTTAAAATTTTTTTATCATAAGCTTAGATAGCAGTTCAATTTTCGGTATGTCATGCATATTTATAATGTAGAATAAAGGAACCAATATTGATCCTTTGGGTACTCCATCCAGTACTGATCGAATAGAGGGAATTTCTAAGCCCTCCTAATTTTTTTATAGCCTTTTTTGAATACATTTTTTACTTCTTTAAAATAAAATTCATCAAATGCCTGTTTAACCGTTTTATTCAAATGAAAATTAAATACCTTTGAAACATCTCACAATATCAACAAAAAAGTAAAAACTTTTCGAGTTATTCGGAATTTAATTTTACCATCCATCGTAACTTTTTTTCCGGCTTCTTTTCGTTGAAGTATGTTATATAGATAAATTTAAAGGGCGTCGAGAAAATGACTTTAGCGAAGTTTCATTGAAATCTGTATATTCGTTTAGGAGCTACAGTCTATAGCAACGCAGGTTTTTCGGCCGCCATTTTGGAAGTTAAAGGCGGAGAGTAATGTCGATGAAGGATATTCTCCGGTGACTTCTGATTTTATATCAAAATTTGAAAAAAATCGGTCCAGTAGTTTCGGAGAAAATGCGCGGACGGACAAAAAAATTTTTATTCGTTTTTCGAATTCTACGCATCTTGAAACGTGAAACTTCAAATTTTGAGAGGGGGTTATGTTTTGAATTTTTTGGTCGATCACAATGTTTCATTATTGAAAATAATAAACCAAAATAAATAAATTAATTTTTTTGTGCCATTATTGTAAACAATTAGTGAAACTTTTTTTTTTTTGAAAAACGGGCCTTGTAGTTTAATTCTTTCCAAAAGGGATCCTTTTTAACTTTCATTTTTTTAAAATTATTATTAGTGATTTTCGAATTAATTTAATTTTTAATTTTTTGGTCGATCACAATGTTTCATTATTGAAAATAATAAACCAAAATAAATAAATTAATTTTTTTGTGCCATTATTGTAAACAATTAGTGAACCTTTTTTTTTTTTTAAAAAAAACGGGCCTTGTAGTTTAATTCTTTCCAAAAGGGATCCTTTTTAACTTTCATTTTTTTTTAAATTATTATTAGTGATTTTCGAATTAATTTAATTTTTTTTAAATATTGGATTTGATTTTTTATTATAATTGGAATAAAAAATATATATTTTTTTTGCATTCTTTGAAAAAATGTCAATAATGATTAGGATTCACTTTTGAAATAAACGTCTCCATTGCTTAAACATGTACCTAATTAATGGATAATTTTTACCATAGGATATTTTCGTTTAAGAAAGAGTATGGCTGGAGGAAAACGTGGTTGTGTTTTGCGCTGGCGAATAGGACAGACAGACGGGGTGGAATTTTTTTTCTGCCTCCCCTAGGGCGCGTGTCTTCCTGTTTACCGCCAGCCAGGAAATATAATTGAAGGCACGGGCCAACTTCCTCTCCTAATATAGATACAGTCTGGGGTTAACTGGGGGAGCTTAAGAGAGTCATAAGGGCCTGTAAAAAAAATATTCTGGGGTTAGATAAACGGCTTTATTTTAAAGAAACTCGTTACATTTAAAGATATCATTAAAAAAAAAAAACTTTTGCGTAATGCTTATTTAAGTTATTTAGATGAAAATCATACAATCAATTTAGCATTAATCATACATTTTTTTTTAGTTTCATATTCTATACTAAATTATTAAAGATACTAAAAAACAAACTAAAAAAACTATACACCAACATCCTTTGGGATCTTTATTTAGCACACTTCCAATATATACATTCAGCACAAGTATAGGCGAAAAGTATAGAAATCTATTCAGGACCAATAATGTTGAAGCGGAGTACTCGCATCACTACTACACAAATCACCAAAATGTTATTCTGTACCATATTCCATATGTTATGTTTCATGAAATGTCGGCAAACTCAAGAAACAGAATTTATTTACTGATCATCCTGACAGTTTTTCATCTTTACAATTTCACCAGCCGAAGACCTAAGCTTTCCAGAGCTAAATTTTCACGAAGCTAAAATAAATTTTAAGTTGTTGAATTTCATTGAAGTATTGAAAACATACAGTCCGTGGTACAGATCCCTTTTTATCATATTATTAACATCCGCCTAAAACTTCGTAAATAGCTTCCACTCATCATAACCTAAAAATATTTTATTTACGAAAATTATCGGAATCGGGGCCTTTTCAATCTGGAGATCGGCAAACTTTTGTCTACTTAATTAGGCACTTGTGTGTGAGACCACTATTATAAATATCCTTGAGACAGATTGTAATATTTTTCAATAAATAAGTTTTAAAAAAATAAACAAAAAATATTCACTAAAACTCACTAATACACATTTGGTTTGCCATGAATTGTAAGATAATATGATAAAAAAATCGAAGGAAAAAAGGGTGGCCTTAAAAAATATTAGGCCGTTTGGCCTATATAACCTCGTTATTTTGACATTTTGGTGGTGGAGGTCACGCTAAACGGACCAATATTTTTGTAGTCCACATTTTTCTTTGACTTTCTAATGATATTATCTTACGATTTGAATGGAAAGTATTCATGAGTTTTGAGTGCCTAATTAAATAGAGAAAGTTTGGAGATCTCCAGTTTGAAAACGCTCCAATTCCGAGAATTTTCATAAATAAAATATTTGTAGGTTATGATTAATCTACTTACGATTTTTTAGGTGGATATTAATAATGTGATAAAAAGGGCCCTGTACAACTCTACTATGCATGTAGCAGACCTGGGCATTATTTCATATGAAGTAATTTAAAATATCGAATTGAGTAGATTTATCTTGAAGTATTGCATCAAGGCTGATCGTTTGCAAGGTGTAGCATTTTTGGGTCAAATACGTTTTTAATATAATTATCTTATATCTTAAAATCGATTAGACTTATAATAATTATGCAGGATCCCAGCAACATATCATGACGTTGGGTAAAATACGATATTTTGTTTTTAAACAAACAAGTTAAGGTATTTCCACCTTTTTTTAGCAAAGATAAAAAGGAAGAATTAAATGTATTCAATCCATTAGAGTATATCGATAAAGAAAAAAAAAAAAAAAATACAAAACGTGGTTTTTATAATAAATTGTTCTGAAAGTAAAAATAATTTATTTTCTTTTTTTAAAGTATATTCTCTGCCTTCTTATATCTTAATTCCATTCCTCTTAAAAATAAACTCATATTTTAATGAATTATATCATGAGACGACAGATTATTTATTTCTATTTTGTAATTAAAATACAGGATGCTTTTATTATTTAATATTTGAAATAATTGTTTTCTGACTATGATATATTTATGTATACTTTATTATTAAAAAACAATTTAGTTTAAAAATAAAAAATACTATGTATTTTAAAATAATAATAAAAAATACTTTTTGCTCAGATTTGGAAGTTTCAGGCATGTACAATCTTCCATTTTTAATGATTAACAACATTATTAATTGAACTAAATTACAATTGACAGTCAATTGCAATGAATAGCACGGGCGGATCTACGGGGGGGGGGAGGGGGCTTTCGGGCTGAAGCCCTCCAAAAATGGTAAAATATAACCATGTTTTATCAAAAAAAATATTAAAAAATGATCTCTTAAAGTATTATTGGTCGTGTAATTACATTTAAAAGGGCTTTAGGAATCGCTTAAGCACCATTTCATATAGGTAATTAGTTTCTTTCTTTTTTTCCAAAGTAATTATCGTTATTTTTATGAAAAAAAAACATTCGGGCTGAAGCCCCCCCAAAAATGAATCCTGGATCGGATTGGAGTGGTGAATAACTATAGTAATTTGTTCGATTATGAACTCATTAGATTTCGGTGCTACTGCATAGTAATTCATTACGTTGAACAAAGTCTAAAATCTAGTTGCCTAAACATTTTATCGTTTAATATTTAATAATATACCATACATGTATTGTTTATTTGAGCCTTTCAGTTAACAGAATGACTAACTCCAATTTCAACATTTTTGATTAATAGTTTTAGTAATATTTCTAGTGAAAAACGTATAAAGTTATTCAGAGTTCTATATTCCAACACTGCAATCACCTACTCTGGAGACAACTTACTCACTGTCTGTGCAGATATTATAAATTTTCCAACTAGAAATATCACTAAAATGACTTTACTCAAAAATGTTGAAATTGGGGTTAGTCAACTGATAGGCTCATTTAATGATGTTTTCGTAATAATGCAAATAGAAAATTGTAGGTACTTATTAGTAAAGTACGGACAAATTTATTTGAGCCCCGACAGTCAAATCTATAATAAAGATTTTACCGATGTTTCTAATCAGACAACTGCATTCACTGTAAGAATAAATTAGTGACAACCGCTTTTCTATGTTATTGAGGAAGGGGTGATTGAGCACGATTTTTGAAGGCTTTAATGAAGTTTAGTGCTAATAATTAGTCATCAAAGAATTCTTGAGGGATATATCAAGCATGTAATTTATTTATATATACGCATATATACAATTTTATACTTAGGTAGGTGGGGACACTTGTTTGAGCTCGTAAAATTTTTGGGATTTCATTGCATTTAAAAGAGAGTTTATTGTCCCCGTGACAGAATATTATATGTCCAAATAAATAAAAAAAAAGAAAAGAAAGCTCTTTTAGCGTTCTTTAGTCGATGGTCTACTTTTGACCGTTGGTCATTCATTGAGGTTATTGTAGAGGTATTTGAATTTGTCGGGAACAATTTTTCTTCTACGTAGATTCTATTATCAGAGTGAAATTTCAGTATTTTTATCATTTTATTTTAATTTCATTTACTGGTTTGCCGTTTTGTTCTATTTCTCTCTGTTGGTCGTGCCAAGTTCCTTAATGTCTTCCTGTTGCTTTCTAAGACAGCTACATCATCTGAATATCGACATTTTATAATTCATTCCGACGTACACCTCTCCGTTTTCGCGTGACGTTGTTCTCGAAATGAAATGAAAAATAATTTTCAGTTCTTATCACCTTCCCCTTCGTCAATCCACAGATGTTAATGACCCAAGGCTTTTACTTCTATAGACTGAGAAAAAACGTCTGCCAAGTGAGGTCAGTAAAGCTTCTCCACCATTTTCATTGGTTCCACAGTTACCTATATCTCAACGTCTACTACTGATAATAATATTTTTACTAATTCTTACATTTCTTCTAGCTTTGAGCCAAATCGAACGAACCGTTTCTGAAATATCGGCATATCTTAAAAAATACATTTACGCGTTGGCAACCGGAAGTACTGTAGAATTTAATAAAATTAATATGGAACCGTCTAGGCACATACCTGCACAATCCCTGAAAATTTCATGAAAATTGGATAAACGGTAGTAGGTGATATACCTGTCACACAGACAGACACCGAACCATTGTGATTCGGTTGATATCTGAAATGTAAATTTGTTGGAAATTTTCGATTCTGAGCAAAGATTTTTTTTTAACCTGCCGCACGAATACAAAGCTTCTCTACCTTGGAGAGTGAGGAAGTAAAACCGTTTTTGTTTTATCTCTGAAAAATTTCTCTAAATCCATTCACTCAACCACCTAAAAATTTAATTAAAAAAAAAAACAGGAAAGTACGAGCTTTGCAAGAGAATTTAGCAAAGAATCATGCAAGAGAATAATTTGACTAGTGACATAAAATAAATAATCACATTAAATTTAATTTTAAAATAATGTGGTGTATAAAAAAAAAAATGATCGTTATATCAAATTCAAGATTTCAAATGACTGTAAATATTTTAATCCTATTTAATACTTTCCAGTACTTAATAATCACTTTAAAGTACACTCTAAGCTTGTTTAATGCCATTCGAAAAGCCTCAGTTTAGTTATTTTTTTCAATGAAGAAACATGACAGTGTCCTACGAAATTCTCGTAAATTTAAGGCATTAGTGGAAAAAAAAATTCACTGCCGCTGAAGCAAGCTGTTAAATTATTAAATATGAAAGGAAAGATGTACTTGACTACCGCACTGTTCGGCATTGGTTTGAAAAAAATAGCAGTGGAGATATGACATTGAAAAGGAAGAAGGGCTCCAGGCGATCATTAATGGATATTGATGAGGTTCTGCAGGAAGCTGTTGAGTCAAATCCATTCACAAGTACTTGCCAGGGAGTGTGTTGTGTCGAAAGATACTGCTAGTCGCCATCTATACTCCATGGGGAAGGTGAAAAAGAGCAGTAGACTGGTCCCTCACGATCTTACTCCTCAACAATTAGCCAAGAGGTTAGAAATTTGTAAAATATTATTGAAAAACCCTTGCCTGAAAAACTCCTGCCTAGTCCACCACATACTCCAGAACTAGCATCATCGGATTACCACTGTTTTAGATCCATGGCCCATTTTCTTTAAGGGAAAAGATTTGATAATTTTGCGGAAGTTGAAATTGCGGTCCAAGAGATCTTTGAAAGCCATCCCAAAGAATAGTATCAGTGTGGGATCGAGCAATTGGCTAGCAGATGGCTAATGATGGTAGATACAATGGACTATAGTTTGAGTATTAATTGTATTTTATATCAAAGAAATAATAATACAAATACTTGGTTGAAAAACGGTCAGTTTTCTTTATATATCCTTATATATGCCTCATGATATCGATGGCGGTTTTGGGACAATCTATCCCTATTCAAACCAAACAGTGCGTATACCACATAATCACGGCCGATTTAATATTGTGCCAAAGAGGTATTAAAAAGTCGTGGGGCGGGCGCACAATGAGGCCGGGACTATCTGCCATCTCCAGATGCCCAGGTGACGCGTGCCTTATCTCTCTGCCAAGACTTGTTTCTTTTAAACCTGTCCACTTTTTTGTCTCCATCTGGCACGGCTGTCTTCCTCGAATCGTCGTGTCTCAATCCTCTTCGGTGTAGATTTTCACCGTTTATCTAATCGTGGATCTCTTGTAGGGCAGGTGATGTCCGGGGAAGGAAAAAAGGGAGTTTGGCAAAGCTTTGGTAGATCTCTTATCGGAGGATATTACGGCTCTATTAGTGATCAGTTGTAATCAATTTGTTTATTCTCAGTTTCTGATACTTTTTAACCTCCATTTTGTAATGTCACACAATCATCATGGGACTCCTCTTTACTATGTACTACTGTAAGGAAACATTAGATCGATACAAAAGTTATTGCGAATAAAAGAATAGTCGCGATCATAGAAATTGCATCACCCAGTAAAAAAATTATTTTATTTACCTGATGGCTACTGCAAGATCTCTTAACATTTCTTTGCTGGTTATGAAACGATATTTTAAAACCAATCGCACAATTAAGCTGTTCGTTTGTTTATTTTTCTCCTCTCAGTTACTTTCTTTTGCTCCATGCTGCCTTTTGTTCTTCTTATTTATTTATTTTTTTCAAAGCTATGAATACGGTAGTACCCTATCCTGGTTACTATTTCCCGTGAAAATGCCTATACTAAATGTAACGTCACAATTTTAATATTTTTTGACGAGGACACTTTTTGATACAGGTCATAATTACAGCTGTTATCGTAGCATTAGTTACAACTGAACTGCAAAATATTGTTAAAGTTTTCTTCTAACCTTAATAATTAAATAAAAACATTCAATGGAATAAACGTTTCCAACATAAGAATCAAAAGAAATAAGTGATACAATTGTTATCACCACGATTGTACATTTTCAAAATATTAATTTTGAGGTTAACTCACTTGGAGAATCACAACTTTTCTGTCATAATGCTCAACATACCACCAGCAGTTAATTACTGCTATGAAGTTTTTGTTTTCGATACAGTACTCATTCCTCATCTGAAGAATTCAATTTTTGTATCGTCCTTATGGAAAAAAAAACCGTGACCAACAGGAAAAGATGGCTGTATAGGCGAGGCATCATTCTGCACTTAATGCAGGATAAGGTAAAGTATCAATTCTGATTTCTTGGAATTTCTAAAAAGAATAATAGTGAACTTACAAAGGGTGTCTTTTTCTATTATATTAATCTATTGACTAGGAGCTACCGCCATTTTCATTTAATGGAAGTATTTATAGCTCGAAATCATTTTAAATTATAGATAATCCTCACCTGATTACACAACTCCGTTCAGTCGCTTGAAAACCGTTGCTTTATATAAGAAAATTTAAATTAAAGAGGTGACATTTGATGGTTCATTTAACGGAGGAACATACGCCTGAAATTTTGATATGATGTCAAGAATATGTCCCTTAAAAAGAATTCACCTTAACTGACGATGTACTATGTTTCATTTTCAAAATTGATACGTCAAAGTCATCAAATTAGGCCAGTCAGAAGGGAGTTGGATAATGATAAAATTCAGATAGGCGGTTTCTCATGGGTATATTATGTTTTTTTGGGATTCTGAATCTGAATTTCATGTTACTGAACGAAATTATCCATTGCGTTCCGATATATATTAAAAAAACAGAGAATTTCCCGAACTTTTTTGTTTTTTTTATGGATACGAATCCGAAACAACGATGTATTTTATCGAAGTTATTATCATATACAAAGTTAAAGAAGATACAATTTATTAACAATTTTAAGCATAGCTTTTTGATGTAAGTCCAACGGGCGAGGAGTTAGAGAATATTGACTGTATGGTTATTTCAGAAGAAATATCTGTTTTCATCTGTTTTTCACTTAAAATATTTATGCATCTCAGGCAGAAATTTACTACGATCAATTTGAAAAAAAGCATTAAATTTCCTTTGTACTTCATGTAAACACGCTAATATGCGAGAGGATTAAGCGGCTGTTATAGCGCATGGAATCGAATAGAATATATAAAAGATATATAATTTGTGATATATAATACAAGGCTTTGATATAGGAAGCTATATGTAACCTACATTTCAATGAGTGTTTAATAATTAACACATGTTGTTTGTTGCTATTCATATAAAAAGACAATTGTAGAAAAACTCCAACATTTTTTATAAACCTTATATTGGCGCAGTCGGTAGGATTAAGATAAAATGAGTCAAACGGATTTCGGAAAATTGTCAAATTTCAATCCAAATTTAGATGAATGGAAAGACTACTGTACACAGTAGAAGACTTAAGCAATTTTTCCCGCTAATGAGATTAAATTAGAAGAAAAAAAGGTCGTTCTCTTCAAGCTTACAAGCTTCTTATAGACTTAGGCCTGCCAGAAGAACCGTAGTTGGTGCCATCGGCAGACTTAATAGCAAAGTTGGACACGCATAAGAATGTTGTCGTGGCCGTTTTCGCAGAGAGACAAGTATTTTATTCAGCCTGTGTGTCAGAACATGAAATGATTGCAGAATGGGCTGCAAGAGTTTCCAGATTAGCGGTTATTATTATTGGCATCGTTTCGGAGTCATGTCCAAAAAAAAAAAAAAAAAAAAACGTTCCGAAATGTAACTGCTTTTTTGCATATATCTCGGAATGCAATGGAAAATTTCGGTCGGGAACATCAAATTCAGATTCAGCATTCCAAAAAAAAAACATAATATACCAAAGGGAAACCGCCTATCAGAATTTTATCCTCATCCAACTACCTTCCGACTGGCCTAATTTGATGACTTTCACGCGTCAGTTTTCAAAATGCAACAGCGTACATTGTCAGTTAAGGTTAATTCTCTTTTTGGGACATATTCTTGACATTACATCAAAATTTCAGTCGTTTGTTCTTCTGTTAAATGATAACAGCGGTAGCTCCTCGTCTATTACTATTTATAGTGAAGCAGTTATTACTGACTGTTGAGTAAATTGCAGATGTTGGTTGGGAAGGGAGAGGAAAGTATGATCAGTGCTAATAAAAAACACTAATAAGAAGACTTGTTATAACGTGTACTTTAAAAATCTTCTTTAAAAATTTGTTTTAAGATATTGTTGTTTGAGATATTTAATATTCAAAAGAAAAAAAAAAAGGAAAACAAATAGTAGGCGTTGATAGTTTACCCACTTACTGCACTGATATATCTGGTTCATTTAAGAATCTGTTTGTTTGGATGACGTTCCATGGGAATGTTTTGGATGTGTCAGATCTTTTTAGGATATAACAACTTAAGGAAAAAACTGTTTAGATCATTAATATTCAAAGTATTCCACTAAGAAGACACTTGGAAGAAACCGACTCTAGTTTAAAACACCCTCAAAAATTGATAAATATTGGTGAAGTGGTCTTCAGAAGAGGCAGACAGGCCACATGGCCGGATTACACGCCCACTAAAGCTGTCATAGGGCACATGTGCCGACTTTTTACAGACAGAAGAGCTTCGATATCTGAATGGCCAGGTAGGGCTCAAATCTGGCACGAATCGTTCTGACAGAGGATTCGGAGCGTTGGACGACTTTGTTTGGTACGGCTCGTGGGTTTCTTTTCTGCCTTTGGTGTGGTAAAAACGAATCGAAAAAAATATTTAAAAAAATATATTTATATAATACATTTAGCTAAAATAAATTTTCTGCCTGCAGCTAGCTGCGTTCGTAGACCAGTATCTGAACCACCAATTAACAACCACTCCTAATCAATAAATAGCATTACAATAAGTTTTTATTTTATTTTCTTTTTATTCACACTTGTCATAATGAGAATGAAAATCAGTGAATGAGATGGAGATGGAGAGTAAAAATAATTCTTAACTCATATCGATGACTTACCTCTAAAACCTTGTAAGTTCATAAAACAGATTTTACATAAAGAAACAAATAACTATGTATCTATTTGGGTGAAGTAATTTTTTTTCGGATGAAACAAAATTGTAAGGAATTTCTGTCGATATTTTTATTGGGTTAGCCGACGTTTAGACCCAAACAAGTTGGTCAACCTTGGGGTTATCATTTGGACAAGAACTTCCGTTCGATAAAACGATAGCCATAAGGATGACCCACAAGTTTAAGTCGAAACGTCGGCTAACCCAATAAAAATATAGACTGAAATTCCTGACAATTTCGTTTCATTCTTATAATTGATCAGTTACCTTACTTTACCCATCTCTAATTTTTTTCTACTATTTTTGAATGGAAAATCCACGAAATCGTTAAAAACATAGCACGACACATTATAAGCATTAAATTGATGAGTAAACACTAGCTATTTACAAGAACTATATTAGTATTTATTTTTAATTAGGCTTATAAGGTTTTAGAGGGAAAACCTTAAAAGTAATATGTTATTACTAAATTTAAGGTTTTAGATATTTAACCTTGAGAGTGATATGATATTACTAATTATAGATTTAAAGAAGATTGGAGATTTTCTTCAATATTGCCTGAACAAAGTTAATATTGTTAGAAAGCTATTTGCTACCTCATTCTGTAACTTATAACAGAATAAATGAATGACATATATACAAATAACTATTGTTCTACTTCATTACTTTACTTTTTATCTCTGACTGGATGCTTCAAATCGAATAAAGATCTTTTAAGTAATATCTCTAGCCGCGACGATAAGCTGCACAGAGAGAATGTTTAACAAACATTAATAAAGTAATCCCGACGACTCCTGCTGTGAACAGTCTTATAAAACTCAAACCTTATGGAAAATCTTGCTGAATTCCACGACGGGCGAAGAACCCCATTTTTTCTCTGTCGAGGAAAGAGCACATGGTTCACAGAAGACAGAGTTTTGAGGAAGTAGAAAAAAAAAGCAATTTATCATCGCGACTAATCTCCTACCCACTTCTCCACTTGTTTTCTACTGATGATTTTCTCCGTAAGTTGTACTTAGTTTTATTTTTAATCTCTTGAGTTGTATTTTATCAGAATTGTATTAATCAAAGAAACCTGAGGATTTCAAATGTGATTAGAACTTACCTTTTGGTTCTGTTTTGATTTTATAGAAATAAGGCATAAATAAATATGTGTGTGTGTGTGTGTGTGTGTTTTGTTTGCAGTAGTCTAGTAATCACTACATGCAATAGGATACTAAAAAAAAACCTAAGAGTTTCTATAATTGGTCGTGCAGAGGCTGCCTTTAACGAAATTAACTACTGAAGATCGATTAATTTGTTCACCGAACACAATAAGCACTGATCACATGGTCGAAGAAAATTGCCTCATAAGACTTTCACGTATCAAAGGATAATAGAATTATAAATGAATAAATATTAATAATTAAGCATACTGTGCTAACGTTACTTCCATATAGAAATCAAGAGGCACGACGAATGTGCAAATTTTAGTAATTATACACCCAAACATTTTAGGAAGGATACCAGTTGGTATCTGTACAGAACCTGATGAAACTTGCAATACATGATAAAAAGTGTTATATTAATCATTCATCTAAGTCCTTTATTGACCTTAAGAAAAATGTTAAATAATAGATGTAACTTAAAATACATTTCTTTTCCAAAGGTAACCATGTTGGCAGAGAGGAGTAAGTAAATAAATCAAACAAGACAAGAGATATGAAAATGAATGAACTTCAAAACATAATTCTATATTTAAATTGACAAAATAACTCGGAATATAAACTATAATACTTTAAAAAAACATATACGCAGAGAGGCAGGAATGATTCTCATTTTCATTTCTTCTTGCACTCCAGTATCACAACAAAAGGACGCTTCGCCGAATTTCAAGATGGCGGGCGCCCTTATTTTCGATCCTTGGATATTCCACTTATCTTAAAGTGCCGACTTGATCGATATAGCAATAGGTAACATGAATGATAACGAATAGACTAAAAAAAAAAAAAAAGTGTGAATGGTAAAGGAAAGAAATATCCTTTACTATATCCATTTTTTTTTTTGTTTTTCGTAGGTGAAATTTTAAGTCGAGAAAATTTGCTCTAATAAGAATATTTTTCATTAAAAGTTAATAAATTTCTCAATTATTAATAAAGCACCGTGCTGTACTTTTGATTAACCCAATAATTTTATAAAAACAAATGATGGTGATGTTGAGTGGGGCAGCTCGTTGGGGAAGGTAATAGAATATTGTCCCTTGAACACAGTTTTACCATTCCAATATTAGTGGTAGCAATATCTTTTGTTCTAACAGAACTGAATTAACTCTGGGTCGGCAAATCTTCCTGGAGCACTTAGAATTTTTCCTCCCTTAATAAAATAGACAATAAAATTTTACCAGGAATTCGTGAAAAAACTTGACAGTTGGCTGTATCCCCAATTTAACTGTTAAACAGGTACGATCTCATAAAAGAATGACTAAAGTATCTTAAACTTCACCACTCCTAATAGTTATTGTAAACGTTGTTGTTGTATTTATTGTTATTGTACGTCAAGGTGGGTTCAGACTTGGGATTAGCTTTCACCAAGTCCACGTTCACTCAATAATTTCGATTTCCTAGACACTATGCCATCAATTATATTTACCAGATTTTTGGACAAGTATTACAGGGCAGTTCAAATAATCGTTTAAGTTTTTCAGCTGTCATACTAAAAATGACGTAATACTGTATTCGAACGCCCTTTTTCTTGTTATGAATCTGCTTGACAGGAAAAAATCATGTTTTATTGAAGGTTTTTGTAAGACAAGAAATCTTTGGTTTACAATAAAAACTATCTATTTCGTTCGAGATTTTATTTAATTTTCAAGATTTTTTATTTATTTTTTATTATTTTAGGATATATTTGAAATTGCAATCAGTTCCACGGGGTAGTAGCACACACGCACTAGATAACAAAAAACACGCATTAGATAACAAAAAAACAAAATTAGATGACATTTATTATAGTGTTGCCCAAATGTGAGACCGAGACGAGTCTTGGTCGTGCAAACTTAGTCTTGGCCATGGTCTTGGTCTTGCGCAATAGTCTCGTTACAGTCTTGCAGTTACTTTTTAGCTTATTACTATTGAGATATTACTTTAATTAGTTAGATAGGAGAAACCTAACTTAGTCCGAATGAAAAATTAGAGGAGTTAAATGCAAAAGTATATTGGTTATACCAATTATTAACATATAGTTACTAACATTGTCAAGTATTAGTAACTATTTTGCCTTAATTTTTATTTTTAAAATCGATTTTTTTAACCAGCCCTGGTCTTGGTCTTGCAACAGTTAGGAGACCGATTTTGGGCAACACTAATTTATTACTATCAACAATATTTACATTCGCCCAAGGATCTCCAAACGCAGCGACGTGCAAGGCAAAGCAGGACTTCAGGATATCTGAGATCTGAAGAGAGTTTTTCTGTCTAGTGTTGCCCAAATGCGAGACCGAGACGGGTCTTGGTCTTGTAAACTCAGTCTTGATCTAGGTCTTGGTCTTGCGCAAGAGTCTCCCAACAGTCTTGAAGCTACCTATTATCCTATTACTAGAGTGATATTACTGTATTTTTTTAGATAGGAGAAACCTAACTAAATCTGAATGAAAAATAAGAAGAGTTATATGTATATTGGTTACACCAATTGTTTACATATAGTAACTAAAATTGTCAAGTATTTTTATTCGAAAAATTGATTTTTTTATCAGTCATGGTCTTAGTCTTGCAACATATAGGCGGTGTTGGTCTTGGTGTGCATGAGCAACACTACTTCTGTCCTAGCCGCGTCACTGTTAGTGGAAATCTGTGGACACATTAATATAGTAAATAGAGCACACGATCTTCAGTCGTTCAGGAATTGAGATTTTATTTCTAAAAAATATTGTATAAAGAGGAATACTTCCAGAGGTATATACCATGGCGATGCTCTTGCAATCGCTACTCGTATGAATTAAAATAACGTTATACATCCATTTATTATTAAATTTATTAAAATATTGCTAGATTCTGTGATGATCTTAATAACAAAGTTAGCCAGTACCATTGTCTTATTTGATGGTGATATGTGGCATTTGTAAAATGATCAGTATACGTATACGAGTAATTCAGCAGACCACATCGAGAGCCATATCGCAGTTCATGTTTATACACGCAGCAGAAGGCCCCTACTAGACGACACCTCTTCCATTGTCGCCTCCAGAGCTACTACCTCCAAATCCAGCGGTCAGTAAGACTACACTGCTAAAGAAGAGCGGACGGAAGCGACTGTCAGCGATCTCTTTGTCCCCGAGCGGTGTCAGTTAGCCCCCTAAGTGGCCGCCGAGGCCCCAGAAAAAATCTCCCCAAAGCCCCCCCAAAAAAAGCAGTGGGCAGTGGGCAGCAGCTGCTCCACCTGGACCAACGGCCCGCACACCTCTCGTCCAATTAACTGCTACATTTGTTGTGATCGCCTCCTTTTGTTTCTTCCTCTAGGGGTCTTTAGTGATCAGATATATCTTCCCCAACTGCTAATTATGTCCTTCATTAGGATCTTTTTTCAACCTCTGGTTAACACTTCTCTTCATTTTTTTTTTTAATATAAGAAATCTTCTATGAAATCAATCTTTCTTCATCTCGGTAGTTTTTTTTTTCTTGAAACGTTATAATAAAACTATTGACGCAAAAAAACTATTATATCATACTTACAAATATTAAAAATCTAACTTTAGCTTTATCCAGGAACTATTCACAAACTTTTTTTTTTTTAAACAATTCATAAGATTTTTTTTTCATGAATCACATGACATATGAAGCAGGAGGCCCCTTTTCAAGTAAAAAAATCTTTTGGCCATCAATTAAATTTAAAATCTAATAAATTTTACTTAATTTTTGTCATTTATTATGATTATATACTATTACATAAGATTATTCTTTTTATTTCATTTCTTTTTTAGAATAATTAGTCTTCATTGCATCGGACTTGTGATAATAATTAAATTATTGTTAAATCTAAGGTTGTAGATAGGCAATGGATAAACAATCATTTAAGGAAAAAAAAAATGAAATAAAAACAACATTATGAAGTGAAAATTAGAGCCCTTAAAAAATGAACATAAAACTTCGTAAAATTATTAGTGATTAAAAATTTAATAAATTATTTTTTTTAAAGGATTCTTAATGGTTATTCGTTGAAGTAAATATGTGTTTTTGAGAAATATTATATTATGTAACAATTATGTAGGGAGCACCTTCACTCATAATTTACAGAAAATGTTAATAAACAAATTAATTGATTGCTACATTATATATAAAATAAGAACAAAGTATAATAAAAAAAAATTGTCTTCAAAAGCTAAAATAAACATATTCATACTATACTACTATACAGAAGTAAATTTGTATTTTAAAAGTTAATATACCATAAAAAATTCTCATTTTGTTTTCTTTGCACTGTATCTACCTGCTCTACTCTGCTTTCAGATTTTTAAGACTCTTGATTGCGCAACAGTTTGAGTTGACTTGATTCATGTTTTTTTTATCAAGAATGCAAATAGAATGAATTAAACAAAGATGCAGCTGAATACCAACATTTTCTAAATTGGCCAATTTTTAAGGCATCAGTACTGTTAAAAATATTGTCTAGTCAGAATTCATTTTATATTTCTAATTCTTTACCGTTGGGACTTACATTTTCTGACATACTATATTAAGTAGTAGTTGATTTGACTTCATTTTTATTCTTTATTGTCTTTTGGCACTCCTCATCGAACCAATCCTTCCTCCGCGTTTTTTTTTTTCCATAAACCCCATCCCAAAATTATATACATATATCATTAATTGATTTTGATTTTAAAGTTATATATCACTTAAGGCAAAAAAAGGGATAATTCCATCTTAAATTTTTTAACGTTCGTTTTTTAAAAGCTTATAATATGGCTGAAATATTCACTAAAAAGTTAATTTGCTCTGTAAAACACAAAACTACAAAGAAATCAGACCGACGAACCAGAAATTTTCTTTATCAATGGCGATCGTTTACTGTGTTTTTTGTATTGGTAGCAGATGTCACAGTGTCTATTAAAAAAAATTAACTGCATCTACAAAAGATTATAAATATAAATATAAATAAAATAATAATAAACAAAAAATAATAGGAATAGGTAAGTCAAATAAATTATGTATAAATTAATTAATGGTACTAACTAATCATATAAATACATAAATTTGTTGAATTATTTAAAATATAATTTTTTAAATCTATTTTTCATGTTACTATGTTACAATATATTAGTAATATATTGATATCTTATATTACTATATTATATTATATATGGAAAATATTTTTGTTTGTTCAAGCAATATGCCTTATTGATAAGGAAGTTGTGCCTCCCAACAGTCATTTTAAATGAAGCCCAAAAAGCTGTGCTGCTGAACACTGCGGGAATCGTAAGGAGCTTCCTAAATATAAAATAGATTATTTAACAACAAAAATTGACTTGAAGTGGATAAAGTTGATTCCTCCCCACTCCAGAAAAATACCTTTTTTCCAAAGCATTGAAAAATAAAGAATAATGAAAATAAAACTTGAAATGATAAAGAAAAAGAATAAATGTGATCTTATTACATGAATTCGTTCAAATGTTTCATTAAGGTTATTGTTAAAATAATTTTATAAAAATGTATGAAGATTAATTTAATTAAAAAAAATATCTTCATTATTTTTAGTTGGTTATCTGCGGAAAACATATCATAGGATTTTTTTTTAGGAAAACTATAGATTCCATACTTTTTTTAAAATTGGTTATACGAAGCCTATTTTTATTAATGGTTGCTCACACAGCCATATCAAACCTCAAACAATCATTTATTAAATAAAGAAAAAAATAATATTAATACCCTAGTCTTTAAAAAAATATTTCATTTATCAGAATACATGAGTTTAAAACTGATAGTAAATAGGCCTCAATATATGAAATTTTATATATTGAGAGGAACATAAATACTATATAATCGATGAGCTAATCTTGTTATTAAATGGATGGTAAAAATATATAAATATATATGAACAATTTTGTATACAATTATAATGATATAATGATGATGACTTACATTTATGTGTGTGTTTTTTAAAGGTGAAATTAAGTTTAATAATATAATGTATGACTGAGTTATTTCGCCATATTTATTTTCTTTTTTACCCTGACTACGTTTCAGCTATGATTCACTATGTATGTGTGATACTTACGTAGTTACTATAATCCAATTATGGACTATATATAAGGGACATAATAAATCAAACGGCTTGAAATTGGCATCATAGCCGAAAGGTAGCCGGTGCAAAAAAGAAAATAAATATGGTGAAATAACACAGCCCTACTTTATATTGGTAATGGCTTAGTTCTGCAACATGATTAGTTTCCAGTAACGTATCGTTTCAAACATGTCTTTAAATTAAGTCATAATAACCATTTCTAATCACATTATTATTCGCAGGTTGTTCCTGTGGTTACACTTCATCAGATCGTATTATCCCCTTGTCAGTGGGTTTAAAAGAGAAATTAGTAAAAAATTAGTTCCTAAAAAGGGCGGGGCGACAAAAAAACCAGTAACCTGTGCCGGTCGCGTGGCGCATAAAAAGCTCCCCTATATACTAATATAATCGTAACAAACCAACTAAACGATCAAGTTAAAAAAAAAAAAAAGTCTACGCGTCCGAACAAAAAATAGTCACGAGATACTTTTAGAGGAGGGGCACGTGCCCATCTGCCTTCGAGGGGAGGGGAGAATTTTTGAGTTAGGGGAAGGAATAAAAAGAAAAAAAAAAAAAAAGGAAACAAAAAAAGCCACCCCTCGCGCCTATAAATACGGCGGCCGCCATTTTATGTCTCGTGCTCTATCACCTGTACTCCAACAGTCCCCAGTTCTACTCCTCTTAGGAGACTATTTATTTACAATACATTTGTCTTTCTTCAAAATTCAACGGTTTTCTCAATTCAAAAGACTTTTTTTTGTTAATATATATTTAAAATCAATGATGTGAAAGGCAAAACTAGTTAAAAAGTTATAATATTGGATTTTTATTGACCATAGAAACGATATGGGACAAGAAAGTCCGGTTGGCAAAAAAGAATCTGAAATAGTAAAACATATATATTTAAAACCAATTTTTCAATCAATTTGAGGTCTTCGTGAGGGCTTGATGGTTTAACGTACAGATTAATATGATATAAAAAAATTAACTAAAATATATTCAAATAAAACTACGAAGAAACTCAATTTATTTAGGAAACGCTCAGTAAATAAACCGTTTCTTTATTCAAGTGATCTCGTTGTTATAGATTATTTATAATTCTTATAAATGAAGCTAGGCACAATGTAGGATCATTAAATTAACTTTATGTTTGAGAGCAAATGAACTTATTCTTTTCCAATCCTTAAAGCCTAATTTTGTGGAGTCAGTAAAGGATCTAGAATCCAATTTTGAGGAGGATTAATTTTTTTTTTTTTTTTGTAATTATAGAAATTGAAGGAACAATAATGCTTTTAGAGATAAAATTTTTCCTTGATAGGTGCATAAACTCAGTAGCTGAAATACGGTATACTAGATTATTTTCAGTTGCCTTTGTCCAAATATTATAGTCCGTGATACAGACCCCTTTTTTTATCAAATGATTAACATCCGACTGAATGTTTGTAAATAGCTTCTTTTCATCGTAAATTAAAACTATTATTATTTAAGAATATTTTCGGAATTGGGGAGTTTTCAATCTAGAGATCGGTAAACTTTGTCTATTTAATTAGGTACTAAAAACTTGTAAATACCCATTTGCTTTCCACATGAATCCACAAAATCGAGAAAAAGGGTTAACTCCAAAAATATTGCGCCGTTTGGCGTGACCTACACCCCCAAAATGTCAAAATAACGAGATTATACAGGACAAACGGACCAATATTTTCGTGGGCCACAGTTTTCTAGATTTTTGATCAAAGTATCTTACTATCAAAGTGGAAAGCAAATGGGTATTTACGAGTTTTTTAGTATCTAATTAAATAGACAAAGTTTGCAGACTTTCAGATTGAAAATGTCGCAATATCAGAAGTTTCCGTAAATAAAATAGTCTTAGATTACGATGAAATGAAGCTATTGGCGAAGTTTCAGGTGGATGTTAACAATTTGATAAAAAAAAAAGGTCAATACCACGGACCATTAAGTCAATAGTAAAAATTTATCATCTTTCATAGTTCAAAAAATATGAAATTCTATAATTATGGGTATGACACTTCAGGTGAATTTCTTCTTACAGTATAGCGGATTGGAGGGACACATTCCTACAAGAGTGTGGTGATCTCCCATATTTGCAGAACGCGTTTAGCATCGATACGTTTTGTCAAGACCAAGGCGTGGGATCTAGGCGCCCAGGATGAGATGTTCTCGGTTTTGTAAACTTACGTTTACAAAACTTAGAAAGGAATATTTTTGTTATTACTAATAATAATTAATTATTATTAATAATTACCATTAATTTTATTTTATTCTTCTTGCTTTTTAATTTCGATTTTCGATATCATCATAAAGGAACAATAATTTTACTCTTGAAAATTTCAGACTGAAATTGCATGGCATCCTTCTTTACATTCTTTACAAACATCTCATTTCGAATTTTTCTTTTCAAAATTGGAATGTCTTGAATCCCACAGAATAGGATATTTTTGATAAAGATCAATTAGCGAAACACATTTATACTTAATGCAGAAGCGCACTTCAAAGTAGATCAACTTTTCTTTATTTTTAGACAATAAACAAAATATGTACTAAGTTAGGCTACAGTGCCAGGTTATGATAAAGTGTTCTTATTTAACTATTATAGATTGAAACGATTTTTTTATTTCCTTATATCTGTTCTTTAAACTATTTGGGTACATATAGTTTCTTAGCCAACTCTTGTTTAAATCGCGTTCTTTGATAAGTGGCGATTTTAAACTCAAGACAGTGTACAATTAAAAAAATACAAGAGAGTATGACCACAACGAAAACTTACACAATATAACTTTTAATATTTCGTAATAATATTACAAACAATAATATAGATAAAATCTTAAGAGCCACTCAGATCTTCTTGAAAGATTAAAATAGCAAAGAAGTGTTTTTTATCTACAGCTGTTAAAACAGTCACTTGGCAAATACCCTCGAATCCATTTTTAAGGACGCAATATTGCAATAATTATGCCAGGCGGTGTTGAGCAATATGGTTGATTACTGTCCAAAATATTAACATAAAAATTCTACCTAAATTTAAGTTAGTGGATTTTTCTTTTAAAATCGAAGAAAAATATTTTGTTTGCATAATATACTTTTAAGTGTAGTATTTAATGTATATTTCTAAAAAAAATAAAAATGTCGATTGGAAATTAAAGAAATGATTTAGAAAAAAAAATGAATACGGTAATATTAATTATCGTTTGATCTCTATTAGAAAATAAAAGATTATGACACAACAAAGGTAACCAATCTCGTTTAGGAAGTGATATTTACAATTATTAAACTTTTTTCTTTTTTTTTACTTTTATGTAAGAGTAGATTCCTAATTTTTTTTTAGATTAGAAAAAATGCGTCCGACCACCTTTTTTTCCTAAATCCGTCCACCTCTTCTATTGTCGTTGATAATGCCGGCGAACGGGTACTATATCTACTGGAAACTGCGTCCTCCTAAGACATCCGTTTTTTCTCCTGGCCAGGTATCCATCTCTTTTCTTTATCCCGCTGAATGAATTTACCAAAATGACTCCGTTATTCATCAGGGACCTTCCCCGGGCAGTGGTGTCCTCAATGGACCAGCTGGTCACTCCGGCTCTTGATTTATTGGACCTTTAAATGTATCTGCTCTTTATGGCTCTCCAGGAAATCAGGCCTCCCTATCTCCAGTCCTCGGTCGTCCAGCACAAACAGGGCATCTGTCCAACCATATCACCCATTATCTTCATCATTTAAAGTATGGGTTTCTTAAAAAATAAAGAAAGCTAAAAGTAAAATTTGAAGCATTCTTGTATTAATATCATGTAAAGTTAGTATCTCTTTTTTTAAGGGTTCTCTTCTGAAGAATAATTGTTTAGAAATAGTTGACTGCAGATCTTATAAGAGAAGATGGTTGTATATAGCAGGTGAACAGAATATAATAGAATGGATGAGAAAAAAACATCATTATTGGATCAAGTCTCATAAGAATAAAAGAATTGCATAGATAATGATGCATAAAGATTATTTCTGGGCAAAATTTATATAATAGTAAATAAAAAATATATACATTAACAAAAATTATAATACTTTTTGTAATTTTTTTTTCATTTAACATCTTGATTTAGATAACGATCATTTTATATTATTCTGGATTGATTACTTATTTATTTAAATACATATTTCCTCATCAGACATTTTCTCCAATCATTTAACTAACATCCTCAAAAATCCTGTAAGTCGAGATGTCCTATTAAGTCGTAAAGCAATTTAAATGGAATGATCCTATCAAGCATAGTAAAATCATTGTTCGATATTTTAAAAAGGTGATAGAGTAATGATAGACTAAACTGAAAAAACTTTATTTTTGGCTAAGGTCCCTTAAGGATAAAATGATGTCATTGGAAATGAAGATAATTATATATATATATTATATATACTATCCTACTATTATATACTATCCTTATTTACTACTAGCCTAAATGGACCATTAGAAAATCGTTTAGGGGATTATATCGTAAAGATTGACTTGATAAAATTTAACTGATGACCCGATTCTGAAGTTGGGATTCAATTGACTACTTACATAAAAAAGAAGAGAAAAAAATCGTGTAAATTTGAGCTGCAATAGAATTTAGCTAAACACATGAAATAACAGTGCATATCGGCGATTTGATATGGACTGAGAAAATAGGGTTTAGTGTATTCCAAATGAGAGAAAAAGACGAGTCTTGACCTTGCGCACTCAGTCTTTTCCTTGGTCTCGGTATTGCGCAAGAGTCTCGCAACAGTCTTGCAGTTACCTATTATTTTATCAGATAGTGGAAAGCTAATTAAGCCCGAATGAAAAATTAGAAGAGTTAAATACAAAAATATATTGGTTATACTATATATTACAAAAATATATTGGTTCTTTACAAATAGTAACTAAAATTGTCAAGTATTAGTAACTATTGTGTTTTAATTTTTATTCACAATTGCCAAACCATAGTTAAACGTGAATTATAATAAATGAATAGATAATATACGCAGTGGTAATGACAGCAATAAAGGTATATGAAACGGATGTGTAGAGGGAAGCTCTCTGAAAAAATTTCCCCACTGTTCCCTCTTTTCAACACTTAAATATCTGATGTTATGTTACTTAATAATGGTATCAAAGTGATGGGACAATGTTTGAAAATACATAAACATGCTTCACTGTTATTCAAAAAAGTAAAAAGGAAATATGTAATCCAAAATGCCTTAATTATTCTTTAGGAATGGAAATAAATTTCACTGTCATTTTACACAGGTTTCGAAAGAAAAAAATAATTGTTTACTAAAAAACTGATAGTGGGACAATACCTGGTAATGACATTTTAGTACCTTAAGTTATTATAAAACCTTACTATTCTTTAATATTTTAATTTTTAATATTGCACTATGAAGAAAAACTTCTTCACCGTATAGCAGTGAGAAAAAAAATCAAGATTAGTGTTGCCCAAAATCGGCAAATTGCAAGACCAAGCCCAAGGCTACCAACCTGTTGCAAGGCCAAGGTAAAAAAAATCGATTTTTTAAATTAAAATTAAGGCAAAATAGTTATTAATACTCGACAACCCTAGTTACTATATGCTAATAATTGGTATAACCAATATACTTTTTCATTTAACTCCTCTAATTTTTCATTCAGGCTTAGTTAGATTTCTCCTATCTAAAAAATTACAGTAATATTTCTATAGTGATAAGGTAATAAGTAACTGCAAGACTGTTGCGAGACTCTTGCGCAAGAACAAGGCCATGACCAAGACTGAGTTTGCAAGACCAAGACTCGCCTCGGTCTCGCATTTGGGCAACAGTAATAAAGATAGACTTTACTAATCACATAAAAGTTGTAATGAACTAAAACTTGCCCCTAAAATGAGAATCACCCATAAAACTGCCAAACACAAGACTATCGAATATTTTTTGAAGTTAGTAAAACACATTTTAAACAAAATATTTTCATTCATATACGATAAAGTGAGAAAAAAATATTTTTTTTTTAAGTAAAGGTTGTGCAGAACTTTCATTTTTTAAAAACCTTTATTTAAACATATTACTCAAGAGTCTTGTGTTTGGAAGATTTATGCCAAACACAAGACTATCGAACATCTTGCGAAAAGTATTTCTACTCTTTTTTCATAACAATGCATTTATAAAAGTTAGTAAAACACATTTAAACAAAATATTTTCGTTCATAGACGATAAAGAGAGAAAAAAACATTTCTTTTTGAGTAAAGATTGCCCAGAACTTTTATTTTTTAAAAACTTTTGTTAAAATGTTTTGTCGATTCGCTAAAAGTCGATCTAAAAAATAATTTTTATTCTTGGCTACTCAAACGAACGACACATTAGAATAAAGGGTAATTCATTTAAGACAAATCGTTCTTCTAAGCTAAGAATAAGTACAGTTTATTTTTCATTAAATAGATCTTTTTTTATGGACTTAAATAAATAAAAGTTAAACTTTTAGCATGAATCTGGATCTTTATTACAAAAAAAAAAAGTCTTTTTATAAGTCCTTGGAACTTAAGAACTGTTTTCCTAAAAAGTGTCGCAGTAACTGTTAATTTTTTTTTTTAAAGTTTCATTAAAGTTCCAATAAGTAAGTAGTCAAACTTAATATTGATAAATATAAGGAATAAAAAATGTATGAAATATAAATTTAGGAAGTTATATAAGTTTTTATTAATTGAATTCAATTTCAGCTCACATTTACGCAATTTGTTTCCATGCAATTGCCCAATTGAATGTACAACTTCAGAACAAGGTCGCAACTTTAATTTTATTCCATTCATGATTACGATATGACTGCGATATTCTATACGATTTTCCAATGACCCATATCTTAATTTAAAATAAGTTCGTCTATTACGTGTGCAAAATTGCAAATTGTATTTACTTTATTTTTATAACAACTAGTTGATTGGAGTACATCCACTACAAATGAAGATGGGCCAATTTAGATAACAAGAAATAAAAACTCATACCACTGAAATAGTAGAACAACTGATAATCTGTGATGCAACATCTTAAAACAATGACGAAATATTAATAATAAAAATTAAATATTTTTTTTATGAAATAAACATAGTCATCATGACACGTTGGTTGGTTCTTTTGAGAACAATACATGAAATTAAAGTAAATTATTTATTAAACAATATTTCAGAATACTTAAGTTTGAGCAGTTATGAATGATGAAATATATAAGATAAAATAACTATTGACAAAGTTTTTTTTTCTTCAAATATTTATCCCCACCTGTCATGTTAGTGGCAATAAGCAGCTTTGTTGTGTTAAATGAATGATTGGCACTATAAGCTTGAGGAAGAGTAGCACCCAGCAGCACTTCTTCCAGATTTCTCATCCAACTTCTTTTCGGTTGTCAGTCGTGGCCATGTTGTTTATAAGTCTGTTGTTGTGTCAGTGTAGTTTAATATGAAATCGAGAGTAGAGGGTACGTATGTGTTGGTCGATAGTTGGTTGTCATAAGTTGGAATGTAAAGTTTTATTGTTATTAGCCATACAATTTTGGAATGAAATGACTGTAGATTTTTTAAGTTCATCTTTTTTACTGAGCCATAAATCTGAAAGGCGTATGCCCAGATGGGTTTGAGTAGGTAACTGTATGAGTTTAGTTTTTGCCTAATTTTTAATTTTGATTTGGAAAAAAGCGAGTACAGTATTTTCAGTCGCTTGTTTAAATTCAGTCGATTCATTCTGACGAGTGGGCCAAGGTCATCCTTCTGTCGAATATTAGTCCAAGATAACGTACCGTATTTGCATGAAGGAATTTGCTTTTAGTCTGATACAGACCACTTTTTATCAAATTATAAACATCCGCCTGAAACTTCGTGAATAGCTTCATCTCATACAACTATCTTATTTACGAAAAAAACTAGGAATTGGTGCGTTTTAAATCTAGAAATCGGCAAACTTTGTCTGTTTAATCTGGTACTAAAAACTCGTAAATACCAATTTGCTTTTCACTTGAATCGTAAGATAATTTGACCACCAAATCGAGGAAACAGTATATATAATTTAAAGTAAAGTAAATGAAAAATATAGAGAGGACGTTAAAATATAAAACAATAGCTATGTAAACTATTGTAAATACACTAGCGAAGGATTCAAGAGATACTTGTAAGGATTCAAGTTCATATTTGGTCTGAGCCAAATACTTTAATTCTTTAAAATTGTTATTTTTTAAGATGATAACACAGGATAGCCCTTAAAGCATTATTTATTCCTGTAATTACCGTCATAAAAGGTTAAACCCCATTCAATAAAATAAATATACAAAATCTTAACTCCAATACTGCTAAAGTAAATTGTAAATATATAGAAATATATAATCAAGAAGAATTGACAAATAACGTTATAAAATCTCTTACAATATTCTGGACTGTTTTCTATCTTGTTAATTTTAGCCTTGATGAATACCTATAAAATATGAGTCAATAAATATATAAAACTTTTTTTAAAAAATTATATTAAAACAGTTTCTGTAAAACTTTTTAGGAAAACTTATTAAAATAAAAGGTCTAAAGAACTTCTTGTAGTAAAGTTTCAGATTTATGGTAAAAGTTGAATAAATACAAGTTAAAGTTATTTAAAAAAGTACCGTTAAATAAAACATATGAGGCGTAAACCGGTTACATCAATTTTCAAAAATTCTTACAAATGACCAAAAAAAGGTTGTATGGACTTCTGATTGTAAATCAAATCTTTTGATATTAATTTTTTGAGGATCGGTTTTGTCCAAAAATCAATATCAAAAGATTCGATTTCCAATCAAAAGTGGTTCTATCCAAGTGAAAACTTCTTTAGCCGCGTTTTGAACTTTTTTGGGGGAGAGTGAATTAAATGGAGCCATCAGATCTCAGATGTGTAACGCTCAGGTAAATTCAGCTAGAGTCGACCAACTGAAGTGTTTTTGCATATGTAATAAAATACCTCAAAAACTATAAACCGAACCTGCATATTGTTAGCAAGAGAAATGTTCATCGTTTCGTTCTATTTAGTGTTGCCCGAATGCGAGACCGAGACGAGTCTTGAGTCTAGCAAACTCAGTCTTGCCCATGGTCTTGGTCTTGCGCAAGAATCTCGCAACAGACTTGCAGTTACTTATTAGCTTATTGTTATAGAGATATTGCTGTAATTTTTTAGATAGGAGAAACCTAATTAAGCCCGAATGAAAAATTAGAAGATTTAAATACAAATGTATATTGGTTATACCAATTATTAACATATAGTAACTAAGATTGTAAAGTATTAGTAACTATTTTACCTCAATTTTTATTTAAAAAACCAATATTTTTACCAGTCCTGGTCTTGGTCTTGCAACAGTTAGGCGGTCTTGGTCTTGGTCTTGGACTTTGCAAGACCAAGACCGATTTTGGGCAACACTAGTCCTATTTGTTATTTATTTATTCAGAAATATAACAATATGTCACGTGGACAATAATTATAGTGATATATGACATAACACATTTATACCATAATCCTATTTGTAATGAGTTACTATTCAAAATTGTATCTTAAAGCGACGTCGTGTTAAAGAGGCGAAAATGAAAAGCATAGTGTCGAAAACAAAATTATAATGAGTTTTATTGAAGATATGAATTAAAATATCTGATCAACTAAAAATCGGGACTTGCATACCGTAAGCGAGGGAATGGTGCAACATTTCATCACCTCCGTAATGGAGTATTATTTATAATTTATATTTCATATTATTAATCTCGCCTTGTTGATGATTTCACATCTATCGTGTGCTTTAAAGCACGCACCTTAGTTTTTCTTTTTGATTAAATTTGTTAAATGGTTTGTCAGACCAACGACCTCGATCAGGCAGAAAAAGTGGAAAGGGAGAAAAAACAGATATATGAGAAATGCATCCCTTTCCTTAGTGAAAAGTTCCGCGAGAGTTTCGGGCCGAGAGAATTCCACGTGAGAGGCCTTTGGTTCGGAGCTCGCGGAACGATACCAGACTCAACAAGGAGCTTTATGGAGGGCCTTGGTGTCGACATAAAGGACGTGGCAAGGTTGGCAGAGAGTATAATCCTCGACTCCCTGGGAATCATCCACCACCATGTGCATGGGAGCGGATAGGGGGAGAGTTTGCTCGCGAGGGGGAGGCATGCGTGTGTTACAGCATTTTTTTATATTATTATTTATTGAACACGTCCACTGTACTTTATGAATTTTTTATGTATTAGGTTAGAAAGAGAGAGGAGAGAATGTGAGTGGGAACATGTATAGGGGGAGAGAAGGAAGAGAAAGGGTACAGAATGATAATAAATGAATGAAAGAAATATTATTATAAAAAAGTTATAAAAAAAAAAAAAAAAAAAAAAAAGGAAAAAAAAAATAATATATATAAATATATACGTATAAAATATTGTATACTATGCTCATACATATTGTTAATCCTATAATTGTATAATAATTTTAAATAATGTCTGTAGTGATTAATAGGTATGCTGTGTTGTTAGCAACCCAATGTAATTGGGCAGCACCATTTTATTTTATTTTATGATAATAAAGTGATTCTCTCTCTCTCTCTTAACCGGTTTAGAAACCATACGCCTAATACACAGTAATTGGGCAAAGATTAGAGCTATAATGTTTTTTTTAAATGAATTACAAATGATTCTAATGGGTCGTTAGTTTGAGTAGCTAAGAATCGAATTATTTTTTTAGATCAAGATTAAAGAATCAGATCAAATTTTTAGAGAAATTGACATAACTTTTTAAGTGACAAGTTTTAAAAATAAAAGTTCTGTAAAACATTTACTTGAAAATTTACAAAGAAAAAGTTCTGAAAGTAAAAGTGTTTTTCGTTTCAAGCCCAGCTTTAAAATATTTGAAGTTCTTTTTTGTTCTCCTCCTCGGATCATCCTTTAAACATAAAATTGTACACATTTATATATTTAAAGTTGTACATATGGATCTTACAACGGAATGTAACTGTAACAAATTCATTGTAAAGAACGTTGGGGCCCAAGATTCCCCACAGCGCCTTGGATAGCTACTAGGAGGGGAGAATGTATTGATGGGGGAAAGAAAAAAAATTAAAGTAAGAATGGTCTTCCCCCAGGGGTCGAGCACGCGTGTACCAATCTCCTCCAGCTGATGAAAAAAGGTTATATATAAATGTAACTGTTGCCACCCGGGATCGATCCTAGGCCTACTGTATGTCCTATGTCGAACTGTAAATTTTTTTCGTAGAGTTACTTTCGGTAGACATTTTGGATCTTCAGCCGTTTAATTTAATAGAAATTTAAAGTTATAAGGAATACTTGATGGTTGACCGTTGTTTATTTTAGAGGAAGGAGATGGTCCGGGGTGGAACTCATAAAAAGACTAAAATAAAGAAAAAATATTTTATTTCAAGCCAACGTTTTGACCCGCATTTGCATGTCTTCTTCAAGGCTAGAACGAACAAGATACAAAAGTCATAGAAAATTGTGAATATTGTAATACATAATATTTAGATAAAAAATATAAACAATGTGAATAAACTAATTATAATTATAAACAGTGTGAATAGGAATTACATAGAAATATTAAGAACAATATAGAAGAAGACTCACAAAGTCGGTTCGAAACATTGGCTTGAAATAAAATATTATGTATGATGTAGAGATACTTGACCGTGATATAATATGAGAAGGAGATGATCGGGGGTGCGGTCAAATAAATACTAAATTATATAAATAGTATTATTTAATTTTTATGCCGGCTCAAAACTCAGTCAACTCCTTCTCAAAATATTATGTAGGTCTTCTTCTTTATTGTTCTTAAAACTTCTATATGCTTTATATTCACACTGTTTATAATTATAATAAGATTATTCAAATTCTTTATAATTGTTATCTAAATATTATGTAACTTCCACAATTTCTTATATCATTTGGCATCTTGTTCGTTCTAGCTCTGAAAAAGGCCTGCAAAGACGGGTCAAAACGTTGGCTTGAAATAAAATAGAATTTTAACTGTTATAGTCTTTTTTACGACCGCAACTCCGGACCATCCCCTTCGTTTAAAATTATAAGTTATAACAATAAATAAATATGTGGTTCAGACTTTCAGAAAGCATTGCAATTTAAATAAGTGACAAACCACAACCAACGAAATATTAACTACTGAATTAACCAACCAAATGTATTAACAGTCCAAAGTAAATAAAAAAATTAAGATTAAAATAGATAAGAGTCGTTTATAGCCAAAGTGAACACGTGTCATACTTGAAATGTTTTAAGAAAATAAAACGAAAACCAATATTTTTAAAAATATAAATTAAGAAATTCTTTAATCGTAACACACGCTTCCGAAAATAGCTGATTATTTCAATAATATTTTTTTTTTTAAATTGAAACTTTTGAAAAGAATAAAACTTCAAAACCGGTTTTTAATACACCCAAAAAAGAAAAGGTTGATTGGAGTCCTATTTGAAAAGAAAAGATGATGTATGATCCTTGTGGAAAAAGTTAAAAATTCAAATTCTTTATAATTTTTATCTAAATATTATGTAACTTCCACAATTTCTTATATCATTTGGCATCTTAATATGATATTAAGGAGATGGTCAATAATTCCAAATTTACAATAGTGGTACAATAAAATATATTTATTTTAAATTTTCATTTGACTGAAATAGTTAAAAAAGCTTTTGATAATTTATTTTTTAAGAATACTTAAAAAATGCAATTTCATAGAAAAAAAAGGTCGCTTACAGAAATATAGTTATTTTCGCACCATTTTTTTTTAATATTTAGGTTCGATTTTGCAAAAAATAATAATCTCGGATACATTGAGCGTTTGTTTATGGAAATCGATATTTATTTCGATTTCCATTAAAATCGATTAGGACTCACTTGTGAAATAAACTATTCATTTATGATATGGTAGCAGCATAACCTAGGATTTTATGATTCATTCCTGTGCACCCTCCCATTTTTATGTGAGGACTTATCACATTTGCCGCGGAAAATTTGAAGCATTGTAGAATTGAAAGTTCATCTTTCTGCCTCAAACCTTTAAATAAAATAAAAATGTGAAACATAATCAATTTCTTTATTAACTATAATTTATAGATGAAATTTCAATTAAAAATAAATGGATATAATTTTCAAATATACCAATACGAAAAAAAAAGTAAAAAACATTTATATACATTTTTTTTAACGTTTAATATGTAGACTGAGTAATTATACTCGAAGTAAGAAAAAACAACACCCTCTTTCAACAGTCTTTCTACAGTCAAAGTTCAGAAGTACAACCATAAATGAGAACTTGAGAAGTACAATAGCGTTTCTCTCTCCTCCTGTGATAAATTATATTACAAATAAATTCTTACTTCTGGTTAATTACAATAGACTAAATTATAACAAACATTTTTTTTTTTTATCATTAAGCTAAAAAAATTTATTTAGAGAACGAAATCCAGAAATGGATGGAACGAGAGTTGGAATATAGCTTCGGAATGTAAAAATAAGACAAGGTCCTGGGTGACAATTAGCAATTTTAATGTATACATATGTATTCTAATTAACAATTTTTTAAATGAATATGTTGCGGAGTACCGAAAGCTCAAAAAGATAAAATAAATTCTCATTAAATCTTCCAAATTTTTAAGGGCATTTGCAATAAAAAAAATTAATAATTTCTTTATAAAAATAACTTTATTTAACTCTTACACCTTCTCTCCATGCTTCAATTCATTTTTAATTTTTTTGATGAAGTTTCAGGCAATTTGCCCATTTTCAAGTCGAAATATTTATGCCATTATCCTATCATCTATGTATTATTATTTTTATATAATTAGTGTAAAATTGTCTTTTTTCTTCTCCTTACATTCTTCTACTTATTTATGAAAAGTTAATTCTTTGTTCCGTCAAAAAATTAAACATTTTTTTTTTTAAATTAACATCAAATGCTACACATTTTTGTCCTTTTTATACTAAAGCCTTATGTCCTCTGTGAGCTGTGGGATTATCTATTATTGAATAATTTTTTTCACTTTAACTTTTATTGTTGTATTATCATAATTTTTATACGTTATATAAACTCTCTAGTCTTATTTTTTTGAGGGGATCCATCGCCTCCCAAACCGAAATGGAAAGTCATGAAGTTATTAATTTATAGATGAGGACGTTTTACTCCAGAAAGGATTCTGATTATAATCCATTAAATACGTTAAAAATAAATAGAATTTTTACATATTCTTATTTTATTAGTTTTTGCAGAAGATTATCGTTTCCGAATCCGACTATGATACAGAAGATGGGATGATGGATCTGACACGGTACGGGAGGAACAGAGTTCGAATGATGAAGCACCAGCGGGATGGCACGCTTAGGGTCGATAGTGGCTTTTTGTCCCCTCAAAGAAGAGACTAACAACAATATTCAGCTTCCCCTCATTGACTCCCCCTTTTACTGCCACGCATTTACATGATGGCGCGAGGAGCTTTTTTTCGAGATTAAATATGGAGGGTCCGGGCGTGTGTCGGCCACGTTCCATTTTGTAGGGTCTTTTATCTCCTTTATTTCCTCAAGCTTACGGGAAGGGGACGAAATAGTATTTTCCACCATTTATGGATAAAAAAAAAAAAAAAAATAGAGGTTTAAACATATAACTAAATAGAAAAAAAAATATCTTGCAAAAAAAGATCTTGCAAATTATATACTCAGAATGTGAGGCAATGTTGTTAATTGTAGATATAGATTAGGAATATGAGATATGATGAACCCGATGAAATCGAGATACTTGGCTTGAGTCCACTTTTCTCTTTTCCTTTAACATCTCAGGGCAGCCCTGAAGACCTTCGAATTAAATCGAAACGTAGGACGTTATTTGCACTCATATTAACCTCTGATGTATGTCATTTACTACGAATGTTTTGAAAATTTTAAAGTTAGGTCCTCGATTTCCTACCATGCTAACCTATATGTTATTATTATTTATTTTTATATTTTCTCATAAATGTTTTCCCATATATTTTTATGTCTTCCACATATGTTTTAATATATTTTTGTTTTTCCCATAAATTTTCTTTCTATTTCCTAAATCTAAATTTTATTTAATAATAAAATTTACCATTTTTACCAAGTATTTTCATCTAATTTTATCAAATAGTGATGCTCCACATTACAGTTTTAAGTATTTGACCTATATTCATCCCTTTTTTCCCAGTCCGCTGGTGTTCCTCAAGGTAGTATCCTAGGTCCTATCCTCTATACACTTTATACAGCTGACATCCCTACCTGTCCCAACACTGTCATCACCACATATGCCGATGGCACATGTATCCTATCAATAAACAATGACCCAGCAATTGCATCCCAAATGCTTCAATCACACATCATAAATCTAGAAGAATGGTGTCAAAACTGGAGAATTAAAATAAACTCCAATAAATCCCATCAAATTACCTCCACCTGGAAAACGACTAACTTGGAATCCTCATACTAGACTGAAACGACAAGAAATCGCTCGACGTTTCCGATTACTTCAGAACTTACTAGACAAACGCTCTAAACTTCCCATTAATTACAAAAGACTCATATACTTGACTATAATAAGACCTATTTGGACTTACGGAGTTGAGCTATGGGGCTCCACTAAACCATCGAATTCCTCTCGCATCCAATCCTTACAATCCAAAATCCTTCGTAAAAACCGTGATCTCCTAATGTAGTCATATCATTAGAGTGCTACCTTTGGGTAGTTACTAAGCAAGTGTATTCACGTCATTATATCTATTATGTCCAAATTTACTTGATGTATTTATGTTATACAGTTGTAAATGTCATTAAGAAATAAAAAAAAAAAAGTATTTGAAACACATTTACATCAGTTACTTAGCCATTTTTTCAATTATATTTATCTTATATTTGAACATATTTTTATATTTTGCACATTTCCAACAATTTCCAATAAAATTTACCATTTTTACCAATTATTTTGGTATGAATTTATCATATATTCATGCTCTACGTTACAGTTTTAAGTATTTGAAGCACGTTTGCAACAGTTATTTAGACAGTTTGTATACTGTAGATATCTGATATTTGAACACCATAAACACAGTACCTTCAACTTAAGACGTTTAAACTTCACTAACCGCACCCTCAACGAACGTAATAAATCCAGATTTTGTTAAGACTTTACAATGAGTATTTTTACAGCTAAAATATTACATTAAATTAAAATATTTTTCAAAAATTATAAAATTTGTTAAGATATTAATCAATGTTTTTTATTGGTTAAGTAAACTTTAAAAAACATGTTTTACTTTTAAATTTTATTTGTTATTATAGGCTACTGAACTGAAAATCTCAAGTTTCAAGTGATAACATATTCTGTTCTAAAGGACAATCCTGAAACCTATTTGGACCTACGGCCTGGAACTGTGGCAGACAGCAAAATTTTCTAGCATCAAGAGCATTTAATACTTCGAGACTAAAGTCCTCCAAACAATATTTGTTCCGTTCTATGTGACCAACAAAACGCTACACCATGCCCTTAATATTCCATTTGTCATAAACCTTATCCCAGAAAACTGTTCAAAGTTTCATCAGAACCTTATATATCATCCAAATCCACTTGCATCATCCCTATCTAGCTCCACCCATCACTACAATCCTCCTCAGAGGTTGAAGCGGCAGTGGCTTAGAGACTTTTTGTAAATAACCATATATTAGACTTCTGGCAATGGCCAGATTCTTCACTCAAGCCATGTACGTCCAGATGTACCTCCTAAAGTCCTGCCTTTCCTTTCACGAGTGAGTTTTCTTAAGTGTAAATATTTCATAAAATTATATAGTTGTTATTTGATTAGTTTAGTTTATTTACTTTTAATACATTTACTTTTAGTATTATTAATTTAATGTTTAATTTATTTTTATTTATCGTACAGAGAGTGTGAATGAGGTAATCTATCACTATTAGTAGTGTCCTTGAATGTGACAGAGTGTATTATTTCCGAATAAAGTACTAACACAAAAATATTTATTCAAGATTTTTAAAGTTTAAACTATCTTGTTGCATTCAACTAAAGGATGGTTTATCTCCTTCTTAAATTATAATAATGCTACGGACAAATCGTCGGACTCAATGTGAAACCGTGTAACATCTTGTATCTAAACAGTCAAATCTCAACTTTAAAGTTTTTAAAAAAAATTAACTTTAGTCATATTGAGATAGGTTCAATTTTTTTTTTTTTCTACTGGCGAGTAAAACACTATCAATTAGAAAAAAATAACAATTCATTGCTGTGGAGAAATTCATTCTTACTTTAGTGGAAAATAAAATAATGATGAATATAATGAAGATAGCGGATAGTCGGCATTAACATGAAACTCGGGAAGGTATTATTTAAAATCTTTAATGGTTTTTTCTATTTTTATTATTATAATTACATACTTTATATGTGAGCAGAAAAATGTAACTATTTAAAATACATCGCCGCTAATTTACTAAGGCCATTTTTCAGAGAGGAAATTAATTTTAAAATTAATTTAAGTTGATAGCGGCTGAATTTCTCTTGTCATATTAACTTATTGGTCTAATACTCTGAATAGTTTAAATTTCAAATTCTTAATCATTTTATCGCTTGAATTTTGATCTCGCTCAATCTCCACAGGCTTTAGCACAAGTGACGCTGTTGAGAGAGTAGCACAGGGATCTCTTGAAGTCCTGCTTTTCCCGCTATAGTTGGAGGGACCTGCTGGCTTGGGGCTCCCTATCTGATTGTATATATAGGTATGACTGAGTTTTTATGTTTTTAAGTTACTTATCTTTAGGTTACTTTATTTTTTATTTTACATAGTTGTTTGATTAATATTTAATTATTATTTTCTTTGGTTAATTTTATGTTTTCTGTATGTATGGTTGGAATCACTATAATTATTGTCTATGTGACAGATTATTATATTTTTAAATAAATTTAAAAAAAATCTTTTTAAAGCATTAGCAATTTTCGTCTGCAGGCTTGTATCGTATGAAATAATTAGAATGCTGTTATTTTTAACTAATATTTTGTTTTCTAACAATGTAGCGGCTCCATTGTGACTCATAGCTTTTAAGCAAACTTTTTTTTCAACTGTTATTTATGATTTATATGAAATTATAATAAATATTTTCTACCTGTCTATTTATAATTTTTGAAAAATACTAATTCTTATTTGGGGATTTTAGTATATTAATAGAGTTTAAACCCGCAATATAACAATAATTTTTTTTTAAAATCAAAAATAACAAAAAATATTGAAATTTATCTAATTTTAAAGATTTTGCTCATTTCTAGGTGTGATACGACCTAACATAATTAGTAAATCTCATAAAGACAGAAATCATGAGATTTGGCCAGATAAAAATCAATATATAATAAATAGGCAAAGGCACGAACAGTTCAGTCACTTTTTCTGCTTCGCGATCGATCTTTTGGTTAGTTGCTATTTATGAGCTTTAATTTTATCAATAAAAACAATTTTGGAAAGAGAAGAAAAATATAAATGAAAATGTAAATGTTAGTTCGTTCAAAACTGCTATTCTCGGAAAGTTCTTCACCGATCGCTTTGAAATTATGATTCAACCTTGCAATTAAAATCCGGACCGTTTTTATATACATTCGATTATCGTCCAAACCAAGACTAAAACGTGAATCGCAGTAGACTGAAGCGCCAAAACGGCTGTAACGATTTTAATTATGACTTGGCTGAAGCTTTATCCTTGATCTTTTAATTTATTTATGCAATACAATTCCCAGAAGAGAGGCTGAAAAAAGTAACGACGAATTCAGAATTTTATTTGCGAATAACTCAAAAGGTATACAATTTTTTGTCAATTAAACCTATGAGTATTTGAAAGCTTACCGAATTCCCAACAAAATAAAAAATAAAATCATCTAAATCGAATAGAATCATGTCCGACAAGATATTTTTATTGTATTTTTTCGGTTTATATTTTTAAGAAGAACTCTATTATGAAATATTTAAATTTGACATTTTGCTATAGTGATGTATAATGTTGAAATGGAAAAAATATTTTCTTTACGGAGAAACTAAATTGAGATTTACATTTTCCATATGACAAAACCCCCAAATACGAATTTTCACAGCATTAATAGTCATGAAATATTCTTTTAAAAAAGTAACGATGGATTCAACTTTTTGTTTGTCAATAATTCAAAATGTACAGAAATGATACTCCACTGTTTTCTTTTTTAAGTACATATGAAACTGAATTTACGAATATAAAATATTATAAAAAAAAATGTTGAGACATGAAAATTCAATTATATTTTCCTCAAATGTTCAATAATGATTTCAGTCCGATTTCGAACACTAGTAATAATATTTTCTCATTAACTTCAACATTATCCAATTTTTAGCTATTGAACTGAAGGACTTCTGCTTCATAGAACATCCTGCACACAACACAGCCGGGGGTAAGACACGAGCTACCACCAACGGACAAAGGATAAGGGTAAGAAAAAATGAAAGGGACTGTAGGCCACGAGGAGGAAGTTGGTTTTTTTCTAAACCCAGGCAAAAATGTCCTGGTCCCAATTAAGAAGGACTTGCGTTCGTTAATATTTCCTGCTTTTGATTTATGCAGGTCCTCGGGATCAGAAACAGGAGCTCTTTCAGGGGCGTTAAATTGTCTACAACGAAATAGGATAAGTCTTATTTAGGATAAGTAATCGTTTTCGGTTTTTTGTAGGGGAGCGAAGGGAGAAAAAAAGGGAGATTTTTACAGAACAGGTGCCCATCGGCATATTTAAAAGAAGTCGTAGGAGAAATATTAACATTGCTTGGAGAACTTGGAGAGTTGTTTAATTATTAATTCGACTTAATATGACAAATACTTTAGTATCTTTTGTTGTATTAGTGATATGTAAATATTTGGAGAGCAGGCATGTCTATCGACAGTGTTAGACATCTAGAATAGGCTTCTGTTAAGTTTTTTTATTTTTTTTTTATTTATTATATAATAATACAATTTTCCACTTGGAGGGCAATAGGTATTAAGGCTAAAATTA
The DNA here is from genome assembly GCA_928085145.1 of Nezara viridula. Lineage (NCBI taxonomy): Eukaryota > Metazoa > Arthropoda > Insecta > Hemiptera > Pentatomidae > Nezara > Nezara viridula. The sequence continues at coordinate 84,293,242 of OV725080.1, read as the reverse complement.
TTCATACATAAAATATATACAAAAAATTCTTCTTTAAAAAAATTCAATTTTTACATACGACCTTTTGCCAGCAGTAGTGATATAATAGGTGGCAATGACAGTGTTGGGATGGGTTGAGATGTCAGCTGTATAAACTGTGTAAAGGATAGGACTTATTATACTACCTTGAAGAACACCAGTAAATTGAGAAAGAAGAGATGAATAGGCACTTTAAAATTAAAAAAAAATATTCTGTTATGCAGCTATTATCTCCATTTAAAAAAAAAAACACCTTTTTGCACTAGTGATGGACACCCTAAAATTCAATTGTTCTAATAATGGAGAGAGGATAGGTACCAGTAATGGGCATCCCTCAGAAAAAAAAAACGACAAAGATAAGATAAGATAAATGTACAACTTACAGCTGACTGTTTTTAGTAGGAAGGTATGAAACATATTGATATCAAAAGCACTAGAGAAACAACAATGGTAGGCATTTTAAAATTATCTTTGGTGAATTATTTACATATAAAGTCCAACCTGTCCAACACCGGGCCCTCTGTCCATAACTGGTGCGTTCACTCTAATACGAAAAATAATGAATGATTACTACGATTTTTTCTTGTTCCTTGGCTAGAAAGTTACCATCATTAAAACCCAAGAAAATATGGTTTCCTTTCGAAATTCATAACACCGTAAATATAAATATGTGCATCTCAAAAATAGCCAAGGTCGTAAAAATGTGTCGCCTCAAACATTTGTATGGTACAACTTACCCCTTTCTTTGCACTCTTGCTTATGGACATTGTTTATTATATATTTATTTTTTAAAATAAAATACCATATTTAGTTAATAATAAGTGGTTTTATTATAAGTATCGTTTTGTTTTTTATTTAAATTTTATTATTTTCCTTTAGGTATATTATTGTTTTTCTGTCATATTTTACAAAAACTGTGATTAATATACAATTATTTTTATTATCGTATACGGAAGAACAAAATCCATTTCTAAGAATAAACTTTATGTGTTGAATAAACGTTTGATGCATTAATTGAGTTTTCCAAAGTTTCACCAGGCGATCATGTAAATGATGTCAGTATTTGTGTAATAATGATAGTTTTTTAGCTTATGTAACCATAAAGGTTGTCGGAACAATACGAATCGTCATGTCTGAGCGTATTATTATTCATGATATTTAATTAATTACAGATTAAAGTTCCTTGTAATTAAGGCTAAGACGAACCAATATCTCTATGCAATCCATATTATAAATAAAACCATATAAAGAAACAATTAAAACATTATAATAAGATGTAAGTATAAAAAAGTAATTCATCCATAGTTCATAAATATTTGGGAGAATATTGTTTACATAAATATTAATTCGATAAAAATGTAGGCCTTCATATCGAGAAGGTATAAAATCGATTGTTTCAATAAGAGAAAAGCCCAGGTGGCCATCCCCGCCTCTTCCAATATTAGCCGAGGGAGGAAAAAAATATATATTGGCACACGTGGCTCTGAGTGGGTCCTCCCCTCCTCTGTAAATTTGTTCGATGGAAAATTCACCGATGGAAAGCTTAAGAGGGAATCAATACTGGGTAAACCTTAAGGTGTGGAAAAAATTCATAAGCATTACAGCTATGCAAAAATCCTTCAAACAGCGATCCTTTAAAAATATTTGTATTTTTTAATTAACATATTATTTAACTTAATCATTGAAACCAATTATCATTAGTTATCAGTCTATAATCTAAAGCAATAAAAATTAATAAATAAAAAACAAAGAGTTAAATATTTACCGGCGATACATCTGGTTAGTAGGTTGATACGAAGTTAATTCGTAAAACCTGTTGGTTATCAAAGGCGTTAATTTTATATGGTAGGGGGTCCAGGATTTAGTTTTTGGGAGGTCTTCAGCCCGTAAGATTTTATATATACATATATAAACTAACTAATTGTGTGAAATGGTGTTTAAATGATTCTTAAAGCTTTTATTTCTTGTTGTTCCATTGTCTGGGATATATTAAAATAAACATAATTATCTAAATACACTTTTTACTTTCCTACCTATACTAGGTAAGGAAAGTATTGCGGTCGGGTCAAATTTCCGATATGCGGTTTTCGACGGATCTATACGTTTCAGAGCCCCCTATGTTCGACTGTTTCTTTTGGAAAGGTAATGAAATTCCCTACAAAAATATATAAAATCGTTCATTTCAGACAACTATTAACGAAGTTAAAGCTATTCAATTTCCAATGTAAGATTACGAGTTCATATCCTGGTGTCAGAAAGGGTTGAATGAAAGAAAAAATATATAAACTAAACTAATCAAAATAAGTACTCAAATACACACATACTTTTATACAATATTTAAAAAATTTAATCACTCAGATCTCCGGGCCTAGCTTCCCCCCCCCCCGTCAGTCGTGGTAGGAAAGTAAGGACTCTAGGAGATCCCAGCGCCTCTCACTCAGTCACTGGTCTTAAGAACCAGTAGGTAACGTTTAAAATAAAGAAACCTTTTGATTCCTTTAATTATTTTCATGAATACGTAAATATTAGGATTAAGAGTTGAATACCTTTAATACTAATCAATACCTGTAATACAGATCTGAGTAAAAAACAGTTTCATTATCACTTTAACATTCTTTTTTTCTACTATTTTAAAAAAGTTCGTAATGACCCAATAATATGTTATTTTACATATAAGGTGTAATAATAAAAATGGATCGAATAAAAATGAGTTTACTGATAAAGAACTCATACTGCGAAAAAAAAAAAATTAAAAAGGTGTATGGAAGACAGAATATGTTAAAGAAGAAAATAGTAGAAAACTTACATCGTGAACAGTTAAAAAAAAAAGCGAATAGATACACGGATGGAATTGAAAACTTAAATCTTTCACAGTCAGAAAAGAAAACGAAGCACAATTCAATTCTATCCCTTTTCGATTCTATTAGTTTTTTTTATCAACTGTTCAGGATATAAGTTTTCAACTATTTTCTGCTTTAAAAATTTCTGTATTTCATACTCCTTTTTTATTTCTTCTCCTTTTTAGCAAAATGTGTTCATCATTGAAATGTAAGATCTATTGCCGTCAGTAAGGCCACATATTCAGGATTTAAGATTTTATTTCTATCGCTATATTGTTGGGTATATGAACACAGAGATGCCCATCCTTCTAAGGTCGGTGGCGCAAGAACCTACCTCCCCCCTCCTCTCAAATATTTAATTGCTCACTTTTCTTAAAAACAGAGCAAGGTAAGGTAGATTTTTTTTAAAAATCTTTTTATTGAGAAGTAATACATTTTACCACATTTAAGGGCACTGAGTACTAAAGCTGAGTGAGGCCCATTCATACTATATATACAATACAATAAAAAATAAAAATAAAAATAAAAAATAAAAATATATATCTATATAACAAAGGTAAGTATATAAAAAAATACAGTAATTGGTAGCAAATTAAATAAGTCATAAGTAAAACAAAAGGTGGAATTAGAAAAAAAAATCTTAGATCAGAAACTATTACACTTGCTAAGGTATGTTTCATGTTTTTCCTCTTGTTGCTTAATTCTTGTGGCAAAAAATAAAGATTTGCAGTAATTGATTGTATTCAGTTATTTTATATTTCGTTATTTTTTTGCTGAAAACACGGATATTTCATAAATATGTGTGTATATATATATACATATACACTCACAATCTAATTATTATAAAGATGTTGGATAAAGAGGAAGTAGAAGGGATTTCGGTATAAGGTGAAGTCAATAAGCGAAGGAGCCTGGCACCTCTTTCATTTCCCACAAGTCCAATCGACTGGCCTCTCCCAACTCCCTCCGCCCTCAGTCGAATTAATTGTAGGCCTGCTCCAATTGGAAAATTGCTTTCCGCAACAACTCTTTCCCAGATCTTTAGTCTCACCTACATTTTTTACTTACAACGTTTTTAATCAATCTAAGACCATTCCTAAGCTTAATAGTCTAAAGTTAACCACATTCTAAAAGCATTAATATGCAATTTAATTGAACGCTTGATGGTTGACCGTGGTATGTTATTGAGTAAGAAGATGGTCCGGGTGGAGCTCGTGAAAAGACTAAAATAGTAAAATATATCTTATTTAAAGCCAACGATTCGATCTGACTTTGCAGGTCTTCTTCAGGGCTAGAACGAACAAGATACAAGGGGCTTTAGAACAATTTGGAAGTTACACAATGCCTAGATAATAAATATAAATAATTAGAACAAACGTATTAAAAAAACATAGTCTGAATAGCAAGTACATAGAAATATTAAGGACAAGCAACTATATAAACAGAGTAAACGTCGTATAACTAAGTAGCGAGACACTAAAATGAAGTAAATAAATGGTAACAATTATTGTAGATTCGAACTATTATTGTAGGTTTCGTCTGCTCTAAATAAAATGGTTTTTTTACTGCTTTATTCTTTTTATGATCACCAACCCAGACCATCTTCTTTATCAGTAATTCAATTGGTTATTAAAATTTTCATGATTTTGAAAAAAACGCAAATTTTTAAAAAAGAAAAAAAATCAACAATAAATATATTGTGTGGAACAATCACTGCTAACATTATTTAAACCATTTTTTAAATTTAATTAAATTCTGTATGGAATGTAAGTATTATGAATAGACACTAGCGGATCTAGGATTTAATTTTGGGGGGCTTCAGCCCGAAAGCTTTTTTTTTTTCATAAAAATGACGATAATTACTTTGGAAAAAAGGAAGAAACTAACCATCTATATGAAATGGTGTTTAAGTACTTTTAAATGTAATTACACGAACAATAATACTTTAAGATATAATTTTTTAATATATTTTTCCATAAAACATGATTATATTTTACCATTTTTTTTGGGGGAGGGGGGAGGAAGGCTTCATCCCGAAAGCCCCTCCTCCCCGTTGATCCGCCCGTGTGAATAGATATTCAGAAAAAATATTTCGAAAGTTTTAAACTCGCGTTATATCTGCAATACACCATATTCAGTTTTAATTTTTTGTTTTTTTTTATGATTTAAAAGTTAGAGGATTGTTAATGAAATGAATAAGCTTTATTTCACTAAACGCGGAAAAGATTTTAAAAAAATCAACATTGATTTGATTAAAAAAAAAACAGAGCAGGGAGAGCTGCAGGTTTTTATTGATTTTATAATTTCATCTATCTTGAAAAATAAATAATTAATCATCATAAAATAGTATAGTCATCTAAAATTTTCTTTCATTAAAAAATAATAAATGAAAAACTTAATTTTTATTTTTCCTCTTTAACTATTTGTCATCACCTGTCATGGTCTTGACAACCAGCAGATATGTTGTAATGATAAGGGTTGGCATTATAGGCACGAGGAAGGAGAGCACCCAGCATCACCTCTTCCTAGTCATTTATTTCTGTGATTTGCCACCAGAATATCAATCCTGTTACCGTCCCATCTCTCTGTTACCCATCATGAGAAAAATCCTGGAAAAACTAATCTTAAAACGCCTGCACCCATTCCTAGATTCTAATCACATAATCCCAGATCACCAATTTGGATTCCGCTCCTCCCATTCCACTATACAGCAATGCCATCGTGTGGTAGACGTAGAATCCTCTGCATTAGAGCGCGGTATGTACTGTACGGGAGTCTTTCTCAACGTTGAACAGGCGTTTGATAGAGTTTGGCACCCGGGACTGCTGTACAAACTCCGAAAATTCCTACCATCTACATACTTCCTCATTATCCGTTCCTACCTTACTGATAGATAATTTAAAGTAAATCACAACAATGTCTATACATCCCGCTTTTCCCAGTCTGCAGGTGTTCCTCAAGGTAGTATCCTAGGTCCTATCCTTTACACAGTTTATACAGCTGACATCCCAACACTGTCATCACCACATATGCTGATGACACATGTATCCTATCAGTTAATAACGACCCATCTATTGCATCCCAAACCCTTCAATCCCACATCACAAACCTTGAAGAATGGTGTTAGAACTGGAGAATTAAAATAAATTCCAATAAATCCCATCAAATTACCCTCACCCTTCGTTGTAAACCAATGACTTCCTGTCCTTCAGTATCCTTTAACAACACCTCACTTATTCCTGTTCAACAAATCCGTTACCTAGGACTCCATCTGGACAAACGTCTAACTTGGAATCCTCATACCAGACTGAAACGACAAGAAACAGCTCGACGTTTCCGACTACTTCAACACTTACTAGACAAACGCTCTAACCTTCCAATCAATTATAAAAGACTCATTTACATGACTATAATAAGGCCTATTTAAACTTACGGAGTTGAGCTATGGGGCTCCACCAAACCTTCAAATTCCTATCGCATCCAATCCTTACAATCCAAAATCCTTCGTAAAATCCTCAATGCTCCTTACTTTGTTACAAATAAAATTATCCATAATGACCTTAATTTTCCTTATGTATCAGATTTGGCCCAATCCAGATATCTGCCCTTCCATAATAAACTTCATAACTATCCCAACCCTCTTGTCTCTAACCTTGCTTCCTATTCGATTCCTGAAAACCCTCCGAGGCGTCTGAAAAGAAGATGGCCACGTGATCTTTTAATATAGACATATTATTAGAATGCTACCAATGGGTAGTTTCTCAACATGTGTTCCATGTCATTATATCCATGTGCGAATTTACCAGATGTATTTTTTGTATACAGTTGTAAATATCATATAAATAAATAAAATAAAATTTCTTTGATTTAGATGAGGAGATTTCTCATCCAGCTCCTTTTTAGTCTCCTCCTGATTGGCATGTCAGTCGTGGCCATGTCGTTTAAGTCCGTTTGTGTGTCCGTGTGGTTTCAGATGAAAACGAGAGTAGAGAGTACTATGTGTTGGTCTATAGTTGGTTGTCGTAAGTCGTTATGAAAGTTTTGCTTCACACTTTAAGAGCTAAATGATATTTATTTGTATCCTCATATCACGGGGATCGCATATTAATAATTCAATTAGTACAAAATATAAATACAATTATCAAGAAAAATTATTTTTTTATCTTATTGCTATTTTCAATATTGATAAAGCCTCTTATATTCAAATCCATTCAACTCTTATATAACAAAAATAATAAATATGAGGAGGTAGGAATTTAATAATATTAAAAACAATGATTTAAAAATTTAGCACAAATATATATATTATAAATATAAATAAAAAGTATCATGTTAAGTGATCCTTGATAATCGCTTGTTTCCACCGATAACCGATAGAAACAGAGTATAGAAAATATAGAAACTGAGAAAGAGGATCTTTTTTTATTTATTTTTTTTTTAATTGCTCTGAATAACAAACTATTAAAACTGGTAGTATAATTTCATTCACATGTGATTTCATAGTTTCGATTTGTATTAATGATTATCTATGAGTTTTAATTTGTGATTTAAATTATGACAATGCTATGATCAGTAGATATTATTATGATTTTTTTATTAAATTAAATAACAAATATATAATTAACACGAAAGAAAGTTTTTAATACTGCGCTAAATAGTTTTTATAACAATGATTATGAGATATTTATATTCATCTCCTTGTTATAAATATTTTGTAACGCATTGTTAGAAGGTAATGCAATAGAAGAGCTATTTCGTTGTTATTTTAAACTAGAAACGGTTCAAATTTGACAGTTGGTGGAAAGCTAAATAGTTCCAAATTCCAGTTCCGTACATCAGCCCCTTTGTTCCTTTAGGGCAGAATAGAGAATACAATAGATGGAGTAGTTACATTGAAACCAAATGACTATTGTGGGAAGGGAGGGAGCGATGTCCACCCACACAAGTCTAATCCGTATTCTGGTCATTGGCGATCCCATCTGTTTTCTGCGATCGGACACCGCCGTTCTTCCGGTGACATGGGCTATTCTTCATGGGGGAGTATCCCGACGGGGCGATGGGAGGTTGAATAATCCGCGAATTTCTGAGCAGACCAGGATTATAGCGGATAATAGGGATGTTTCTTGTGGGAGTCGGGTAAGGTCAGTTGGGGAACGAAGAGTCTAAACGAAGAAGGACAACAATGAAGAGGTAATGTATCAGATCATCATTACATCCATTGGAACTGGTCATCCTTGGGGAATCGTCAGGGAAAGGAACTAGTAATCTGTTCTCAAATATTTTAACGGTTAGACATGATGGCTGTGTGAAATAACAAGTGATACTGTAACTGTTAAGAAACGATTATATTAGAGTAGGGACCATAAGGAGTTTCCAACCGCAACTAAAAGACTTAATATTTTTATTTTTTTTTTTCATGACTCACATACGGTATATCAAACAGTTTTCTGTTAGTGATCATAATAAGAATTATAACAAAAAAATGTATTACTCATCAGATAATATCACTAGCGGATCCAGGATTTAATTTTTGGGGGGGGGCTTCAGCCCGAAACCTTTTTTTTTTCATAAAAATAACGATAATTACTTTGGAAAAACAGAAAGAAAATAACTACCTATATGAAATGGTGTTTAAGTTATTCCTTAAGTACTTTTAAATGTAATTACACGAACAATAATACTTTAAGAGGTATTTTTTAAATTTTTTTCCCCATAAAATATGGTTATATTTTTCCATTTTGGGGGGGGGCTTCAGCCCGAAAGCCCTCCCCCCCCCGTAGATCCGCCCGTGGATAATATATATCATTACTTTCATTTATTCACAGTCACACAGGGCTGGCGATCCCTCCTTCCCATGCTCAATGGCACATACACTCCCTCTTCCAAGAATTTTTATTGCTCCCATCTTGTTAAAAATAGAGCAAACGAAAATAGAATTCGAAGAATAGTAGAAAATGTACTATTACACTTGCTGTGATCTGCTCCATGATTTTCTCTTGTTCCTTAGTTTGAAAGTTCCTTTAAATTCAAATATCACACAAAATGTGCCTCCTCGAAAATTCAAAACCCGGTAAAAATGTACCCCACTCAATAATAACTTGCGTCATTGGCACCTCTAGGCTACAAATACTCGGTGTCATTATTCGATGGTATGTAGTTTCATAATAATATTGGCTTTTTTGGCAGTTACAAGGTATTGCTTCTTAGTCGTCAACTTCTTATAGAAATCAATTAAATTATATTTTTTGTGAGATAATATACAAACCATCTTCACTATCACAAGTTGAGCCATGAAAACTTGGATTACTTATGTTTTTTTATATATATATTTATTTTAAAATCTTTTATTGATGTGTATTTATTTTATTAATCTATATAGAAAATGGCAATGATTTTCAGACGAGCATCAGAAATCTTTCGGTGGAATTATTATTTTAGAGCAATAAAAAAAAACAAGTGATTGAATTTCAATAGGGATATGGATACCAAGACCAAATGGAATTTTCCACATTTTATTTGAAATTGCACTATCTTAAAAATTAACTTAAAAAAATTGCGTACTTTTTGAGTTACTCGCAAGTAAAATATATAAATATAATGAGACGGTTTGGATATGATAGTTAATTGAAAGTTGCCTTTGAAGGAAATGACTCGAATTTTGACAATTCAATAAAAGCAGTATACTTTTGATGCATGAAACATTGAGTTTCATATTTAACTCATTTTGATAAATATTATTTTAAAACTATATTGAGAGCTTCGAAGGCTTCTCATCTATTTTAGATGAAATGCGTTTCAGGAAAGGAAAAGAAAAACCTCCAAACCAATAAATAAACATTGGTTGTTTCCGAAAGTAAAGATTTTTTTTTTAATTCCTGAAACGCATTACACAGAATATTTTATTTAGGGCAACTGTGTGAGTGCATGAATAGATTTCAGTGTTTGGATTCTGAATTAGATATGGGTGGCAAACACCCACTGACTCTGATAAAGAAAGCATGTAAGAGGATTTAAAGCTTGACGATTAAGCCGGTTAGAGCGGGGCTGTGAAATAGAATAGAAACGAAAATATCCAACCCCATAAATTTTCTGATCATTTCATGGTTTAGTAGAGTTTCAAAAACACAATTAGAGAGAATAATCCATCGAAAATTTTAGGCACTTATTAAGCATTCCCCGTTTCTGGACAGAGACTTGAAATGTATTCGATAAGGAAGATTAAATATTTAACAAGTTAGAATTACAGGAAAATAATGAAAATTGTTAATCATGGTGCATTTCGCAATATCATCAGGATTGAAGCCAACGTATTTGGAATTGGATGAACATAAGGCTTGGGCACAATGATCTCCACCCACGCGCTAAAGATAATCCAACTGTATTGGATGTCCAGTCCATCTGCTACTAGCCAATTCACTGTTCGCACCTTTGCTGATCTCTATTGTCCATTTTACCACGAAACATAGAAGGACAACATAGAAAGCTAAGCATACAGACGTTTATATCAACTTAAAAGGTGCGTTTTTACAACTTGACATTAAGTTCTAATAATGTTGCTCAAATGCGAAAGCAAAACAGGTCTTGAGCACTCAGCATTGGTCTTGGTCTTGGCCTTGCGCAATAGTCTTGCAGTTACCTATTAGCTTATTACTATAGAGATATTACTCTAGTTTTTCAGATAGGGAAAACCACCAGCGGATCCAGGATTAAATTTTTTAGGGGGGCTACAGTCCGAAAGCTTTTTTTTCATATATAACGATAATTAATTTGAAAAAAAAAGAAAGAAACTAAATACCTATATGACATGATGTTTAAGTGATTCTTGTGGTTCTATTAAATGTAATTACACGAACAATAATACTTTAAGAGATAGCTTTTAATATTTTTTCTAATAAACATGGTTACATTTTACCATTTTAGGGGGGGGGGATTTCAGCCCGAAAGTCCTCCCGTAAATCTGCCTGTGGGGAAAATCTAACTAAGCCTAAATGAAAAATTGGAAGAGTTAAATGCAACAGCATATTGGTTATACCAATTCTTTACATATAGTAACTAAAATTGTCAAGTATTAGAGACTATTTTGCCTTAATTTTTATTCGCAAATACGACTTTATTTTCTTTTCAACCAATCATGGTCTTGGTCATGCAATAGTTAGACGGTCTTGGTCTTGCAAAGTTCAAGACCAAGACCGATTTTGGGCAGCACTAACTTCTAAAGCCATCTTAAATGTTTTCAAGTTTTCAATCCGCAGGACTAACAAATTTTAAATAATTATTATAAAATAAAAGTATATTTAAAAAGGCCATAACTACAACTGGTTTCCCTTTTATAACATACCGTGCTATTGTAGGAATAAATATTATCTTTATTTACTTACATTTTTTATGATTAGAGAAGTTGATAAAATTGTAATGTAACTCAACTGTGTTGAGTTGCTAAATGACACAACATGCTAATAAGTCTATTCTATAATATTAAAGAGAAATTTAAATGGGAGTATCTTCCTAAATATCAAATGCTACGATTTTTTTTTTTCATTTCTTATCTCTTTCTGTCTCTAGAATTTACAATGAATGCCCAAAATTAATATAGATGGTGATTAAGTATTCCTAGTGAGTCAAAAAAAATTTGTTTTCGCCATACTCTGTAGCTAATTCCTTTCAATACCCAGCTTAATATTAATATTACTAAATAGTATTTTTAATGCGAAATATCTCGAATATGGATGAAGAGATGCTAATGAATTGGACAAGAGGACCTTTTGAAAGTTTGCTTAGGGACGCAGTTGACATAACCTACGCCACTAGCGAATCCAGGATTTAATTTTGATGGGCTTCAGCCCGAAAGCTTTTTTTTTTTTTTTTATATAAAAATAACGATAATTACTTGGGAAAAAAGAAAGAAACTAACTACCTATATGAAATGGTGTTTTAGTGATTCCTAAAGTCCTTTTAAATGTAATTACACGAACAATAATACTTTAAGAGATAATGTTTTTTCCATAAAACATGGTTATATTTTACCATTTAGGGAGCCCCCCCGTAGATCCGCCCGTGACTTATGCTGCAGTATTTGTATCATATACAATGGCGGAATAGAAGATTGATCATGTGCAATGACAAAGACCATTATTTTAATGAAACAGATTAAGGAATTAAATGTTATGTAGTTGTTTTTTCTACTACTTCTTCTTCCCAGTTTTTCTCTCTAGAGGGTTATTTCAGGAAGTAAAAAAATTATTGGTCTTTCTTAGTCCTCCAGACTTCCAAACAGCTTGAACTCAAGGTCTGTAGGTTGGGGACATGGATTTACATCGTTTCGCAGGTTTTTACTGTGAAAAAAACTAAGCAAATATTACCGCAGAAAATCAAGCATTTGCTGAAGTCCATGGTGTATTTTATTTACCAAAATTTGTTTTCTTCTTGAAAGAGATAGGAGCGGGATAGATTAATTCAACTAAGTGGAAATAAATGACCCATTGTAAGACGATCATTAAAATTTATGACGCTGCGGGCCTCAATTATGATGGTAAAACCCTCTTAAAATAAAAGATATCCCCTCCTAACGCCTTGAATAGGGGATATAAATTTCTGAATGATAACAGAAAACTAGTATATTAAAGAGAAATAACTTCAATATTTTTGTAAATTAAGATTCAAGTGATAATTTATTGTAATTTTTGTTTTTTTAAAATTTTTGTTTTTAAAATGCATTTGTAAGGTATATTCGCCTTGTTTTTTTTTTTTTCTTTGTAAACAATTATATAATCTTTCAAATGAACATTAATATGTTGCAGGAGATGTATATTTTTCAAGTCACTAAAAAATTAACTTTTCACTGGAATTTGCACTGAATACTTCAAAACCTTGTATACAAAGTTTTAAAAAAATGCATATCTCTACTAGTAGCGATCCAATTTCAATGATCTCTATTTGGATTTATATTTTCGATTATTCGGATCTCCATTCGGCCTCCATCTTAAAACGAAATAGCTGATGGTGACGAAGAGTTCTGAGGATCAATTTGTGACTTTGGTGACGAATTTAAAGAATAGTCGGCTCTGAAGTCTAAGTTTTTTTTTTTTTATTCGAGATTTGAACTCCACATGTATTGAAACTTAAAAGCTCGAATTATGAAGGGATTAGATTTTGTTTTCTTGGTCGATTACAAATGTTCATATTTGAAAATTAAAGTAAATATTTCATTTTTTTTTTAAATTATTTTCCTGAGACCCAGACAGAGACAGCTCTTTTATTTTTCAATAATGATTACCAGAGTGAACATATAGTTCTCTGGATGATAAATATTCAGGTTTAACGTTTATAAAAACGTTAAAAATGACTGCGTCCTGAATATTTATCACCCATGATATGTAGAACAGTGGACTAATTTCCTTCAATAAAGCTCTCTGATATCACCAAGAACCTGACAGTTGCCGATGGGCGATACAGCCATATCCTTCTGATGGTACAAAGAAAACATGGAGCATCCATACAGGCATACCCAGAAGGGGGTTTGGTTTCATGACACTAGTTGCGTCATCAAATTTTTTGAGGGGAACACATTTTGATGGAGTTATAAATTTTATTTTATATATTTATATGATATTTACAACTGTATACAAAAAATACATTGAAAATTCGCACATGGATATAGTAGACATGAAACACATGTGAGAAATACCCTTGGTAGACACTCTAACAATATGGTCTATATTTGAAGATCACGTGGCCATTCTTTTCAGACGCCCTCCGGAGGTTTTTAAGGATGAATAGGAAGCAAGGTTAGAAACAAGAGGGTTGGGGATGGTTATGAAGTTTATTATGGTAAGGCAGATATCTGTGATTGGGCCAATCTGATACATAAGGAAACCGTAAGGTCTTGTGGATGGATTTTATTTGTAACAAGTAAGGAGCATTGAGGATTTTACAAAGATTTTGATTGTATGATGGATTGTGAGGAATTTGAGGTTTGGTGGTGGCCCCAAAGCTCAACTCCGTAAGTTCAAATAGTCCCTTATATAGTCATGTAAATTAGTTTTTATGTTAATTGGAGGTTAGAGCGTTTGTTAGTACGAGTGAAGTAGTCGGAAAACGTCGAGCTTGTGTCTTGTCGTTTCGGTCTGGTATGGGATTCCAAGTTACATTTATTGGAATTTATTTTAATTCTCCAGTTTGACACCATTCTTCAAGATTTATGATGTGGGTTTGAAGGGTTTTGGGAATGCAATAGATGGGGTCGTTATTAACTGAAGGATACTGTGTCATCACCATATGTGGTGATAAACTGCGTAAGGATAGGACCTAGGATACTACCTTGAGGAAACACTGTGACTGGGAAAAGCGGGATGTTAGACCATTGTTGTGATGTCTTTAAGTTTATATCAGTAAGGTAGGAACTTAAAATGATGAGAGTATGTAGATGGTAGGTTTTCGGTGTTTGTACAGCAGTCGGGTGCCAAACTCTATCTAACGCTGTTCAACTTCGAGCAAGATCCCGTACAGTACGTACCCGCTCACTGCAGAGGGTATAGTCTATCACACGATGGGCATTGTGTATAGTGAATGGGAGTAGTGGATCCAAATGGTGATCTGGTGATGGTGATTGGGATTATGTGATTAGAATTTAGGATGGAGGTCAGGCGTTTTAAGATAGTTTTTTCAGATTTATCCATGATGGGTAAAAGAGAGATGGGGTGTAAGAGGATTGATTATTCTGGTGGCTATTTGGGTTTGTGGATTTTTGACAATAGTAGTTTCAAGGATAGGAAATAATAAATTTTTAGAGGGAAAAGCTTCACAATAGAGAACTAGGTGGAAAACATCGGGCAGAAACAGCTAGTGTAACTGTTTATGATCTACGATTTTTTCTAATTATAGTTTCGCTTGCACTGTTTTTAAGAAGAGGAGGGTAATACAATTTTTTGATGTAGGAGGGGTGATTTATGCGCCATCGATATTGTTGGGGATAGACACCGTTGCATCCAAGTACTCCAACTCTATATAAAGGACCAAGGATACCTGTGACAACAGAGGATCATCCCATTTTGGAGGATCTTTATCAATTTCTTATTCTGTAACCTAAAATTTTCATAAACAGTAGGTTTTTCAGTTCTCTTAGATAATCAGTGGTTTAACGCTGATAACACCAATAATGGTTTTATTTAGAGACTGCGGATTGGCAGAACATTATAATGTCCTTGGCAGAATAAGTGCATACTTGTTTCATCCACCACATTTTCATAGACCAACTCAAGTTTCCCAAGCTTTTAATAAATACTTTAAAATATTTATTATTTCAAATATTGTCAAATTTCCGAACATCCTTACCAAATCTTACTCTTTTTACAATGTTAAACTGGAATCATTAAATAATAAGCAATAAATGAACAAGAAAATCTATACTTGTTCAGGTGAACAACACTCAGTAATTAATACAATACCAAAAGTATTAGATTATCTTAGAACCTTTGGTACAAAGCCTAATCCAGATGAAAATAAAATGAAAATGAAGTAAAAAAAATTATTTATTCATGTGTGTCATATATGACAATATAACACCAAGAGCAAGCATCATTTAAATATATAACTTTCTACTACATCTTGATTTCCTTCAGCACTGCCATATGAGATATTGAAATACAATCAATAAAACCCATCAATAAATTGGACAAAAAAGTAATCATAAGTTTTTAAGGTTGAAAAAAAGTTGGTAGTGAGAAAGGAGAATGGAAATCGGGATAGGTGATCTAAAAGTATAGAGAAATTTAAATCTGAGGGGTTGTAGGACATGTCTTAGAACTTGGAAGTTCAAGAACAGTTACAAAAATCGAGGAAACAGATGTGGGAAGTCAAAATTTGAATCTAGATACACTGTATAGCAGGTGTGAGGCATGAATTAATAGTGTCATTCTGATATATTTTATATTAAATTAGTTTCATTAAACAGTAAATATTAATTAAACTTTAATAAAATGAGAAAATGAACTGACATTTAATTTTCACTTACATTAAATAATAAATTGAGATCAGTCATTAATTAATCAATTAGTATTGCGATCATAAATAATTTTGTACCCTAATATTCAATAGAAATATAGATTTTGATTTTGATTGGTTTCCTGAGTCTGAATACTCAAGTATTGCAAAATGGTTTGTTTATGAAAAGTAGAAATTAGAACAAAAAATGGAATTATGCACTTAAGATAGTATATACCTGAGATCATACAGCAACGTTTTTGATAGAATCGGCATACTAGAAATGCCACTTTATATTATTGATTTTATACTTTTAACAATCATTTTCGAAAATGACTTCAAATGATTTTGATAAAAATCATTATATCAATGTATAATTTAATGGTTTTATTCTCATTGAAATAGTCTGTCAGGTTGTTGTTATTTTATATAAGTGATCAACCTTATGATTTTAGAAGACATGTAAAAACACTGCCCACAGTGGAAAAAAAAACAAAAAAAAAAAATACAACAGTATTGTATTTACTTAGCAGATGCTTCAATTCAAAGAAATTTGGTTAACATCCTCCGTGAGTGTACCTATCTAACGTTTCAAGAATACATAACTTTAATTTATAAAGATAATAACAAAAATTTTGACATATCTTCCAGTGACGAAATCATAACTTTTATTTACAAATGTAAAGCAATTTCATAATTATTTTTTATTGAAAAACGAATAACTTGTCTATATTCCTAGCTATCTTTTGAAAAAAATCTTTAAATATAATAGTAAGATAAAACAACAAATATATACATAACAATTTTTCAATACTGATAGAACATTAGAAATAAATTTAAATTTCTTCACAGTTCTTAATGTTTTTCAAAAATATTAATGTGTGTACTGTGACGAGTTGGCTGTTGAAGTCTGATGACTCTGAAATCTGCCTTACTTCTCAAAGTAAAATAATAAATAATTAGAATATGATTGAAACAATTTTGATGGGATTCAGATATGGTTATTGGAAAGAGGTCAGGAAAAGAAAGGAAATTTTAATGTTACTTCATATTTGGACTATCTAGGAAATAGGGTGACCAAATCCTTGAATGACCTAAATTGAGGATACTTTCTGGGTCCCTAGGTACCCAACAACAATCACCACTCATAAAGGTATGGTTTTTAGGTATTATGAAGTATGTGACCTCTGCCTGGTATCAGAATCTCTCACATAAACAGAAGAGTAGTTTAGTAACAAATCAGCAAATGGCTCTGTTGCAAGTCATGAGAGCATATCAATGTTTGTCTCATGAAATGCAGGTACTAGTGAAAGGGGTGTTCTCAACCTCTTCCTTAGGAAAGATGTGTCGGTACAAAACAGTAGATTCAGCATATCTGCTTAAAATCCCAAGTTGAAAATTGATAAAAACCCAAATAAATGGAAATCTATTATTATGAAAAAATTTCATGGACACTGATCCCCTATGAACTACTTGTGCTATTCCAGGAATTGATGAACCTATTATCATGAACTCCACCACCTTTGATTCACTAAGGACCAAATTGCAGAAGGAATCTGGTCTGTATGTCCACACTGAGAATGATTTTCCTCAGGTGTTCACTGAAAGAAATTACCCACTGCGCAGAAAGGTTGTTTATGGGTGGAAGACATCAATAAGCCCAGCCCAATTCAACCTCCCAAGGTTAAAAGGAAAAGACCAAAATTTGAATATTTATTCCGTGTGCACAGTTTATTTGCAAAAATGTAAGTCATGTTTTTGCAGGAGTGCAATGTTTAGCAGTCATGTGTATACTGAAAACAAACATGTCACCTAAAAGGTGAATGGTTTAAATAAATAAAATAATAAACATTAAGCATGATAAACTTCAATAGTCAGCCGCGTTAAAGTGTAAACTTCAACATTCTCGAGTTGAAGACTTTAATATTTCAGCAATGCTGGTTTGAATCCGGCTTGAGGGGGAGAGGGTTGAGAAATTTATTTCATGGAGAACGCATGGAATGAATATTGACTCTGGCTAGAATAGGTTTGGTTGAACCTCTAGAACAACCTCTCACTCCACTTTCCCCACATAGGCCAGAAATAGCGAGATAGAAGGTGATCGAATAAAAGAAAAGATAGAAATGGCTTTTATTGATAGTGATTAAAAAATAATTTCAAGTCAAAAAAAGCCTATAAAAGCTTTTGTTAACAAAACTAGGGTAAAAATTAACAGTTTAATTCACAGATGGAATGTGAAAGGATTTAATGTTCAAAAACTTTGTAAAAAGAAGGTAGGGGGCGATTAGAAACTGAGATTGGAAATGAGTGCTGGAAAAGGAATGATAGAAATCAAAGGGTATAGGGCTAGCTAGGGTATACTGGATATAGGGGATTTGAAGTGGGTTAGCCCCAACACTTCCTACTAGCCATATCTGAATTCTTGCAGAGCAGAAAATTATCTTCAGTCAGCAATTAAGGATATTCCTCTGCAGAAAAAGTGTAAATCTTATCAACTACCCTTAAAGCTTTGTCATACTTAAGCTTTAAATGTGATGCAGCTTGTGATTAAATGCTCTATTTCTACCCTACTCGCTGTGCTTAAATACAGTCGTTCAGAGCTTGACTCGGCAAGGCTCATGCTAAAAAAATATTCATGAAATACTTTTTTTCACAATAGTCACTCATTTTTAATCTCCATGGCTGAATAGTAGCCTAAATTATTTCTTGACACTATAACTCTTGCAGAGTCAGGGTCTGCTAGAATTTGGTCTACTATTTGGTCTGCTAGTCATCTCTGTTGGTTGCAACTGCTCTCAAGAAAACCCAGGATGGATCTTGCATCGGCTCACACACTATCCATCCATCGCAACCGAGATCTTCCTACTCTTCTGGAGACATAAATTTTTCATATAGTATTTTTTGAGGTATTTAGACTGGTGCCATCGTTGCAATATTGCCAGCCAACCAGAGATGACCAACCTTGATATCTCTTATAATATTAGGGTTCTTATACAGCTCCCCAATTCTATGCTGCTAAATATCCTCCACGCACCATTAGTATTTATAAGACAATATATTTTTCACAATATACGTCATTCAAATCGAAAATAGGATTCTTGTGCTCTTGTTAGCATTCAGTATTCTGAGCCATAAGTTAGTACATGTTGGATCAGAGCCTTATAAATGTTTATTTTTGTTGTAAGAGAGAGCACTACTTTTAAATGCTTATGAAGACCAAAGTAAAATTTATTGGCCGCTAAGAGCCCTCTCTGAATCTTCCCCATTACATCATTCTTATAGTTCATCTGGGAGCCAAGGTAAACAAACTCTTCAACCCTCTCAAATGTCTTATTGCCAGTCCACCATATCTGGTGGAGAATTCAGGGAATACCATGAGATCTTGTGAGCATATATTTGGTTTTTCTTCATTCACCACTAACCCCAATCCAGCTGCAGCCCTCTGAAACTCAAGAAATACCTTACTCATATCCATAAATGTTTTGCTGTTAATATCCACCTTATACACAAAAACCATCATTAATCAATTCAGATTTATTAAATAACCTGCCTCTCAATTGAACTGATTTTCTTACCATATATTCTTGAGCCAATTTAAAAAGTGTGCTTGCAAGACAGTCACCTCGTCTTTACTATGTGTGAAAGCTTTCAGAAGTTTCACTTTGCATCGTAACATTGCACTATAACATGCACTGAGTTTGGCTGGTATTCCCATTTTAACAAGCCTTGGAACAGCTCTCTAATGATGATATCACAGGCTTCCTAGAAATCAATAAATAAATGGTAGGTATTTATATTGTGTTCTCCAGCGTTATCCAAAATAATCCACACAAAAAAACTTGGTCTATCGTAGATCTCCGCCTCATTAAGCTTGCCAGATATAACTCAGTAATTTTCAGTCTACAAAAAGATTACGGTACTTTTTTCCATCTTTTGGGAAATTCTATAATCATCATGTAGAAATTTTTCTGTAGTGATCCTGCCAGATCTTCTTACATGTTGTCAAAATAGTAAATTCACTACTTTTCAGAGGAGCATATTTTAAATTTCAGAAAGAGGTATGTTTTTAACTAATGTTAGACTAGAGATCTTACAAAAGTTACAGATTCAGTGTTTTTACACAATCTTAACTATTGGAGGTGAAGACATCCAATTTGTTTAATTCTCATTTTTAACAGAACATCGATGAAGTATATTTGGTTGGTCACATCTTCTCGCAAGAGAGATAATCTTCTTCTACCAGAGCCTGAACTGCTTTGGGTGAAAATGATAAATATATTGCCATTTCTCTCAATAAAGTCATTCTTTGTGACAACGTATAAATCAATTTAAAAAACGTAAAATGATTAACACAATTAACGTAAATATGTAATGAATTTCTTATGAAATTTGAAAATTTATGAAGTCCACATTTCATGGTATATTCATTTAGATTATGCTAATAAAATATGTAAATATATAATATATAAACATCATTATACCATTCAAAAAATTTTAAAAACCAAAAATCTCTGTTTGGTTGGTATTAAATTATTTATTTTGTTTTTTGTTTGTATTTACTATATCAATATAAATACAATAATTTTGCTAAATAACTTACCCTCATTATGGTTAAATCAGTTGCATCAAAAGCCAGCACATTTAACAAATTTGAGTATCATTCAGTAATAGCGAAGTTATCTTTTTAAAATCACAGCTTTAAACCTGTAAGCCATTAAAAAAAAAGTGATTAGTACAATTATTTGAGTAATTTCAATACATGTTTATACTTTCAAGAGCAAGTAATATAGCTTGCAAAGCTTCGATTCTCTATAGGAGCCAAATAAGAATTCAGAAAGGACTTAACTAAACCATCAATGTTGTTATAAATTAATATATTATATCAAAACATACTACATGTATTCTGTAGGGTAATAGGTATTCAAATGTTAAAAATCTAATGATTCATTCATTAAACATTTATCTGTGGTGGACTTACAGATTTTTAACATTTGATTATCTAATTAAAGTGAAATACTACTAACTATACAGATGAAGGTCTGTTAAATAATTTAAGATATTTATGCCAAATATCTTGAAATATTGAATGAATTTTTTTTTAATTATCCAATTCTATAAACAACAAACTTATAATGACCGTAATAACTTGTATTTTAACTCATTTTTGGTTAGAAGTTATAAATAGATTATCTTTTTAAGTTGTGTTATTATGATGTGAATATGAACAAGATTAATAAATTTTATATTCCTAAATTATTTCTTAAAAGGAAAAAAAAATACCAACCTAATCCGTACTGAACTGTGAAAAGAGTTAGATCTTCAAGGATTTTTAATTGCCAACTTAATCCAACATATTTTATAGTCTGGTTAAATCCTTATATATATGTTCTTTATACTTTCTGTTGTTATTTTTAACAAGATAATGTGTAGTCTATTATTTCGTTTTAACATTTTTTATACTGTGTTATTTTTGAATACTTTAAATTGCCAAACTTAGAAGGGGGACGTTCTGCTTACAAACTTTTAAGGTAGAGTGCTCCTTTCAAATAATCATAAATATCTAGGTAAATAGTTGTTTTTGAGATCGTATCATTTATAAACCCATTATACATTGAACTAGTTCAATGTCAAGAACTAATTAGTTTACTCTCCGGAGCTAGCGGGTCCAGTATTTAATTTTTGGGGGAGAGGCTTCAGTCAGAAAGTTTTTTTTTTTCATATATATAAAGATAATTACTTTGGAAAAAAAAAAAGAAACATACTAACTGTCTGTATGAAATGGTGTTGAAGTGATTCTTGAAATCCTACTAAATGGAATTACAGGAACAATAATAATTTAAGAGATTATTTTAAATATTTTTTACCATAAAACATGGTTACATTTTACCATTTTGGGAGAGAGGGGCTTCAGTCAGAAAGCTCTCCTCCCACCTTAAATTCGCCTATACTCTCCAGGCATGGTGCATTTGGAAATAGTTATCAAATCAATTTGGCTGGAGTAAAGCAATTACAAATATCAAAATCTTCTTCACCTTCTACAGTGTCTTTAGCCTGTAGTACAGACCCCTTTTTATCAAATTAATAACATCCGCCTGAAACTTCGTGGATGGTTTCATCTTGTCGTAACTTACAAATTTTTTATCTACGAAAATTCTTAGAAATAGGTCATTTTCTCATTAAATTAATAAATTTAATTAGGTATTAAAAACTCATAAATACTCATTTGCTTTTCACTTGAATCGCAAGATAATTTTATCACAAAATTGAAAAGCGTGGCCTACAAAAACATGAGGCCGTTTGGCGTACATAACATTGTTACTTTGACATGTTGGGGGTAGAGGTCACGTTAAATGGTCCAATATTTTTTTTAGGCATCAACAATTGGAAAGCAAATGGATGTGAATGAGTTTTTAGTACCTAATTGAATAGACAAATTTTGCCGATCTCCAGATTGAAATCGCCCCAGTTTCGAGAATTTTCATAAATAAAAAAGTTGAATGTTACAATGAGACGAAGCTATATACGAAGTTTTAGGGGGATGTTAATAATTTGATAAAAAGAAGTCTGTACCACAGACTGCTTTGGCTGACTGGTTTTTTTTAAACTAGTTCCATCAATCTATCTACTTAAACGCTCGCAGGATGTAATTCGTACAAGAATTTATGTAAATTCTATTCTTAGAGAATCTGAATATTTAAAATCACGTGAAAGTTGACGGCACATGAGAACTTGTTGAAGATGAGTCTCTAGAACGAAAGATTATAATATAGTAATGACTCAAGATAGGAAATATGGTTTACACTGAGAAGTCTGGTATAAAGAGAGCATATGTGAGAAACTCCACTTCGGCCAGTATACATTTCTCGGTTTTATTCAGTACATTTAGAGGTAAGGTTAGTGCTGTAAAAGCAAGAGGTTTAGTTTAAGACTAAACTAATTATAATAGATAAATAGACGTGAGTTATTAAATACTAAGCAAATATTTATTTACAAATGTTCCAAGTTGTATACAAAATATTACAGAAGAAAAATTACAAATAACATGTGAAATTTTTTAAAAACATTTTGTACTATGCACCTAACTTGCAACACTGCAAGATTCTTTGTCATAGGCAAAATTGAAACTGTTCATACTTTTAGTTAAAAATTTAATTGTAATGTAAAGATTGTAAGTATGAAACTTTTACTAGCCTCGATATATAAATGTTTGAAAAATAGATTTCCATGTAACAATATGAAATCCTTATAATAATTTGAATAAGGGTCATAAATGTTTTCACTCAGGTTCAGGAATAGATAAGTATTTAGTCATTTTACTTGCTATGTACATATCCATCATGTTTTTAAAAATTAGATGTTTCTTTTACTGATCAAACCATGTAACAATGGCTGCTAATTTTTATATTTAAATTATTTAGAAACTTAAATACAACTTGAATTCCAAATTCATTGTGGGTAAAGTCTTAAGGTGATTTCTTTAATTCCATTTCACTTCTCTTCCTTAATGTGTAATTAAGATGAAATATAATTATTGTTTGTTGATATGATTAAATTAGCTTTATTCATATCAATGCAAGGTTTTAGAAATATAACTAAACAATATTTTATTATGTTCTATGAATATTTCCTATAGTATCCTATGAAATCATAATGAACTTTAACTCTGAAATAACTAAGAATTTTAAATAATGTAAATCGAATATGTTTATTAAATGAATAATAAGATTTTAGAGATGGGTAAATAGTCGACTGATCAATTATATGGATGAAACAAAATTTTCAGAACTTTCAGTCAAGAGAGAACTCTTTGAAAATTTTGTTTCATCCTAATAGTAAAATTCTTCCTAATTATCTACTCTATTAGCTGATACTTCTTCTACGAATGAATAAAAACTAATAAAATTTGGCTATAGTAAATATATTAAAAATTTTCAAATAATGTGACCGAGGAATGTCCTTAATCAATAAGTTATCTGATATTTTGATCTTATTATTTTTTAAATTACCATGCAGTATTTTTTTTTTTTTTTTTTTTTTATTACGTCTCTTAAGGAATGTATGACAATTTCAATTCATCATTCATACTCAAATTAAAGTCATACATTTTCTGGGAAGAAATCAGATCAGTATGTCAGTCTGGAATGATTCACTTTGTGGTTGACTCCTCTAGTTTTCCTCTGCGCTCTCAGCTATTGAGAAATGAGATTCTTCTTCTGAAACTTGTTTCCTGTTGATTCAGTTGATTCGTAGGTAATTGTTTATCATTGGAACTTTGTTAAATGTCTTCAAAAAGTAATAGTTTATGTCTATGTCCATAGAAATATCTCACAGCAATGTAAGTACAAATGCATCCGACTTGAGAAGTGAAACTTTATAAATAGCTGAAATTGTAGATTAGTTTCATATTTTGGCCTGAATCACCAAAAAAAAATAAATAACAAGAATCAAATAAGAGTTGGATCTCACAAGCAAGAGGGTTATTTTCTTGATACACCTAATTAAATTTTTTTAATACATAGCTAAGTACATAGCTTGCTGGGGGATAAAAAAGTGGGTCAGTGGACTAAGGTGCAGGAAGAAAAGTAACCTAAGGTAAGTATTTTCCTTAGAGTTGAGTAAGTGGATAGATGACCATTCTCCATATAAAGCCTTGTTGATCAGGATTCCTTAGAAAGTCGGCTCTCTGTAAGGGTACATGAGTCCCATCATTGTCATTAGAGGTAACATACACTGATCAGGCTTAGTTGTGATAACCCCTGTACATTCATAAGAATTTGTGTGGTGGTTTTCCAGGATATTAAAAAATGATCACCTAGAAATTCATTCTAGAGAACATCTGCTTCAGAGTGTAAAGTTCAGATCTTCTTGCCCCTGTTGACACTGAACAGCCCTAATCTATGAGTCTAGAGCGATTTGTCACTGCCTTTGAACCCTAATTCCTAAGTGAGAAGGGCACTGCTACATTGTTCCAAAGGTTTCATTGAGTTAATTAAGCTATAAGCATACAGCAGTACTATGGACACCATGGTTTGTAACTATACAAGTTATAAAGGTCGGCCTCTCATAGCCATTTGTGTTTCCAAAAGTAAATATCAGTAAAAATATCACATCACATGGCCTTAGATTGTAATGGTTTATGTTATACAATCCAATTGTATATATAATTATAATGGTTGAAATCTAAGACAATCCAATTGCAATCGTTGATGTGATAAGAAATAAATAACAATGATAACTCTAGTTTTAAGGAAATGGATGTTTAAAGATTTAATGGTTTGGTTGCATTCAGAAGCATAATTGCAAGTACCATAAAATGATGAAACTTTATTCATGGAGATAACATTTCTCCAAACTATAATAATTTCTTTGATGTCATCAACAAAAACTAAGTGACTGACTTGGAATAGCTTCTCAAATAAACTGGAAGCTATTTCTCTATGGAATAGAAAGTTTTTTTCTGGTTGTGAAAAACAAAGAAATTGTTCTAGTTTTGAAGTTATGTTAACCTGAAGGTATTAAGTGTATAAAGTTCGTTTGACGGTACCAATATCTGACATTTAGAGCAGATTTTCTAGCCTACGGGCAACATTGAGACATCGACCAAGCTCCATTGGCCCCATTGGGAACTCCACCCAAATCCTGCGGGCCATGGCTTCTGATGAAAAAAAATATCTTGTTCTATAAATGACACTTCAGCTATGAAATCAGCTTTCTCAGAGGAAAAAAAACAAAACAAAACATTCAATAAATGTTGTAGTAACGTCGTGTGGTGAGTGATATACTAAATTTCATATTTTTAAAATTTTATCACGTTATCAAAGAAACTTTCGTGGGCTGAATTGAAGGTGTTTGCGGGGAAGATCCAGCCTGCGGGCCATACTTTAGGGACCTTTGATTTATAGCATAAAGTTTTGTTTAGTAAACTGTTAGCTAGAATTAATAAAACAATGGTTTAAAATAAAATATGATTTTAAAAAGTTTCAACATAGTGTGAAAAAATAAAATATTAAAGATTTTTATTATTATAAAAAATATAATAGTTTAT
This sequence comes from Nezara viridula, assembly GCA_928085145.1. NCBI lineage: Eukaryota > Metazoa > Arthropoda > Insecta > Hemiptera > Pentatomidae > Nezara > Nezara viridula. Next base: position 84,267,361 of record OV725080.1, on the reverse strand, counting down.
TACATAAAAACATCAGCATTTAATACAATTTGTTTTACATTTAATAAATATCAATATAAGAAGATATTATTTCTTTCCAATAGTCAATATTTTTTTCAATAAATATTAATAACTTGGTCAGATAATAAATAAAATGGATCATATGATCACACAACACTATGTACATATTAATCTATTTTTAAGACAATGTCATTATCACTAGTAATGTAATGCCAGGATTTTTATGGCTCTGTGGTATTAAATGACATTATTTACATATGCTCGTATTTATTTTAATATTAGAACAATTTTTAATACTATTAGTTTTGTACATTATTTATAAAATAATGACAAATGGTTTATTAAACCTACTTAATTATGTTATTATAATTTACTTAGTAAGTAATGAATTTCAAACATAGCTGTTGTTTCTGTTGCAAGCATTTTTAATTTTACCATTTAAATGCCAAACAAATGAAATCTCATATAAATAATTAAAAGGTTTATAACTTGTCATAAGACATCAATAAATTAAAAATTGATTTTATACAAAAAATTACAAACATGTTCGTGGTTTCAAATACTATATTCCAGAATCATAATTATAATGTCCAGTCTCATAGTAATTTAAGCTAGTACTGCATCTCAAAGTACTGGTGTCTCTTCTATGCCAGTCTCCATGCCTATTTTTGAAGCTGTTACACGTGATAATTCCAGACATTCCAGGTGGTCTATCACAAGCAATGGGAGTCGGTGTTGATGGTAGCAAACTTTTAATACTTTGATCTGAACCATTTTTGTTATATTTCTTTCCAGTCATTACGTTTTCTGAACTCTTTCCGATTTCTTCATACAGCTTCCTGGGTCTTGATAAGCTAATGAATACTAGTACCATTGCTCCCTGAAATTATAAATAATATTTGCTGAGTTATTTTAGATATTGATGAATTCATTACTATTCTTATAATATTCTACATTCTCTTGTTCAGTACTAAAATATATATAAAATATTCTTTTAAGTTACTGATCTCAAATAAAAGTTTAGGAAGTTGGAAAATAGCTTAGCATTAAACATTAATAGATATGTTATAATTGAAGGAAATATAAATAGTTTCCAGAGTGTCAACAATCCTTTAATTTTCATTAGGGTTGATTAAAAGACTTTTGTTTTGGATCACTTGGTCTCAGATGGGTAATTGAAAATAGTTGATTTCATAAAGTAATGAAACTTTCAAATCAAGGTATTCAACAGAAAGCCTATTTAAAATTTTTGAGTTATGTATTACTACTTCAAAAGGAAGAATAAAAATTCTCTGCCAATGAAATTGAGATATTTTTGATAAAATTCTATTTCATAATAATCAGTTATTTTTCAATTTCCACATTTATAATATAAATTTCTTTATTCATGTATAAGAACATGATTTCAGAGTGCTTCATGAAAATATACCCCAAGATTCACACTACACCTTGTACTTTGTTGCCACATTGGGTCACTTTGCAGAATGGAAGTCTCTCTTCAGCAACTATAAGGGTGAGAGGTAACAAGATAGTTAGCATACTGTTACTAAACCAGTATTTGTTAAATTTTAGCCTTTACCAATCCATGAACTGAACCTTATTGTAACGAGAGACTACGTGTTGTGTGAGTCTTGCAGATCTATTTTCATGAAATGCACCCTATGGCAAATTATATTATGTCTATATATAATGTAATTTATTGTTTTAAATATTTAAAATGTATTAAATAATATATATTTTATGGTTACTATATTTGTTTTTTTTTTATAGCTTTATAACGATTTATCTATTTTGTCTAATCAACTCATCTAAGAGAACAAATAAACCAATTTTACTGGAACACTATGTAACTATTTTTTGTTAACAGTAATTTTTTGATTTTTTATGATTTAGTTTATGAAACAAATACTTACAAGTATAGCACCAAGAACTACTATAAACATGCTGGCTTTGTTAAAACCCCATGTGTCATACAAAATTCCTGATGCTGAAGGGCCAATAAATGCTCCTAATGCAAACGTGGAAGTCCAAAGTCCTGATATGAGACCATAAGTTTCTAGATTATTTGGGAATCCATGAGCTCTAAAATCATATAACATTAATCAAACATTTGTTAAATTTATCCAAAAAATGACATTATATTTTAATTCTGATCTAAAACTTGTTAACTTGTAATTTACTCAATAAGAATTAAAAGTAAGAATTTTTAACTTGATTAATTTATTTCTTCAAATACATAATGTACTGGCAGGGCCTCCAGATAGGAGCAGGGGGTTTGCCAAATCCATGGTCCTTTATGACCAGGTGGTTAAGGGACCCAATAAAATTGTAGGATTTTAAAATTAAAATTTTATAGATTATTAAAATTGTTGGTAATAGTTAAAATAGTTAGATCATGATGGCCGAACGTTTTAAAGCATAAAATTTAACATTCGCCTAATGATGCCGGTTTGGGCTGTGACGGTCCCATGGAATGAATTTTAACCTTCACACTCCGATTAGAATAGATTTGGTTGTATTTCTAGAACATTTATATTGATACAACTTATAGTCTTAATCCACCACCTAAAAAAATTATCTTATATAAATGAATGCTTCATTTTCTTTTAAAAATATTACAAGTTTTTCTAGTAGTTGAAAGGCAATGAGATATCACATTTCTTCTGAGCCATGCTAACAAACTAAACATTCTCTCAGTATTTTTCATGAAACTACATCCATAATTTATTCAATATTTTAAATATCCTGACATTAAGACTTGTCAATTCACGAATATTTAATACGGTTTTAATTTGTTCATTTTCGAAATTACAAGGCAACAAAGGAAAAATTAATACTTACATTGCTGTACGAAGAGCATCTGTGAATGAAGCAACAAGACAAGCTGCAATTCCAAGACCATGTGTCATTAATCCTAGGACAGTCACCCATAGAACACTGGAAAATTGTTCACAATTAATAAAACAATTTTTTTTATTATCCCCAAGCTAGTTAAGTATATTTCAATACTTACGTATCAAGTGGAATGTATGGTGCTGGTCCAATTAAACTGAAACCAACAATAAGCAACATACATCCAATAAAAGTTGCAACCTTTGGAAGCATTCTCTTATCACAAAGCCATCCCCAGCATGGAGCAGTCAGAGCATAGGTTCCACCATTTATGACGAACATGACCCCAAGAACCATTGGTGACAAATTGAACTAAAAAAATGTTAAATTTTAAATAAATAAAATTAAAATTCAATTAAGGGAAGTAGTTAAAATAATGTTGAATGTTTCTCTTCTACATTATTTGATGAATGTATTGTTAGATAATTATTCAAATCCATTCCTATATTCATTATTTATGTATATATTGAATTTATATATATATATATTTGTTTGAAGAAAAACGTTTAAATGAACATAATTAAAATAATCGACACATTATATACTCCTTTACTACACATTAATTAAATTTTCTATTTTACCTGTCTCAGGTGTGGTTCAAGAGTTGCAGATAAAAATCCAATACTCATGGATGTGACAATGATAGAACAAGCTGCAAGAAGTACACCAGGTATCCTTAGAACTTGAGTCAAACTGCCTGCATATAAAAGTAGTAAGTTTTTAAAATTTATATAAATCTTAGTGGTGGTGGAAATAGTACTAATTTAAAATTAAGAAAACTTAATGTTTCAATAAGTATATTATCTTGATTTTAACTAAATAAGTTGTTTTCAATTAGAGATAAATTGTTTTTTACTTATTTTACAAAATCTTATTTTACTTTACATACTATTTTAGTTAGCAAATCATGTGTAATCAAAAAGTGTCTAACATTAAAACAATATTTCTTAATTTAATGCCTCTTATGAATAAGTGATACTGAATTTTTAATAATATATAGCTACAATTATTTTATCAAAGTTAACTTTATTAAAGAATGAAAGCCATATAATGTATGTTATTTTATTTGTCATTTAAAGACACAAATAGATATCTTGATTAAATAACTGGAATATGGAAGATGAATTATTTAAAGTAAACAAAATGGAAATTGTATCATAGAACGTTTTAGTAATTTAAAAAAGAAAAATGAATTAGTGAATGAGAAACAAAATGTAATTTAATGGAATCTTGGAGAGATTCTAAAATTAAATGAAAAACAAATATTCATAAACAGTTTTAATCTTAATTGATCAAGTGAGTTTTATAAAAATTAAAATAATAGTTTCCTATTGCTTATGGATGATAAAAAGATCTCTGACCTCCATGTGTAGAGTCAACTTCATGATCACTGTGATCTGGTAGAACAAACCATGTCATAATAGCGGATAGAAATAATGCTGAACCAAGAACTACAAATGGTGTTGTATATCCTCCAGCCTAAAATAAAGAAAACACAACATAATAATTAATGGATTAATTGATAGTTGAACATGAAAAAGCAAGAAATTGTTTTGAATAAATTTGCTCATTTAGCTTTTATATTTTTATATTAAATATATCAACAGTCTATGTCCATTGAATGATTTATGAGAACATTGAATTTTAATTAGATAAAAATTTCCTGTATATGAAACATGTTTGCAGAAAGGTATAAGAAACTTTGAGGAGTTGGTTGGAGTGAGGTCAAATTAAATACTATATATTATAATATTAAGGGTATTGTTCTAAATAAAGGAGGGCTGGAAACTGCTTTACTCCCCCTTGAAAATAGAGAATAGATCCAAACATTGAAGAATGGAGATATGATTAAGTATTTAGGATGTACATTCTCGGGGAAGCTAAAATTGAATGAATATTCGGTGACCAAATTGAATAAAAATCTTAATAAGCTGGTAACCTCTTGCTTACTTAAACTTCAGCAGAAGTAATGTCAATCAATATCTGTTCCTGGGTCTTATTTACCCTGTCTAGATGGCACTCCTCAAGAAGCTGTGTCCTGCCCCACTGGATGGCATCGACACCATGATTCAAATGAGCATAAAGGCCGTTATTGGACTCCCTGCGAATACCTCCAAGGGGATGTTGTATGCCACAAGGAGATACCGAGGATTGGGATTAATCCGCTGCCAATGGGAGACTCCTCTTCAACATTGGTCTACTGCTCAGCCACTGTCCAATGTACCAGATGCCCTTTTCCAATCAACTTTCAATTATTCGGCTGAAGTTGCTGAATGTGCCGAGAGATTAGAGGTTGATTAGGTTCATTGAAATATGAGAGCTATATAGCAGTCCCTATGAAAAAATTAGTTTGAGGAATGGCCCAACTGCAGGTTGCAGGACATTGGTGTTCACCATTTTAAAGAAACCCCGAAAATGAATAAATACATGTATAAAAAGCAAGTACTTTCTGGGTCTGAATGGTTGAATGTCCTGAAATTAAATATTAATTATGCATACCTGCGTGGAGTTTCAAGTGTTAGTGGACAGGTCAGAGAAGTTGAATCCCTCTGTCATAAATGCGGCAGAGAGTCTGAAACACCAGCTCGTGTGCTGGGAAATTCCAACAACTCCCTCCTCATAACACGTCGACACCATAGGGTCAAGTTCGAATAGATGAGGCTAATTAGAGAAAATGAATTCACCTGCTTTGATGAGGTCTATTTCATCAACAGTGAAGGTTCTACTAGATATACAGATATTGTCGCATTTCCCAGCATAGAAAGGATAGCGCTGATCTTGGATCCAATTGTCCACTTTGAGAGAAATGACCTTGATCAGGCAGGTGAAGTGGAAAGGGAAAAGAAGAACATATATGATAAATGTATGTCTTTCCTAAAAGAGATGTTCTGTAAGACCTTCGGAGATAGAGTTCACCATGAGAGGCCTCTGGTTTGGGTCTCGCGGAATGATTCCAAAAAGACCAAGGACCTTTCTTGAGGAACTAGGTGTCAACATTAAGGACGTAGTGAGGTTGGCTGAAAATATAGTCCTAGACTCCCTGGGAATCATTCACTACCACGTGCATGGGCAGGGTGAGGATTTTAATTTATGTATTTATTTATTGAAAAAGTTTTATTGTATTAAATTGTATATACACTGTTATTTTTGTTATAGTTTATATTGAATAGCTTTAAGCATCTTAATACATGTAGCATTTTAGAGAGATAAAGAGAAAGGAGGGAGAGAAAGAGAAATTAAATGAAAATAAAAGTGCATGAACAAGGAAAAATAAAAAGATATATATATTATACTCATACTTATTAACAACTTCTGTATATTTATGTATAAGCTTTATTGATTGTTATAAAGATTAATTAATATGCTCTGTGTTCAGCAAACCAATAATTGAGCAGCAAGCTTTTATATTTTATATGGAAATAAAGTGTTTCTCTCTACGCCGACATTTTCACCCACTTTGTGGGTCTTTATCAGGAGTTTTATTTAGTATTTACTAATAATTAATTCTTTTTTTCATTTTGTACCTTCTGTAGCCCTGATGAAGACCTAGAAAGTAGGTCGAAACTTCAGCGTAACCAATAAAATAATATTATAATTATAGTATTTAATTTGACCGCACACTTTACCAACTCCTTCTCATATTATAATCACGGTCAGCCATCTACATACCAGTAATTACTTTTTCTTGAAACAAGAAAAATTATTATATTTTTGCACACTACTTATATACATTATCAGAAAATTCCTTTAGGAGCTATTGTAATTATATACATTATTTTTATAATTATTAAAACCATTTTACCAGAACTACAAAATGGTTTCCACAAAGCGATTTTTTCATATTTATGGCAGGATTTTACTCTAATATATGGGTTTCATTTACTTAAATGACAGTGAATCAATCATATTAAAAAAAATTCAGGTTATAATTCTTTCTTTCTGGCAGTAGAGCATGTTTTTTTTTAAATTTATTTTCTTTAAATTGAAAAAAAAATCCTTTATTCCACAATAATCAAATAAAAATTGTTTTATTAATCATTGAAAATTCAATTTGTCTCAAATTTCAAGATATTTATATTCAATTTTTGTTTTCATAATTTTTAACTGATGTTTTGAAGTTGAGCTGTAGTCACAACAAACAGGTATTCAGTTTTTTTTTATAATATGGGATTACTATTTAGTTTCGACCTAAAATTAATCCATCCCATTAATATTAAAAAAAAATATTCCATCTAATTGAAATTTTCTTACCTCATATAGGGCTCCTCCTACAGTAGGTCCCACAATTAATCCAAGACCAAAGAAAGTTTCCAAAGATGCCTGTATAATTTAAAAAAAAAAGCCATTAATAAAAACTGAATTTCAAATTTTCAATTAATTTTACATGAATCACAGATTAAAAATAATATAAATATATAATATATTACTTGAGACACAGTATTGATAAAACAATTTGTTCGTATTTCTTATTATGGGGTAAGATACTGTGTCTACTTGTGAGCATGATTTACTACATTCAATTATATCTACCATGGATCACCGCTGAGCCAAGAGAGCCTCTCTTAGAGCACAATTAACTTTTATGTAATGCTCCTCTAGTGGGTTAGAGAATAAAAATGGTGGTTGAACGTGTATCTTGACTACTGCTTCTCCTCATGAAATCATTGAGTAAGAAACAGTACATCCTTTATTATTAATTTGCTCAACAATCCTTTTAAGGGTCCTGGGCCTCAGAAACAAGCTTCCGCCAGGCTTCTCTATCAATACCTGTTCATTTCCATCTTTTTATACCCATACGGATGAGGTATTATTCATCGTTGATCCATCGCAGCCGGGATATTCCCATAAGACGTGCTCCTCCTGAGCGGTTATAAAGAAGTTTCCTAGGCAACCTATCCTCTCCCATTCTTTCTACCTGGCCTAGCAATCTGAAGTGGCACCTTTTGACAGTGACTACAATATCATCATTATTATACAGATCATAGAACTCATTATTTTTCTGTATTCACCATTCGTAATTTGTTTTCTTCTGACCATATATTTTCCTTAGGACTTTTCTCTCCCAAATTGTCAGCAACCTTTCACTTAGCTGCGTCAAAGCCCATGTTTCATATGTGTAGGTAATGACTGGCCATATAATGGTTTTATAAGTTATTCCTTTGGCGTTTTTTTTCTTCATCTATTGATCTTTAAAGAACCTTAATCAATTTTTCATGAGATTGAGAGAATATCTTACTGAAAGATCCATTTTGTTTCTTGTTACATTGGTTTTAAGTTGTAGATCGGGTCAAAACTAAATGCGTGGTTTTATAGATTAATTGGATGAAACGTAAAAATAATACTTACAAAAGTGGTGGCAACATTGTCTGGAAATTCCTTGGCTATTATAGCAAAACTTGCAGTAAGAAAGGCAGCATTTCCCATTGCTTCTACTATCCTTATAATAAATGAAAGAATGATGAAAGGATAATGGCCCTGTACTTTGTCCAAAAACCTGAAAAGAAAGGAATGAAGTTAATATAGTTACTATATAGCATTTAGAGGGAGAGAAGCAAGTGCAACTAATCATATACTCCACAGTGGTCAGAGAACCACTTGCGATTCATTAGAAAGTTTGCACAAGATTTATGGCTGACAAGAACAAAAAATGAATAAATCTCGTGTGTTTGAGTTTGTTTTTTTTATTTATTTATGTGATACTCTTTATTATGACTACAAAGATACAAAGATGTAATGAAGAAAGTAGAAACATGGAAATATATTGTGGGGAAACAGAGTATAACTAGTAAGAATAAGTATAAATTATTACTAAGCACCATAGGAGACTAACTTTATTTATAGTGTACATAATCATACATAACAAAAGAAAAAAGAAACTGAATTATATATAAAAATAAGAGTAATTAGGATCAATTAGTTGATCTTCTGTACGTCAAACTTCTTTATATTAAAAAGAAATATATATTACACCATCTTAAGAACCTTAAATTAAAAAAAAAGTCCATTTATCAAATAAAATTTCTGCACATTCAAGAAAAAGTTACATTTCAAAAATATATAATTATTTAAAAACAGGTTTTCCTTGATTTAGATGTTTTCTGACTCTGGAAAACTGACAGGCCACTTCCAGTTTGGCTGAGTCTTTAATTTCGTTAGTCATAGTTAAAGCATAAAGTGGTAACATTAATTTTTTTTTTTATCTGCCATAGATCAATTCTAAAGAAGATCCTCTTAGAGATTATTGTAATCCTGGTTTAAATGATTGTCAAAACTCCTTATTAAATTATAAATTGAGTTTGGCACCCGAGACTGCTGTGCATACTCCGAAAATTCCTTCTCTACATACTTCCTCATTATCTGTTCCTACTTGGTAAATACTTTAAACTAAATCGCAACATTGCCTATATATCTCCCTTTTCCCAGTCTACAGGTGTCAAGGTAGTATCCTAGGTCTTACTTATCCTTTGCATAGTTTATACAGCTGACATTCCAACACTGTCATCACCACTTATGAAGATGAAACATGTATCCTATCAGTTAATAACGATCCATCAATTGCATCCCAAACTTTTCAATTACACATCACAAACTTTGAAGAATGGCGTCAAAACTGGAGAGATTCTAATAAATCCCATAAAATTAACGTTACCCTTCGTTGTAAACCAATGACTTCCTATCCTTCAGTATCATTTTACAATTCTTCACATATTCCTGTTGAACAAATCTGTTACCTAGGACTGCACCTGGACAAACGTCAAACTTGGAATCCTCATACAAGTCTATATGGACAAGAAACTTCTCGACGTTTCCGACTACTTCAACACTTACTAGAAATACGCTCAAATCTTCTAATTAATTACAAAAGACTCATATGCATGACTATAATAAGGCCTATTTGAATTTACGGAGTTGAGCTATGTGGCTCCACCTAACCATCAAATTCCTCTGGTATCCAATCTTTACAATCCAAAATCCTTCATAAAATTCTTAATGGTCCTTACTTTGTTACAAATAAAATCATCCATAATGACCTTAATGTTCCTCATGTTTCTGATTTGGCCCAATCCAGATATCTATCTTTCCATAATAAACTTCATAACCATCCCAACAATCTTGTTTCTAACCTTGCTTCCTCTTCTATATTCCTGATAATCCTCCGAGGCATCTGAAATGAAGATGGTCCCGTGATCTCCTCATGTAGACATATTATTAGAGTGCTATCAGTGGGTAGTTTCTCAACATGTGTTTACGAATTTACTTGATGTATTTTTGTCTTCAGTTGTAAATATTATAATATATAATAAAAAAAAAAACATCAATAATTACACCCAAGATTTTGCCACGAGAAATTGATAAAATCTTCATGTAAAAATGGTAGGGTCCATATGAATGACTAGGATAATGTTGCTACATATTATCTTTCAATATAAACTAAAAGTTCAATAATAAGAACATAGCAAGTGGTGAAATGCTTGCATACCAACTTCTAGGCGTTAGCTTAGCCATCTTGTTGATTTCTCCTATTTTCTTAATTGATTTTATTCTATATATTTTATTCATTCATGTAGATTAATTGTTGTTGATTTTAATTTTTTTTTGCCCTTCGAAATATTGGGGGAGGGAGGGGCAAAGCAATATTCTCGCTCACTCTATATTTTTATTGAGGGAGGAGGAGGGTCTGCACCTATGTTATGAAGCACATTGTGGTTTTCTGAACATATCTTTTAATGCCTTCACGTTTAATTTTTTAAATACTGCAATCTGTTAAAGTCAAAGGCCTTCATAATATTCGGTAGGTTTAATATGTCTCCATTTAGTTTAATTTATTTGTAATAAGAATAACCAAAGGAAGAGAGATTATTTTTGATAATCTCTATTGATAAAATGATTCCGTTTCTTAGGGTCAACAAGTTATTTATAGTCAATGGTAGATTTGTTATATAATACAATATAATATGATTGTTGGAACTGATGTAGTTTATTAGATGTACTATCATTTAGATAACCAGAAATTAAACGATTGACTATAGGAACATTTAAATCAATACAATTAGGATTGGATAGATAGTAAATAGGATAATTATTTTGACCTTTCAGAGTGTTAAAGATAACAGACTTTGTTACTATATTTTGTGTTTATTGTAATATGAATCAAATAATTAGTTTCTGGACAAATCATTGATGCTAAATCAGCCAACTTAATTACACTTTATATTAATAATGAGTGATAAAAATTGCTATAATAGATAATACCTTACAAATAAAATTTAATTTCTCACCAAACAATTAAAAGTTTTTCCGATAAATGATTGAAATATGCTTTGTATTTAAATTTTTCTAATAAAAATATGCTTCTTGAATTCTATAAAATTCTTTCGATGAAAAATTGTATCAACCTCTTCTTAATTAATAGTCGAGAGTCTGAAAGAATGTAATTCCTGAAAGGTATTATATATTGTATCATCATTTTAAATACTCACTTGTTTATTTAATTATTATTATTTTTATTTTTATGAAAATAGTTTATGATCTTAAAAAAAGGTTATCAGTGTATGTTAACTTTTTTGGATACTAAAAAATGACAGTCTTGGGGGTTCAGCATAATCACAGAATGTAAAATTTACAATAAATAATTTACAATTAATATAATTATTAACTTTACTCATAAATCAAAACAAAAATTCTATAACTACTTTATTGTAAAAAAATTTATAATCAATAAGTTGATATTATATTTATTGATGTCATCCTGTCGAAACTGAAATTTTTATGATAAAAATTAAAACCAACACTAATTGTTATCTTGGACAATTGAAGTTGAACATAGAAAAATAATTTTTTTATTTCATTGATAACATCAGGCCCATTTCACTACTTATCTTATGAACAAAGTGTACATCCAAATATAAATTAAATTTCATTCAAAATTCATAATAATTGTCAGAAAGATTTCACAGATTAAATTTTCCATCCTTCAGATAATCTCCACAGGACTGGTGCAATGGGTTCTTATATTTTCATTAATTATTTTGCACCTTAATTGACATATTTCCTCTGACTGCTTTTGTTCAATATTTTCAAGTTTGTTGTTTATTTTACCATTTTCTGCTTGACATACATTTATTTGATTTATTAATATATTTTCTTTTTTATATTATTTTGCAGATAAATTATTCTCCTAGCATACTATCTCTTTATTGAGATTTTGTTTTAAATCTTTTATGTCAGTACCATATTTTTGGTTATTACTAAGGGTACAATTTTCAAATCTTTCTACCCATTGTTTGGCCCTACTACTGTTTTCATTTCTTATTTCTGTTGTAAATGTTTTGAAATTTTGTTCCATTTTTTCAAATTGTTTTATATTTTCCAATTTTAAATTTTTGAAACTATTTTTTAATTAATTTTTCATTTCATTAAATGCGGCTCATATTTGATGCAAGATCAATTGAGTGGCCGATACTCCCGCGTTAGCACCGTCATTAATTTGAATTGGTTTGTCGGCTACTTGGACCTGTGCAATACTTTCATCATCTTTTACTAATGAATTTTCCTCTCCGTTATTCTAATGTTATGCCTGATTTAAGATAAGTATAGATATCTTTGTTCAGATTATTATATCTATGTAAATTAGAAATCAAGTAATATTTTAATAGTTATTTTTTTTTTTTTTGTTCTTATGCCAGTGAAATACCAAATTAATTTATGTTTCTCCCAACTGTGAATGGTATTTTCAATCTGTATCCTTCACTTATGCATAATATAATCTATGACTTAAATTTTTATTGAACCTTTGGTAATTGTAACAAATTATACATTATTATGTATTGGTACTCCAATAGGATTTTAAATTTCATTATTGAAAAATATTAATTAACATTAGTTGTAGATGTATAAATGACATGTCTCGTTTGACTTACCCGAACAGTATAGCACATATTCCTGTTGTGAATATTCCTCCGTTAAATAACCATTTTGGGCCTATTCTATTAAGCTAAAACATAATAAAGTTACTGTCAGTATTATTTTCAAGGTATTTCAAATTATCTACTTATAGAAAGGTATATCTATCATACTTACATGCTTTCCATAATATGGACTCACTAGGAACACTACAAGTTCGAAAATTCCGAATACTAAGCCATACTCTGTTGCAATGCAACCTTTTTTTTCAGCCTAGAAAAAAAAAATCATGAAAGTCTGAGATCATAAAAGAGATAATAATAATAGTCATTATGTAAATTTAATTCACAATATTTTTTTTATATTTTCCAAATCAATTGCTTTGATATTTTATTCATATTTTTATTTGTAATTTTTATATTTATATTTACATATTTTTTTATTTCTATTTTCATTAATTTTTATGATTCTGATTCCGAAACCTCTTAACTATTTCTTTTTTTAAAAAAAAAGTTTTGAGAGAATCTTTGAGTTTGATAAATTTATTCTCTTCAAGTAATTTTAAGAACAAAAAAACAACAACGATACAATAGTACATTTTCAAAGGTGATAAATGCATCAGACTTCGATTCACTCACAATTTTACTTTAGAAAAAAATTGTAATTGGGAGGTTTTGGCATCATGACCTCAATTTCTCTAATTCTTACTTTTTGTAAATTTCATATGAATATGACAATATTGAATTAAAAATAAAAAAATTATATTTGATTTATTTTTCAACACACAGTTCTCTCTTTTAATTAGACTTATGTACCAAAATGGGTTCCTCAACCTCTTGTGGAATTTAATTATTTTCTCAGTTCTGATGTATGTGCAATTGAAGAAACTATTAAATTTTAGTTGGGTTATTAAATCATATTAATTGATTTGCCAGAACTAGTTGGTATCCCTCCGACTTCTACATTTGCCTCTCTGTGGCCTCCATCCTTTGGGTCGGCCCGCATAAACTTTGTTTTCTTCTCATTGACCTGTAAGCCAATTCTGCTGCTGCTCCTTGTAGTGCTAAGAAAGCATCTTTTATAGCTGCCCGTGTTCTTCAAACCAATGCAATTTCATCGGCAAACCCTAGTAATTGCACTGAATGATTAAAGACCGTTCCACCAATCTGAATTTGGAGTCTTCTAATGGCACATTCGAGGGCAATGTTAAATAGAAGACAAGCCAAGCAATCTCCTTGGCGCAGTTCCTTCTGCATTTAAAAGTAGTCCGACATATCGCCTTGGATTCTGACAGTGCATTGCACCTCCTTCATTGTCACTTGTATCAGTCGCACAAGTTTAGGTGGAACACCCAGGCTCAACATATCATGGTAGAGCTCATCTCTTAGGATGCTATCATAAGCTCTCTCAAAGTCTACGAAGAGGTAGTGTGTGCATACATTATACTCTCTTGCCCTTTCTAGTATTGTTCTAATAGCGAATATCTGGTCGACCGTAGGTCATGAATCCAGCCTGATATATTCCTATTTCTCTCTCATCGAACGGAAGTAGCTTCTGAAAGAGGATTCTTGAGTGAATTTTATATGCACACGATATCAGAGATATTTCACGATAGTTGTGACAGTCCAAGATATCACCTTTCTTATGGATCGGGATGATGATTGTCTTGTACCAATCATCTGGTAACACTTTTTCCGCCCATATTTCCATTATAACCCCATATTTCCATTATGCATAAATCTTGCGAGTCCTAGCCACCCCTTCATATTTAAACAGTTCCGAGGGTATCCCATCTGCCCCAGGGGCTTTATTGTTTTTCAGGAATCCTATGGCGTCTTCCACATCTTCCTTGTCGGGTGGCTTCAGATCACCAACCGGTAATTCGGTAATTGGTAGAAGTGCAAAGCTATGAAAATCGCAAACTTGCAAAAAATTGGATACTGCCTGATATCGGAATGGGAAAGATAAGGAGTCAGAGGGGGGAGAGGAGGTTGAAGGAAGGGTTAAGGAAAAGGGAAGGAGGGGGCGCCTAGTAAAATCTCGCCCCCGGCCTCCACAACTCACGCGACGGCCTGAATAAAATTCATTATACTTTTGACTGTGGACTGAACTTTTGATATTTTGATTCAAAAATTTGTGGTTAGATTCAGTTCAAAGAGCTACAGATGGCGCTGGTGCTGGGTATTATAAATGAATTTAATATTTTTAATTACGAAATCAATTATCTTTAAAATGACACAAACCAATAAAGGTTACTATTAAATATTTACTGAATTAAAAAATTAAAGAGTGTAAGTTAAAGGCAATCAGTTTTACATTTTGTTTGATTTCTTTTTTTGTCCTGGAGGGACCTTTGGGAACCATTGCAATGTCCGACTTAGCGCGACCGCTTAGTCCGCTTATCGCTAGATCAGCTCCTGCCCATTAATATCATGAAGCTCAAGATTTTTATAATCATCCCAAATATCACAAGATATGATACAAATGAATTTTTCTGAATCAAATTAGCAGAAAGTATTCAAAATAAACGTGGATAGCGATATCGAGAATATTTTAAACTTGCTTACAGAATACAAAAGAATGTTGAACAAAAAAGTTTGGAAGTATTAAATTTTCAGCTAATAGTACAAAACAAATGTTTCAGCTTATTTGTCATTGAATGTGACTAAAATAAAAGAAAACAAATGGATTTTATAAAAAATATTTATGTATAATTTTTTTCTGAAATCTAGTTATTGATACAAATTAAAATATTTTAACTACTACTAACTACTTGTTGGTTGGCTATGAAACAGCCCAAATTAAAATGTTCGAAAATGCTAAATAGTCCAAATCATTACAAAAATTAATATTTTAAAATAGTTATTTGTCTTGTTATAAAAGTTTTCGATTAATAAGATATGTTATGGGAATATTGTTGTATATTTATAAGTTTAATCTAAATTATAATTTTTTTTTTGTTGTTGTAATGTTTCGGTAGTTTCGTAGCTTAGTTTTGGATAATCACATTACTATTTTTTATTATTTTATTTTGCAATCACAGACAAATAATAGATAACAATTAATATCGTAAATAATAAAAACAAATGTATTAATAAAAATAAATAAATATGCCAGTCCTAATTTAGGAAAAGTTCATAAATATATATTTGTTTGAAGATTTTTTCCGATGACAATCTCTCTATAATTTATGTTATTTTATTTTACATTTTAAATCCAGATAAATTTTCTGTGATCTGCACCTTTTAGAAGGTGTGTAACATATATGAATTTTTAATGTTATTGATTAATGGTGTGTTGTGATTATATGAATGATTATGGTGCAGGTGACCGAAAACTTCTTTCGGTATAAGACGTAAAATAAAATAATATAAATTATAGAGAGATTATCATTTATAGAAATCCTGATCTTCAAAGAATATAAAATAAGCTCATATTACATAGTATATATATGTGTGATTAGTGCCTATAACTTTCTCAATTTATAGTGGGTTTAAAACTACGTAAAAAGGAGGTAGCTTGGCTAACCTTAACACGCATTTCACAATAGATTCTTCAGTTAAGAGTCAAAACATAAAATTGACCACGAAAAATAATTTTCTATTTAACTTAAATTATCCAGTAGAAAAAACATAATGAAGATATAGGTTTAAATGTTTTTGTCTGTTTTTGGACTCTTGTGTTTTACTTTTGAATCTAGGGACCGATTTTGTTGCATTTTTCGATATTAAATGTAAAGCAATTGTCACTCCTTGCCTATGTGCTAAATCACTCAATATGTAGCTCATAAACAGCTCTATCATTTTTAATGAATATTCCTTAAATTATTTTCCTAGAAGCTCTTGGGCATTGTTTAAAACTAATGCTTTTGGTACGTACACGTATATTAAAAAATATTTAACTATTTAAAAGTTAAAATGTATTTCATTTGTTTGAGTTTCTATTGGTCGAATATAAACTACGCTGAGCAGGGGTGCCAATCCTCCCAAAGTCGATGACGCAAGAACCTATCCCCCTTCTCCTACTCTCAAGACATTTGATTGCTTTAATTTTCTTAAAAACAGAGCTATCGAAGGTAGAATTAGAAAAATCGTAGATCATACACAATTACACTTGCTGCCATCTGTTCCATGTTTTTTTCTTGTCCCTTATTATGAAAATTCATAACTCTGTTAAAACGTGCCCCCTCAAAAATTCAAAAACCCGTCAAAATATGCCCCTTAAAAATTTTGATGGCGCAAGTTGCGCCATGAGCCCCTTTCTGGACACCCCTGACGGTGAGGTTGGGTAACAATCATACGTCCAGAGGTTTAGACCAACCTTAATTCATGCCAATAGATTTGCTCAAGCAGTCTTATAAACAAATAAATATCTCAACATCGTAATATTAAAAAAAAGTAGTATTCGCGGTCACTGACTTTGTTATTGATTGACTGAACCGTTTAAAAAAAAATTATCGATTTGCGTATCCATTCCGATAACGAAATATTCTTCGCTATCATTTCTTAGGAACGTGATTAAATTGCGATATATAAATGGTTGATATTACTAAAAAGAAATTCTATATAATTTACTGAACAAACTAAAGAAAATTAAATTAAGTGCATAAATATTCAAGTAAGATTACGAAACAGAAAAGCATGTTTAATGGATTATTATGAGTGAATTTAAAATTAATAATAATTAAGCTTGAATTTATAAAATTTAATATTATTTGTAAGAACTGAAAATAGAGAGGGGGAGGGGAGGAAGGTGGTACGACGTGACTTAAGTTCGATGAATTTTGTTCCTTCCTCTTCCTCCTCCCTCCCCCATTCTTCAATTTCTAAGTTTCTTTTCTCTCATAAATTATTGAACTATTTTTGATCAAAATATAATAAACTAGAGATAATAGGATTTCTACAGTACAGTTCGATTTCTAATTATTTGAGTAAACTTCATAAATAAGTTTTTATAATTCTGGTATGATAATCTTTTTTTCTTCCCACTTTTCACCAAAGAGAAAATGAAATATATTATTTTTATTAAATTAATTGGTTTAATAGTTAATTTATTTATTTTTAATTTTCTCATAGAATTTATCCCTCAAACCTCTTTAAGCACGAAGTCTATTATATTAATTCATTTTGATATTTTTATATTAATGTTCTGTGTGTAATAAGTAACTTATGCTATTTTTAATGCAGTTTTCAAATTCCATCACTATAAAAAATTGCAGTTATTGAAAAATTAATAATTTTGAATATTTTTTTTCTGTTATAACATGTGGTTTGATTTTAAAATAACGGTCATTTAGAAATATTAAATAAAAATAAATTATGTAGCCATTGGTTGCTTATTTATAGGGGGTTTTATATTGTTTAGTTTATTAACATATATTAAAATAAGGTATTAGTTAATAGTGATAGTAACTGTTTGACGTAGAGTAAACAAAGCACATAATAATTTTATTTTTCAAGATATATGATTCTTTATTACAATTTTTTACAAATTTTCCATATTAGTAATTTTTATTCAAACAGCCCTCAAACTCATGAGATATATGTTTTTATTTCGTTCTCTACACATTTTGGCACAGCTTTCCAATTAGTTTAAAAAATCGACTTTATATTTGTATTAAGGGCTTCCCTAATTTTCTTTATAAAACATTATCTCTCCCACTTATTATTTTTCTATTTTATTTAATGGAGCAAAAAAAAAAAAATTATCTTAAAGACTAAACTTTTATTTCTCTTAACAAATTTTGTTTCAAAACAACTCTTGAGTTTCAAAACATGATTAAAAATCATTAGAGTTTAAATTGAAGTTGTTACAAAAATTTGCTCTTTTTTCAAATTTTCAAAAATTATAGATGTCTGTCTTTGATATAAAGTCCCTCAATTGTTTTTGTGATTTAACGATTTAAATTAATTAGTTATGAGTTGTTCAAGGTTCTGATTTGAATGTTCTTTCTTGTAATGATAAATGAAATAAAAAATAAATTATTTTTAATAACATAATTATAATTTAACAGAGGTAATTCGTAAAATTACTCTAGCAATTTTACATATTTGTATAATTTAGGTGGAAAGCCTCAAATTGTTTAGCGGTAAACGAGGATGAATTAAGTAAGTTATACTATAAGTTTTGTATGGCTTGTGGATTATGGTTAATATATAATTTTAAGTTTATTTTATTTTATTGAAATTCGATTTTTAAAAATTATGAAAACATATACATACCTCCTTCGGATAGAAGGGCGCTTGAAGCGAGACACATATAGCGTTGCAGAAGTCGGCAATGCTGAACACGATCAGCGTGAGGAGCTGCCTCCGTGAAAAATTTGACACTTTTTTCAATACCATATTTTTTGATGTTCAGTCTTCTGTTGAGAGTATGGACTACTGTACCGGGTAGGGGCCTATTAATAAATGTCTTGACACTTGACACTAAGATGCCATGACTACGGAATGAACTGGACACTGGACGAGACTAACTCCCACCAGGGTTTTCCAACCCTATCAGACTTCGCCCTCTGGTCCTATCTCTGGCGACTGTCTGGATCTTAAATCTGTTTACAATTGCCACTTTATCTTTGTTTGTGTCATCGGGGTCTTCCTGTGTACCGATTGTGTCCGAAAATACTTTGTAAATTGCTGATTAGTTCCTTTTCTGCTTATCGGAAAACTTATCTATTTAGTTTATCTGATTACTTGTATCGGTGAAGGGACTTAGCAATCACAAGAAAAATATTCTGAATATTTATGATAACTGTATGAAATAATAATAATTATAGTTAAGGCATAATATAATATTAAGAAATTGAATATTACCTCAATGAAATTGAAGTGAGCATGTAATATTAATTATTATTTAACTTATGGCAGGCAAAAGTAGAGTGAATTATTAAATGAGAGTTTTTCTTCAACTAATTGAAATGGATTTATATTGAAATGAATCCGTAATAGTGGAGTATATATTTGCAAAAAAAAATATATTAACTTCATTAAATAACTGTAAATGTTATTTTAAATTAACAGCAGCCTTTTAAAGAGTTAATTAAAATTAAAACGTTTTTAATTTATTTGTTGAATACCATTATGAACGAATGAATAATTGAAAATTAGACATTAAATATCTTAAAATATAAATATAAAATCAAATCAAAGCTATGGATATATAGTCTTAACTATTTGTATGGTCCTAGATAGGTGTCTTGGATGGTAAGAGAGTTAGTGGCTGCCGTTAGCTAAATAGCAAGAAGTATAAAAACAAATTATAATTCTCAATATTTCTCTCTTCTACTTCGGTGCATAATATTTAGTTTCAGTATTTAGTTCTGAGTCACTCAATAGAAATTAGACCGAAAACATGTAGGTTGACACATGATAAGTTAAAGGTGGACATGACAATTGTGATATATTTTATTATGAGTAGACACATGTAATTCATATAAGAAGTGAAATGGACAAGTACTTGATGGATTTGAAAATGGCTCGACGAGCTGAAACGTCGTAATAAGATGTAGTCATTAAGTTGATCAAATTAAAAATTGGTGTAAAGTGGCTTAAAATAAATAAATTGGAAACAAATTATAATTATTTTGGCTGCCAGATAACATAATCATAATGATTAATATTAAAATTTTACTAATATTAAAATTAAATTTTGTTTTTAAGCTTTTATACTTGAGTTGGCGACTAATATGCCCGACCACCCCTCAAAAATTTAGTTATCTTTTCCAATGAGCATTTATCACAGATCATACCCAAAGAATTTAATTCTCTCTGTTTTATTTATTTATATCCATGTGCTTAAAATTGGAATCAATAAATTTATTTTTATTTAAACTTCAAATAAATAATAAATAAAAGAAAAAAATATTATAACTTGTTTTTCCATTAAGCTATATAAAAAAGGATTGTTTTATTCTTATTTCTATGTTTGTGTAGATTTTACAAAAATTCATTTAAAGATTACCTAAATAACACCTTAAAAAAAAATAGATGCGAAGTCCTAATGAAATTCTCATAAATTGAATAAAATGGTCATGTGTAAAGAAACTACTTTCTTTCAATTTAAACCATTTATTTATTTATTGCTCTTCCGTAACGTCTGTCAAAATAATTGACAACAATGCATAGATTGCTCATAAAAATCTTCAAGCCAATCTATGAGCTTTAAATTACATCTCCATTTCTAGGACTAAGTCCTTCTTCACCCATCTGTTTGGAGACACCGCAGGAACAGGTCCTGTTCTTCCAAAAATGGTCAAAGTCCACCAAGTCAATAGATGAGGGAAGTTCTTGGAAGATGTAGTGATCGATTTTTCTTCACAGTTTGGTCCCCATTGTCTCAAAAGTGGTACAGTCTAAAATGATATGTTCAGACTTCTCTGGAACTCCATATCTGGAGTACAGAGGATCTGTGTCCTTTCAAGAAATCTTCATGCCCTGTGAGAAATTTAGGCAGCCAGTCTGATAATTACTTTCCGCTTTTTGTAGTGCTCACCCACTGCTGTTTTCACTCATTAGTGGTATTTCCTTAGGTTATCTTTTTTCGATTTTCTGTGGTTTTCAGTAATTAATAATTAAAAGAAAAATAACTTTAATGCTTATGTAATCTTAACAACTTTTTGGTATCGAATTGCTATTGCTAATCCCTTTTATTTTTCCCTTTCCTTCAAAGCCCAGCAGATTAAGGCATCAGTGTTTCACTAATGCCAAATAATCCTTATATTCTTGGGTCTTCTCTCTGTTTCGGACTTTATTTCCCTCAGTCTTTTTGATGCCAGTGGTGTCCTTCTTCTCCTTTAGGCTCCAATCTTGAAATGGACATGGTCTACTGTTTACTTATAAGCATAAATCAATTTTATAAACAATGGGAAGTTTTCCTCTCTCACCAATATAGGAAATTCCTCCTCAGGAAGAATCAATATTTCCATGGTGCTTAGCGTCTAAAAGGCAGTGAAGGTTGTGTCTACATGCTGTACAGTTTTTGAACACTGATAGTGGATGATTAGGATCAATGTATTGGCCAAGGTCATAAAGCTGGGCTATTTATTTAAACCCTTTTGTGCCTTTTTGCAATGTGAGTTCTTACAAAAGTATACCCATGTCTGAATAACATTTCAATTCTGTAAGAAAAATAAATAACATTATTTCCGTAATATTAGCGCTCAGCATTAATATTCATATGATTCAGGTTTCTATTACTCCTCCTCGTTCTAATAGAATTCTAGGAATAGAAACTCTTCTTGCGAGATTGAAGTGTGATCAATATTAATTATTATAACTTGGCCACCTGTTGTCTTACACCCATACAAAAAATACTATTAGTGTGTAGTGTTTTGTTATTTATTTACCAAAGAGCGTCTATTATTGGTTTTAAAATTTTCGATTGAAAAAAATTCTAATTTTTGTAAAGTTTGTCTTCTTTGCTGAACCACAAATCTGTGAGGCTTTTGTCCTTACGGGTTTAAGAGTTGTTAGGTATGTCATATGTATACAGCATGTTCCGTAAGTAGTTGGAGTGATAACAGACCTCGAGGGCTACAAGCGATTTCATTTAAATAATGATCCAATTTTCAGCAGAAAAGTAGGAAATTCAAGTTTTGTGTTTTTTAAAGTGTCACGTCTTTTGTTGAATAGAAAATGCTAATTTAAAAAAATACCTTATTTAAGTAATTATGAGTGTGTCATGTTTTTCGTTAAATAGCTAATGATAACTAAAGAAATATTTAATTTAAGTAATTAAAATTGCTTTGCTGTAAACTAGACAAAATATACTTCAAATAAAGATAAGTTTGTCATTGTTATAATAATTTAAAAAGGACTCTTGAGTGGCTAAACTAAGTTAGGTTCTGTTCATAAAAAAATCAAAATTGGACAAAAGAGGTGGAAATGTCAACTGTAATAAGAAATCTTAACATTACAGGAAGAGTCCAGTGCAAAAATATCTGATTGAATAATAATTTTTTGTTTGGTAACGTAATAAAAGAATTCATCAAATGAAATAACCCTATAAATAGCAAAATGGGCAAAATAAATCTTTTCTTCTATAATAGTAAAATCAAGAAGTCTTCAAATTAAGAAAAATAATTTTTATATTCTTACTTCAATTAGTTTTATCATTATTTTTTAACATTTCATGTTTCAATATAGGAAATGTTGGTTTTATTTGCTTGTTTTTTAAAAATATACTTACTTTTAATTATTCAGTATATAATATCAATATTATTGGATTAAATTATTTTAATAGTGGCCTCCCCTAAAATGAACAAAATTTAATTTTCTTGCTATATTCTGAAATAAATTTTCAATAACCTATAAATGTTACTGGCATTTGATTTTTATTTAAAATGATCAGGTAAAAATAATGGAACAAGATTGCTTTATAAATATTTGTATATTTTTTTAGAAATTAAAGTATAATAAAGCTTAAACTTAGAATCTAGATAACCTATTGTACTTATCACATTATTTATTTATTTACAAATTAAAAAAATATTATCTGAAACAATATTTAAATCCTTGAACAGTTTTTTAATGGTAAACATTTTTAACTTCTTAAAAGGAACTTTAAACGAAAAACAAATGTTTAAATTTCTACATATAACATCATGTTTCTACATGAATATTATCGTTGAAGATTATCATTAAAGCCTTTATGATTCATTCGTTGCATTTATATTATATGTATATATATATATTTTTTTCTTCTTCAAAATTAGACAACATTAATAAGAAAATTAATCTTTGCAAATGGGTACAATATTACATTGTTCGTTAAGCTCAATGTCAACTATTTTACAAAAATTGACACAACTTAATTAATTATCTGTACATATCGCTCTTTGAATACAAATTTCTTGGTTGAAAACATGTTCTTAACATCGAATCAGTTAATTTTTGAAATTATTTACACAGTCATGTTCATATAAAATCAGGAAAGAGCGTAATCAACATTCATGATATTATTCATTATTTCTGTAATATGATTAGTTTTTAGTTTAGGAATGGTTCAATATCATTATAAAGTATTCATTCATTTAATTACAATTCTGTAAATAGCTGTTTTATTTTATTTGTTAATGTTTGAACTATATACTCAATTACTCAAAGTGAGTTTACATTTCAAATGAGAAGAAAACCTTTATTAGAAAACATTCATCACCATTTTAGCTGGTTTAAGAATTCTGAATTTTTTTTTTTTTAGTTGTCATAACTTACTTTTTTTAAACTTAATTTAGAATGAATGATCCGAAAGAATGATCATCTTTGTTATAGTCTGAATAAGTAAATATGCCAAATAAGTCATAACTAACATTGCAAGATTTCATTTCATGGTGAGTTCTTAAATTTTTTTGTGATGTTACCAGGCAATTATTTTCTAATCTAGATAGAAAAAGTGCTGCTATACGATAATTTTTCTCATCATTCTTTAATAATTCCCCCCTTATGTGGTACACAATCTCTTTTAGTATATCCACATTGAATAAGGAATGTTGTTTCTGTTCATTTACTGAAAATTTCATTCAGAAAACAACCAGTAAGTAACTACTCATCTTAACAATTTGCTTAAATTTTAATTCCTCTGTCTTTTATATGCTACTAATGGATAAAATTAAGAATGAATAATTTTAACAATAACATAGAGATCAATCGAAAGAAGATAACATACATTATTCTCACATCATTCAGCTATTGCTGTTTATTAAAAAAAACATTTAGGGCATTTCTTATTTTTATTTTATTTTTTTCTCTCATCAATTTATTAAGTAAATTTTTAATAATGTCTTCTTTTGTTATTGTAATCTTCTAAAATATTATATTAAAATTATTCAAATGTTATTTAATAATGGCTGTTATTGGCTCCTAATCATCTTTAAATAGAACTGGCTCATAAAATTACTTAAACTTCAGATTATTTTAGGAAAGGACTAGTGCAAGTAAGTAATCAACTATGTTTTATTCAAGTTGGTCCTTTGGTTTAATATTTTATAGTTTGTACTTCATGTATTCTACTTTATTGTGGTGTAAACTTGAGTTTAATTACGACCATCAAAGCGCCTTTAATATGGACTTTCATTTTTATCCTAAGTTAATCTTACATTGAAAAATATAATACATAGGAAGCTGGACTTCCTAATTTGAAGATCACATAATGATGCAAAATAGGAAAATCTTATCAAAATTAAAAGTTTGATAAAACTTTACATTCCAAATGACATCAAATTTTTACTTCATAAACTTATTTGCACTGAGGATACAACATTATTACCGAAATTCGTATTAAGTTTTCATTTGTCATATTTGATCAATCACTTGTGCATATAAGTAATAAAGCATCACAATAAATAATATCCCGAAATACCAAACTTTTATATTAAGGGATAGTGTCTTTGAGCCAAATTGGTATTGGGACTTGCAGGAAAGCTCCATTAAGGAATGATTTGAAATGTTTTCCTATAGCAGCTGCGGCTGCTGGCTTCATTTCTTCTATTATCTCATTCGCATTTTGATTCAGGAACTGATTCATAGCTTCACCTGTCAAATACATTTTTTATATTAAAACAATATTAAGATAAATTAATAAAATTTATTATATAATATTTTATAAAATATTAGCATTAAAATTTTTTGATCAATACATTTTTTGATATCAATACTTCTCATATCCAATCTACATTGTAAAAGGATCAGAATGTATTTTTTATTGGAGACTTATATAGCTATCAATGATATTTATTGGAATAATTATACAGCTTGTTTCGTCAAGAAATGTGTTTTTTAGTACCATATTGTTGAATAAAACAGAAACAACTGCAGACTAATTAAGAAAATAATGGAGATATATGAGATATATATTCTTGTTTCAGGCCCCTTAAAGAAAAATAATTTTTTTCTTAAATACAATTTAAATTAAAATTTAAATAAAAACAATAATATTATCATTTGATTGAGAAAAAAAAATGTATGTATTGTTTCTGCAATAAATTTATCATTATATTAAGGAAAAAATTACATAAAAAACATTTGTAGCGCACCTTAGTAAGTAGCGTGGTTTAGTACCTTCTTTTTTTAAATCAATATTTTATTGAGAATAAAAAATACATTTTGCCTCAATTAAGGGCAATGAGTATTTAGGACGTATGAAACACAAACAGTACCTTCAAGATACGCAATTTGGTTCCTCCACCCACACTAATTTCCCTAATGTTTTGGTTGTAAAGTCAAATATAAAAAAAAAAAACTGGTGTATCTTCCTAATTATTGGTGGGATTAAGCAGGTCTGACAAATGAGGATGAGTAACTGGGCCCGGGGTCCATAGATTATTGACGAAAATTGGCCTACACATTCAAACTATAATCCTGATAGCTGGCTGTAGAAACTTTTTTTTTTCTGGACCTAGGGGGCTCTGAAGTCTAAACATCTTTCAAAATTGTACTTTATAATATTTTCCTTACCTAGTAGCATTAAGAAAGTAAAATATATGTATATACCAATACAATTATTACAATGATTATACAGTTTATTAACACAAAAATAATTACTTAAATTAAATGATGCCTACCTAGAACATTGTTGGTATTCAACAAGTCTCTAATTTTAAATCTTGATCTTGCCAGTTTGAAGTCTACTAGCAACCTCTCTGTCTTCATGAAGCGAACTCCTCCTTTTATTACTTCCTTACCGAAAATTTTTGCTATTCCTGTTATATTTGCTGGAATTGCAAGCAAAATTACAGATTTATATTTATTTAATGATTGTTTTGTGAAAATAAAAAAAATGAATAGTTTCATATCAAGAAAGTAAGTCAAACTAAACAAATAACTTGCACCACCGAGTGTTTCTCCTACACCTACAGAATGTTTTGTTCCAGTATGGTTATTTACCCTGCTGAAGTCAAGTACCCTTGTGAATCTAGAGTTAAGGGTTTAAATCAGTCAATAGATAAATTTGTTTTAATATTGATGTCCACTTGTCATTTCCTAAATAAAAACATGTTAAATGTTAGTTTATGTTTGGAGCATATTCAATTATCATGAAAAGTTGCAAATTGAGTTATTTGAGGTGATTTTCCTAAATCTTATCCATAGTCATTGTCACAGAATATCATCTGGAAAATAAGGCATACAAATATTATTCAATAAATTAAGCAATAATGATGTATCTCTTATAACTTAATAAAATAAATTCTTTGGTAAATATTTTTTAGACTAAATTCTTTGGAAAATTATTCGTATGCTAGTATTTTAATGTTTTTAAGAATGATATACCTAACATGTCCCTGCTGTCAATTTTATTGTTATCTTGATTATTACAGTGTACATCGATTAAATCTTTCGGGTACTTACAGAATAGTGCCCAAAAGTCTCCTCTGCTTCTTACAGGCAGAAGAAGAACATTACCGCTAACTTCGTAACTTCCTGTTGTCTCTATCCTTGGAATACCAAGTGTTAAATCAATCTTGTAGTTCTTGACATCCCCTCTGTAACAAAAATTTATCCGAGGTATTTTAAATTTATAATTTATAGCTAAGTATTATTGTCATTGGAACTATGTTTCATTTCCTTTTTCTATCATGAAAGAAAGGATTATGATGTCAAAGATTCTGATGGTACTGACATGTTGATATAATAAATGTTTTAACTTGTCTGTAGACTCTTTTTATTATTTTGCTGTGTTATAGAAGAGAGTGTGTAATGATATTATTTTGTTTTTCAACCTTTTTCTATAGCTCAGTTTTATAACCGAATACTAAAATCATCCTAAATACTTCATACTTCGGAAAGATATTCCCACTTTTATGTTATGCAGAATTTCAATTCAGACCTTTTATATTTTTCTTCAATTCCACAAATTTTATGGCTGAATTCTGTTGCTCAATATCTCTATTTGTCAATTATAAATATCTTTGATAGATCTTCCAGTGGTGGACATATCATCCATCCAATACTACCTGGGTCTTTCCACTCTTCAAGTGACATATATTTTTTTCCTTCCTGGTATCTGATATGTTGTCATCCATGGTAACATTTATAATTTGAGGATTCTTGTAATCTTACCCTGATTCAGCATTGAATCCTTCATAATCCATTACTGTGCCGGGAAACTAAATATATTCCTTAACATAC
This sequence comes from Nezara viridula, assembly GCA_928085145.1. Taxonomy (NCBI): domain Eukaryota; kingdom Metazoa; phylum Arthropoda; class Insecta; order Hemiptera; family Pentatomidae; genus Nezara; species Nezara viridula. The sequence continues at coordinate 84,239,447 of OV725080.1, read as the reverse complement.
CCTGTTCAAATCATAGGAGGTGATTGGCTTCTTTTGCTCTTCTCATTGGTGTACTCAACGAAAGGTGGAGGCTTTTAAGAAAAATTATAAAATTTTTATTATAAATATGATGGCAATATTTTAATTACAAAATTCATTATAAAGATGTAATGTTTTAACATAGTTATGAATATAGTGTCAACACTTTAATATAGTTTATATTGATTTAAGACATTAACAGCTCACTCATCATTCATATTGTTATTGGTAATTTTATCATTTGTTATATAATGCAGAATGTAATTAAAGGATATTAATATCAATATATAAAGTTACAATTATTACAATTTCAATTAATTACTATTGAAATTAATATTGTGTTTATAAACTTTGGACAAAATATTGTAATTATCAAATTAAAAACAATCAACTAGTTAATACCTGACATCCAAAATAGTGTAGTTTGTAGCTCCATGGACTGTTATGTTAGAGAATAGTGCTCTTACTCTAACTGCTCCATTTCCATTATCCATAGCCATTTTGGATATCCTCAATGGTTCAATAGACTGCAGTTTTATCTCAGGAACACCTGGAATTGTTATTAACTTTATATTTTCAAAAACTGTGAGTAATAATTTATTATATTGTCTTTTAAAATATAAATACGGCATTCTATCTAGATGGAATCTGTTAGTTCTTTTTGAATATTTCATAATAAATTTTTGGAGATAACATTGAAAAGAAAAACATAATGACAGTAGGAAATCAATAGTTTCTCTATTACTGAAGATGGCCTCCCAATTGCAGATTATAAGTTTGCTAGTATTATTGAATATATATAACAAACATTTGTATATATTTTATAAATACTAGGGGGGAGGGTACATCCTGTCCACCTAATGGAGGACGAACTCCCATTTTACAAATTAAATAACTGTTCATTTAATTGTACTACTCATTACACATATTTCATAACTCTAATTTATATGTATTCTGCAGTTGTGATTGTATTATTTTTTATCTACAAAAATAAATGGAACAAAACCATAATTTCTAAAAAAATCTATATTATACCCCACACCTTATTGCCAATTTACATTATTTCATAATTATAATTATTCTTATTGCCAATTTGTAACTGTAATGCACATTCAGTAAGCCCAGCTTCATATAATCCCAAAATCAATTTGAGCTTTTCATTTCTAATGTTTTCATGTACGTTATATTGCGCTTCATAATAATTACAATTATATCACAATAAATTGATATATAATGTAATAAATAATTTATTCTATCCAAGAAGAAAATGTCTGGATCGAAAAATAACGCACGTCACCTAGGTAAAATCAAACTACCATCTATTCAATCCAAGGTATCCAAATGAATACCATTATTTTTTATTTATTTATCAACCCTGCCGTGCCTAGTAGGCAATACGGGTGTCTGCAATAGTAAGATGTTAGGCAGGTCAGCTTAACATCTCACTGCTGCAAATAAATCTTGTTCTTCTGCTCTTTCTTCATTTTTTTTCTCTTTCTTCATGGTTGCTTTTCTCATCCGTTTCACGCCAATGGTATAGTACCTCTTCCTCCTCTTCTTAAATTAAAATGGGCTGGCCCCACCGCGACTTTCCACCCGTACACAAAATCTTTATAGTACGGGCAGTTTTCCGCAGTGACTAACTGAGGAAAATCGTTCTCTGTGAGAATGTAGAGACCGGTTTCCCTCAGTAACTTAGCCCTTAGTTCTTCAAAGGCGGTGCAGTCCACTATGATGTGCTCAGCAGTCTCCGGAACACCGCAGCTAGGGCATAGGGGGTCGATGTCCATCCTATGAATACCATTATGCTATTAGATTCTCTGAGGATGGGCAGGAATAATTCGGTTCTAGGTTTATTTTCTTAATTTAAATTAATTATTTATTGTAATGCTTTAGCCCTTCATTCATGCATATTGAATGCATATGCATATAAATGTTGACAATTCATGCTCATCACATTTGATTAAGAACATTTATATGGTATGAGATGAATTAACAAGAACTGAGATTACTTAAAATAAAATAAAATATATATATATATTTTTTTAGTATTTTGAGCACAAATTATTTGGAAGATCTCACAGAGTAATTTAAACCACCCATCTTAAAAACAATTAGACAAGTCGTTCTTTGTTTAACGGACAGATTAAATACATTTAATTTTACCAGTTTAAGCTGAGATGGTTTCAAAACATTCAGTATACTTCGCTGAATAATTTGAGCCAATGAATTTAAAAATCCCTCTAGCCGCTCACTCAAATTCGTCCCTCTCTAATCTCTAATCTCCAAGCAGTCAATCCAAACATATAACCTTCCTTATGGTCAATTTATAAACAAAAACGAAACTTCTTTGTGTATCTGAATAATTAATTTTAACAATCAGAGTTGTAATTTAGGAAGTTCTAATCGGCCGTTCATTGTAATTTATCAAGAGAAATCATCATTCGTCCATAAGGAAACTGCTAATTTTAATAGTGATTGTGAGTTATATTACGAAAATATCCAAGGACTCCTTTGACGGTTCAATTATATAAAATTGCTCTCTTGTCTGGTTACTATAAGCTCTCGAGTTGGTGTCGCAATTCATTTGGAGTTGAGCAAGGATTTTAAAACAATTGTTTGTGAAAGGGTTAAGAAGATCTCTGTACACGAGGCCTGACCTACATTCGGTTATATTTGGAAACTAGTTAGCGTGGGGGATCGGTAATTGAAGAGATTTTCTCTAAAACGTTTTATAAATTTACATTAAAACGGAATTCGTTTCGAATTAATTAAAATAAGAAATGGATCTGAGGATACGGGTTTGGCTACTAAAGGGCAATAAAATTGTCTTTCATTGTAGTCCTTGAACTTCAATTTTCGGTTATGTTATGGCGAATTGCTTTATTATTTATTAATTGTATAAATGTGATATCTATTTTATTAATGTAAATAGCTTATAAACTATAATTAAGTATAACAAAAGTGGCAACACTTGTTCAGACCAATGTGCTGCTTGGGTATGCTTTGTCTTGGGTAAGTTCGGCAGTGGCATCCAATAGAGCAGGAGTTCCCGAAATTTTTGGCCCGAGGGCCAAATTGAGACCTTAATGTCTCGCGGGCTATGACTTTTGACGAAATAAAATAATCTTGTTTATAAACGACCCTTCAGTTGTGAAATAAGCTTTCTAAGAAAATAAAGACATGCAAAAAATATTGTAGCGATTTCTTGTGTGAGTTATTTGCTAAATTCCATATTTTTGTAATAGCTTATAAAATTTTATTGTGTAAGCAAATAAATTTTCGCGGGCCGGACTGGATGGACAGGATTCGGCCCACGGACCGAACATTCGGCGCCTCCGGGCAATGATGTCATTTCTTCCTCCTAAAAAAATTAAATTTATTTCTTAAGATAGTTTATAATATGTAATATTTAAATTTTATTTCATTCAATATATCTCTAATACAGTTGATTTATTAATAGACTACATTTCATTATTAAAATCATTCATTCAAGCCATCTTATAACTACGGTTTGTATTTTTTTTATTCCTAACAAGTGGCGAGCGCCCCTGTAGATTGGTCGGCGCCCTAGAGCAATTGCCACGGTTGCCCCGCCCTAAGGCCGGCACTGACCTCTGCATTTGAGTAATATTGATACTGGACTGTTTTTGTTTCAATATCCTACGATCCTATGAAAAGTTAAGCAGTATAACTTTTAAACATTGACATAATTTTTAATTAAAAAAAAAAAAGTATTCATTTATGTTAAATACAAATGATTTTCATCCGATATTATTTTTTCATTAAAACAAGTATATACATATATACAGAGTGTCTCGTGAATAAGTGATTTCAGTTTCTTAAGACTTTTCGTTTTAGAGCTATTTGATTAATTATTAACTATTAGAGCTACTAAATGTTCACAAACGCGCACGCGCACACTTGACTTTTCTCTTGGGCAAGAGATCCCTCACTAAATTGTTACATTAAAAAAACAAAACATATTCGAAATTATCTCATTATAGTACAATTCTTAATACGAAAAGGGTTATAAGCAAATGTTTTTTTCCCCTAACAAGTGTGTTTAAGATCTGTTATTATCCCTGTTGAGCAAATCCGATACCTAGGGCTCCACCTGGACAAACGTCTTACTTGGAATCCTCATACCAGACTGAAACGACAAGAAACCTATCGACGTTTCCGACTACTTCAGCACTTACTAGACAAATGCTCCAACTTTTCAATTAAATACAAAAGACTCATATACATGATCATAATAAGACCTATTTGGGCTTTCGGACTTGAGCTTTGGGGCTCCACTAAACCATCGAATTCCTATCGTATCCAATCTTTACAATCCAAAACCTTCGTGAAATCCTTAATGCTCCTTACTTTGTAACAAATAAAATAATCCATAATGATCTGAATGTTCAATATGTTTCCGAATTGGCCCAATCCAGATATCTACCATTCCATAATAAACTTCAGAACCATCCTAATCTTCTCGTTTCTAACCTTGCTTTCTCCTCGATCCCTGACAATCCTCCTAGGCGTCTGAAAAGAAAATGGCCTCGTGATCTCCTAATTTAGATACTTTATTAGAGTGCTACCAATGGGTAGATTCTCTACAAGCCTTATCATGTCATATATTTCTTTGTATCACATTTGCTGAATGTTTATTAATTTGAACAGTTGTTAATTTCATAAATAAAAAAAAAAAAGATCTGTTATGCGTAGCTTCCAGAAAATGAAATTTCTTCTAAGGTCTTATGGATTTAATTAAGGATGACAAGAAACTAATTAATCCGCGTTATTTATAGACACGTCACAAGTCAGTTTTACAAATGTCATTTGGCGTTTTCAGGAATTAAGTGTTCTAATAAAAATATTTTAAATTAAGGTGCATAAATAATATATGATAACTAAGCTAACATCTGCTTTTAAACAAATCATAAATTTTTCGCGATTTTTTTTATTATTATCCAACTATAGTACACTTACCCCACTTTTAGAAAAACTAACACGTTTAATAAAGTTTAAGTTTGTATTAATTAAATTGAGGTTTATTAGGCAAAAACTTGAGATTCATCTCAAGTTGTGTAAAGAAATAATGTGATTTTCTATACAGTCTCCTATAAGTACCCATGTTTTCGGCAAACATGACTACAATTAACTGTAAAGCTTTTATTAATTTTTGTCCATGATCTGGGATGTATTATAATAAAAATAATTGCCTAAATATATATTTTATTTATAAAAATAATAAAATTTAAAATAATAATTTTAAAATATTTTTCATGTAAAGGTGGTTATGTAATTGTGTTTTTATTCCAGATCTCTATCATAGGAGTTTATCCGTATTTAAAAGTGACAACCTAAATGTTTCTAGCCCTAATATTTACGTTTTCATGAAAATAATTGAAGCGATCAGTAACTTTCTTTATTTTAAACGTCAATTTTAGGAATAGAAACATTATGTTTGTCAATGATTAATGCGGATTAATTCCCACGACAGAAATGTGGGAGAAAAACACAATTACGTAACCACTGTACATGAAAAATATTTTAAATTTTATTACCTCCGAGGCGTCTGAAAAGAAGATGATCTCCTAATGTAGACATATCATTAGAGTGCTACCATTCGGTAGTTTCTCAACAAGTGTTTTCACGTCATTATATCCATATGCTCAAATTTACTAAATGTATTTCTTTAATACAGTTGTAAATATCATTTAGAAATATATTTTTTTTTTTTTGTAATTTATAATTTATAAAAATTTAGGCAATTTCTATTATAATACATCCCAGGTCATGGAAAAACAAGAAATAAAAGCTTTGGAACAATGTAAAAAAAAAAAAAAATAAATAAACATTGTTTATATGAACTTTTTTTGTAGGTCTTGAGATCTGCTATCAATCCTATAATCATTTCCACCTTACGGAACACCCTGATTACAAACAACAATGCTAAGAGTCCAATTAGAAAATAGTCTTCAGAACGTAAATATTCATTCTTTCCACTTCAGAGGTAGTTTTAGATGTATTTGCTATTCAAACATAATAAATGACTCATATTCTTGACTGTCTAAAATCCAAGAAAAAAATCTGTCATGATGATTATCATAATGTGTAATGATATTTATGATATTTTGTGTAAATAAATTTTTTTTTTTTGTTAGCAACCCTTTTGTTGATTAGCATTTTTACATACATGTACTATTTTTATCTCCCTTAACATGGATATTTCACGTTCGGTATCTTAGCGATTATTGTTGATTACGCATAATGATGGTTACTTTTTGTCTAGCATAGCTCATAGCACTAGCGGATCCAGGATTTAATTTTGGGGAGAGCTTCAGCCCGAAAGGTTTTTTTTCATAAAAATAACCTTAATTACTTTAGAAAAAAAGAAAGAAACTAACTACCTATATGAAGTGGTGTTTAAGTGATTCCTAAAGTCATTTTAAATGTAATTACACGAACAATAATACTTTAAGGGATCATTTTTAAATACTTTTTTTTCCATAAAACATGGTTATATTTTACCATTTTTGGGGGGGGGGGAAGATCCTTCAGCCCCAAAGCCTCCTCCCCCGTAGATCCGCCCGTGGCTCATAGTACGCTGTACAGACCCCTTTTTATCATATTATTAACAGCCATCTTATAGTTTTTGAATGGCTTCATGTTATTGTGACCCACAACTTTTTTATCTACGAAATTCAAAGGAATCGGGCGTTTTATTATTAAATTAATTCATAAAACTTATAAATACACATTTTCTTTCCAGTGGAGTCGTAAGATAATGTTATCAAAATATCGAGGTAACAGATACCTTACAAAAATATTGGGCCTTTTATCCCCTATAAGCCAGTTATTTTGATAAGTTAGGGCGGAGGTCAGGCCAAACGGCCCAATATTTGTATAGGTCACCTTTTTATCTGGATTTTGTGATAAAGTTATCTTACGATTCAAGTGAAAAATAATTGGGTGTTCATGAGTATTTAGTACATTCTTAAACAGAAAAAGTTTATCGCACTCCAGATTGGAAACGCCCCATTTCCGAGCATTTTCGTAAACAAAAAAGTTGTAGGCCACGATAAGATAAAGCTATTCACGATGTTTTGGTTGGATGTTAATAATTTTATAAAAAGAGGACTGTTTATAGAAAACAATTTATAAAAAAAAATACAACTAAAGATAGAACGTTTTCTCTACCGAGCTACCACAGCTCGGTATAAGAACCCATCAATAGTTTTCAGAGTTTCCATCGCTCTTTTATAATTTTGTCAATTTCAAAACTAACCGCCTACAACCAATATCATTAAGATGGCTTGAGCCACGGAGGACTTGACTCGACGGTGGCCGTATTATGTAAGAAAGAAAACCGGATTCATGGTAGCTCAGCAATTTTGACCCACAAATCGGTGCCACATTCTGCTTCCTGCACATTTCTACTTCCCTGCGAAAAAAAAAAAAATGTTATTTAGCTTTCTTCACTTCCACTACTTGTAATCTCAATCATCTTTACTCCGACTGGCACTGTTTTGTAATAGCCATTGTGCCGCGGGTTTCGAAAGGTTATCACTCTGATTTTATTAACTTGGAAGTAATAAAGGTTTGTAAGAAACAATGGCTGTTGAAAGATGTGGTATTGTCAAATGGTATCAATGTTAAGTAAGATGTAACTGGCACAAGTGATTGTGTTGTAAATTTTGTAGATCTAAACGCTCCGTTTCAACTTTTTACGGGAATATTTACTTGAGATTGCTATAAGAAAAACTTTGGTGTTGTAACTAGGTTCATTTAGATTGAATAAGAATTGAAGAAGTGAATATATATATATATATTTACATTTCTTAGCTGAATTTTGTTTTTTGACAAGATAACCATGGACAGTACCATGCATGAATGTTCACGTCCCTCAAGGGCGATGGCCCATGGACATCTTCCTACTCAGAAAATTGATTGCACTCTTCATCTTAAACAACAAAAAAACTGGACAAATGAATGCAAAATCATAAAAATTGCTGTCTAGTTATTTCCTTTATTGCTTGATATAAACAATCTATTCAATTGAAACTTCACAAAAATATGATTCTCTTCAAAATTTATAACCCCATGAATATGTACCCTATCAAAAGTCCATAATTGTGTAAACATGTGCCGCCCTCAAAATATTTAATGGCGTAACTTGCGCCATGTAAACCTTTTCAGGATATTCCTGACCATAACAACACTGATAACAAAATTACCAAGAAAATAAAAATAACATCAACATATCTTCTAATTCGGTTTTTAAAAATTAATACTTCTTTAATACGGTTACTTCGAATGTAAACCGTTGTTTGCGGGACACAAAACAAATATCTACTTCCTCGCTCTGTATAGAATAACTCTCAGAAAAAACCGTTCTTCCTGTCTTACATGTATATAAGTTCGCCAAGGTTAATAAACGGCAATTATTACTCTATTATGAATATAAACAACTTCGATAAATATTCATCATTTCTAATACTGGAAAAAAAAAATCCACCACCCTTTAGTGTGTGTTGAACTGAAAATTACTGAAAACGTCTTGTGACTTTCTATGTTATTCAGAGTCCAAAGATATGTAAATTCTCAGTAATTGTTTGCAATATCTTGATTGTCACACATTCTAATTATGAATGTGTAATTATATATATATACATGTAGTTCTTTTGCCGCATTAACCTGCTCCATTTCTGCCTGTCTTGGGCTGTTTCTTTCCATTTATCTGCACGCAGCTCTGTTGAATCTTTGTTGATTCTACCTATACATCTGCTTTTTGGCCTTCCACGTGGTCTTTTGCCTTTCATTGTTACAGGCATTCATTGTTATGGTGTAATTATATAACTACAAGGTACTTCAATGAATGAATGATGTTAAAAAAATGGCGATTATTCTGTACTAAATGTAGATATAACTACTAAATGGATTGATCACTCATTTGGAAGAATAACTGGTAAATAATAAAATGGAGTACACTTTGGTGTAGATGTACGTAATGAATAATTCCGGATACTGAAACCACTTCCACTGACGCAATTCCTCACAGGTAGTTGAGAAGTCACCAGGTCAAACGCGGAAGAAGAGAGAGATTGAGCAATTGACTTGAGCAAATGTTAACAAATGATGGTCGTGAATCATGTGACGAAATTAACGTTTATTTGATTTGCTGAAAAGGAAGGTGAACTTTATTTTCTCACTCAGTGTAAGAGAGAAATCCAATATTCAAATAGGTTTTTCTCGCTGTTCTACGGTTACTGGTATTAGAAATGGCAAGTGGATGTAATGGACTTGAAAGTGCATGAGAAGGGTCTTTTCTCTTCACTGGACTGCATGCGGGGCTGTCTTCGTGTCTTGACCAGAATAGTGTACACACTATCTTCTTAACTTTCTGCTCTAACAAACTCTTTACTTCTGTTAACTATTTTTCTTTTTCTTTTTTTTGCGGGGGGGGGGGCTCCTCTTTCTCGCTTTTAAGGCTACACGGGGTTTTCTCGGGCCAGGGTGTGTGGGCGGGGATTTAAAAGACTCCCCCGTCACCGCGACGCGAACTCGTGACTATTTTAAATCCATTGTCTCATAGATCAGGTTGCCGGGCAACGGCGGTGCTGTGCACACTCGTTAGCCCGTTCGGCCACTCCGCCCACTGACCTCTGTTAACTGCATTAGCTAACAACTTATAAACAATTTGTAAAAACTATTATAGCGCTTTAAAGATTTTGATTACTTTTTTTTCTGATTATCCCCTGCCTCACCATTTCTGGCATACGGAGGAGGAGGGATGGAAGGAAAGAAGTTGTTCTATATTTTCAAACTTATTCTAACCATAGTGGGAAGATCGAAGTTCATTCGGAGATTTTGCACTACTTGTCAAAAAGAATACCCCAATCACTTTAATTCATTTGGCACAGAGAACTCAGTTCTGATAACACTCTCATATGTTACTACGTTTCAACCGTACTAGGTGAAGGAATGAAGGAAGTATTGTAATTTTTTACGTTTCAGTGTTCCTGAGTACAGAAAATCTATTTCGAGTCCACTGGTCTATTTCTCTGTGTTTTTATGTAGATGCGCCAAAGGCATAGTACGTAATTACATGTTAAATATTGACTCGTATTTGAATGACTTTAGCTTATTATTTTTTTTCCTTTTAATCGAGGGTCTTGGGTTGAGTACTTCGTAAGGAAGTACTGTTGTACAAGGATGTGATTTGACCAATACTAAGCTTAACCGCCAGGATTTTCCCCTTAACTATTAATTTAATTAAAATTACTCATTTTATAGGGACAGGGTGTGCTCTAAGAGGATCTCCCGACCTTAGCCTGGTTTAATAGAATAAATAATCATCTGTTAGAGCCGGACTCGAATCTAGGATCCTGAGCCTTTGAATACAGTGTCTACTTACTGAGCTATTCCTCTCCTATTGGTTTATTATTTTCAATAATCAGCATTGTGATAAACCAAAAAATTCAGAAACTTAACCGCCTCTCAAAATTTGAGGTTTCACGTTTCAGGATGCGCAGAATTCGAAAAACGAATAAAAAACATTTTTTGTCCTTCCGCCGTCCGCTGTCCGCGCAATTTCTTCGAAACTAATGGACCGATTTTTTTTCAAATTTGGATATAAAATCAGTGGTCACCCGAGGATGATCCTCCTTCATCGACATTGCTATCCGCCTTTTACTTTCAAAATGGCGGCCGAAAAACCTGCATTGCTATAGACTGTGTCTTCTAAACGAATGTACCGATTTCAATGTAACTTCGCTAAAGTCATTTTCTCGACGCCTTTTAAATTATTTATATAACGTACTTCAACGAAAAGAAGCTGGAAAAAAAGTTACGGGGGATGGTAAAATTAAATTCCGAATAACTCAAAAAGTTTACACTTTTTTGCCGATATTGTGATGGGATGTTTCAAAGGTATTTAAATTTCCTAAAAAATGAAGGAAGTTTCATCAAAATCAAAGCACTATTAGTAGAGATATCACTATTTTTAAATATTTTTGGTTTATTATTATATTGTTTTTTAAAACTTTACGAAATTTCCTAAAAAAAATCGGACAATTAGCAGCAAAGATATGGTCTTCAGTTCTTTTTTTTATATATTCTACTCCATATTTTATATCCTTTGTTTGGTTTTTAAATTTTGAATATGTTACTGAAGTAATGCTATTTTTTTTTTAGCATATTACTAATGATTAAAAAAAAGTTTAGTCCAATAATTGGAATCCCCTTTTATTTATTTTTCTTTGTAATTAGGAAGGTAATGTTACTTTAGATGTATAATTGTTTGGAAATAATAAACCATTGTGAAATAATTTGCAGCATTTTTTTATTTAATGGCCTTTTACTAAATAAAAATAAATAATCTCTGAATTAATGAGATACCATCTAACATAATAAGTTTTGTATTGCATCAACTTGCAAACAATAATTAATCATAATTGAAATATATAGCTCTGATTGTTCATGATACAGTTATATAAGATACATAATTGCAAATTTATGATTTAGCAATAAAGAATCATTAATTACCTCTTGATAAGTAGGGCCTCAGGTGGTCGAACGCTTGTCTTATGCAGTCATTGAGATTGGGATCTTTCCTGTAGCATGGCTTGATGAATTCCGCTGTAACAATGAAATGGATCTCATCAATGAATGGATAATTTTTCAATTTCATGCTAAGCATATATTAGTACGTGAAAGTAAAAATTCTTATTAGAATATTATTTCAGAAATGGTATTGCTTATGTTTTTTTAGAAATAAAACAGTGTACAATTTATTCGCTAAACAAAAAAAAAAAAATTATGTTAATTGAAGCAGAAAAGGAATGGTAACTGATGAAAAAGAAAAATTGATATCTGTCTGTTTTATAGTCTTAAAAAAGAAACTAAATATTTAAGAAAAAAATGGCTTTCTGTCGTTCTTTTACGATACACAGTGGAACGAATAAGGTAAACATTGAGCGAATTTACATGGACATTCACCGAAATTCGAAATTTCTATAATGACTTAAAAACGTGCACGAACTTGTTCTTTAAAGTTTGAAGTATATCATGTTCTGTTTTCAATTAATTGCTATGAGTTTTAATAGTAAAATTTTAATAAATTTATTCGAAAGTTGGTTCCTTCAGTTATATAGCGCCAAATTAAGAATTTTAATACTTATTTACAATACTATTTTAACAGTATTTTATAATAAGTACATCGTCTTTAGGAGGTTTAAAAAAATAAACGAAAGAAATCCTAATGGCGAGTCTTGTTAAATAATTTATTTTCCGATTTATTTTTTTCATATTCATAAACGTTCATAAATTTTACATCTGAAAAAAGGGCATCAAAAGTTGTCGTAAGATATTATTATTGTGATTCCCACAAATTTCGTTACATTTCGGCCCACTTTAGAATTTATTATTTCTTTAATATAATCCATTCAGATGTTTGTAAAAAAAAAATAATATTCGTGTTTTCTTTTAGTTGTATTAATATATCATATTAATATACAAATGTAAATTATTATTGCATTATACATAATTAGGAATAGAAACTTTGTTTTATTAAAACCAGATTTAATCTATAAAAACTGGATTTAAAATACAATTTTTTACTAAACCAACATATTCTATAGTAAAAAATTTGTTTTTATTAAACTCAAATATAGTTTAGTTAAATAAAACAGTTTAATTGAATAAAACTTTTTAAAAAATAATCACCCATGAAAGTTATTAAACCACTTAAAAGAAATCATTGTTAAGACTTTAAGGTATATTTCGTCCTTTGATTTTGTCCTTTGTTCTTTGAAGGTAGATTTTGTACTTTGAGACAGATTGTAAATTTTTTCAATAAACTAGTTAAAAAAAAAAGGTATATTTCTTATTTTATAAATCTACTCCACTGGCTTTAGCACCAGTGACGCGGTTGAGTGAGTAGCGCAGAGATCTCTTAGAGTCCTGCTTTTCCTTCCATAGTTGGAGGGAGAAGCCTGGCTTTGGGTTCCCTGCCTGATTGTATATATTGTATATAAGTATGACTGTGTTTTTATGTTTTTAATTTACTTAAATTTAGGTTATTTTATTTTTTATTGTACATATTTTTTTTTATTATTATTTAGCTATTATTTTACTTTTGTTAATTTTATATTTTCTGCATATATGGTGTGAATGTGTTCATTTATCACTACAATTATTGTCCTCGAGATAGAATATTATAGGTCTAAATAAATAAATTTTTTTTTTTTATAAATCTAATTACAGTTTTTCAATTACAATATATCACTAGCGGATCCAGGATTTAATTTGGGGAGGGGGGGAGGCTTCAGCCCGAAAACTTTTTTTTTCATAAAAATAGCGATAATTACTTTGGAAAAACAGAAACTACCTACCTATATGAAATGGTGTTTAAGCGATTCATTTATTCCTTTTAAATGTAATTACACGAACAATAATACTTTAAGAGATATTTTTAAAAGTTTTTTTTCCATAAAACATGGTTATATTTTACCATTTTGGAGGGCTTCAGCCCGAAAGTCCCCCCCCTCCTCCGCAGATCCGCCCGTGCAATATATCACTTGAGCCTTTCAGTTGAAAGAATGACTAACTCCATTTTCAACAATTTTGATTATTAATTTTAGTGATATTTCTAGTGGCAAAATGTATACCTTTATTCACAGCATTATATTTCAACACTGCAATGAACTACTCTGGAATCAACTTACTCACTGTCTGCACCGATATTATAAATTTTCCAACTAGAAATGTCACTAAAATGGCTTTAATCAAAAATGTTGAAATTGGAGTTAGTCATTTCGTCCACTGAAAGGCTGATATATGACATAAATTGCCTAAATATATCTATTCAAGGATTAGACCTTGTATTCAGTAGATTAGTAGAGTATTTTTATTTATATATATATTAAAAAAATGTGGTAGTTGGGAATTTTCGTTTCAAGTTTTTCATCCTTTTTTCTTTTTTTAGACTGTTGATTTAAAATTGGTTGAGGATAGAAACAAAAAAAACAAACAAAAAAAAAACAATAAGTTACTCCTCCCAGAAAATGTTCTTTAGTATTCGACTCACTACTAAGAAATACCTAGAGTACGAACCCCATTACAATTATTATAAGGAAATATCTGGGTGATAAATCATTTCTAGAGAATCAAGAGTTTTGCCCCACTGTGCGACACCTCGATCTTCTAAATTAGAGAACTCGATCAAAATTTAAATATACTTAGCTGTTAATAAAAAGTAATCAGCTGGTAATCAGACCTGTATTGCATGATGAGGCATCTAAAAACGGTTTATTTAGGGGTGCTCCCGAGGGAAATGTCAGTAATTAAGGTGGTGATAGCCTACCAAACCAAACTTATTGTTCAGTCCCAACAACCCACCTATCTCACACTGGTGGGGAGATAAGACATTTTTAAAGATTATATATGAAAACCAAGTTTTTTTTTTTTTCCTATAAAAATCCAAATTTCTCTAATGCAACTGAATGGTTATCAATTTTCGTAACAATTATAACTTTCGATCAGATAGCAAGAAATATGCAGGTATATAACGATTTTTTAAGCTGTCTTAGCATCCAAAGTATAAACAATTTTCAGGAATACTCGTTGGTATCTCACACAGTGTATTTTCGAGCTACGAAAACAGTTATTCGAAAGAGTATCTTTATTTTATCAGCTTGCTAATGGTATACACAACTTGCGTAACTGGTTTAATTTCTAAAAGATATTGGTGTTGGGAGGAAAGTTTTACAAGCCAATGACGAGTAATTAGCATTTTTCTTTGTAGAATAGATTAATCCCCGGTGCTGATACATTTTTGTCAAATTATTAACACATGTCTAAAACTTCGTGAATAGCTTCATCTTATTGAAACCGACAACTTTTTTATTTATAAAAGTGTTCGGGAATGAGAAATTTCAATCTGGTCATCTTTGTTACTTAATTTAGATACTAAAACTCATACTTACCACTTTAATTGTTAGATAAAAAAGTGATCCCAAAACTGACAAAAAAGTGCTTACAAAAATAATGGTCCGTTTTCTTTAAATAAACTCGTTGTTTGAACATTTCTGGGATGAGGGGGAGGAGGATAGAGGAGATTACTCCTAATGGCTTAATACTTTTGTATCCAATAGCAGTGACGCGGCTGGGAGAGAAGCACTGGGATCTCCTGGAGTCCTGCCTTGGCTTCCACATTTGGGAGATAAAGCATGACTCAGAGTCCCCTGGGCGAATGTAAATATTGTGAATGTGTTCTATCTATTTTAATTTCATTTAGTTTCTATCTATTATTATTATTTTTTTACATATGTATTCTAATTTTCTTATTTTATTTTCTACAACTCTTTTTCTTTATTAACTCTATTTTAGTTACCATTTGCATGTTTATATTGTGTGAATGTTTAATGTAGCCCTAATATTAATGCCCTCCAATGTGGCAGAATGTATTAATTTTCAAATAATAATAATAATAAAAAAAAAACTTTTGTGGTTTCTAGATTTCGTTGTAAAATTATGTGACGATTCAATTTGGAAGCAAATGGGTATCAATGAGTTTTTTAGTACCTAATTAAATAGACAAAGTTTGCCAATCTCCAGATTAAAAACGCACAGGTTTCGATGATGTTCATAAATAAAAAGTCTTAGGTTACGATGAGATGAAGCTATTCACGATGTTTTAGACGGATTTTAATAATATGATAAAAATGGGCCTGTATCGCGTATTATTACATGGTTTAATGGTTATATTCGGAGCATAGGATGCGTAATACTTGAACTGTTTTTTTTTTCTCCCTCAATTTGGATTACAGTTAATTTTCCTATTAGCCCAAGACCCTGTACGAAATTCAGTGGCTAAACTTTTCGTCATACGCTGCTATAATGTCCATTCTCAGCATTCTATTTGCACTAATCTGCCAATTCAAATTGGAGAAATTTCAAAATGTTATGATGCGAAATTGATTTTTTTCTCTAGCCAACAGGATACTCCACATCTCCAGATGCCATAAAACATTGTCTGTCGAAGTTGGGAGGAAGAATCGCAGAAAAAATTCAAAATCCACAGTTTTTTTTTCGTCCGATAGTACATTTATAAACAAATTTACAAATGTATGGAGCAGTAACCTACCCTCAATCCTTGGGTACAAGATACCAAAACCAGGACAAACAAAACTAGGTTCATGTATTGTTGTAGGCCCAAGGCCGTTGGCCTAAAATTCATTGCGTGAGATAACCAGCGAATATTACTGAAATTAATAATTTCTCTTGTTTACGATCATTCGGCTGCCAAGATTCATCTAATATGAAATATTTTCCCGCAAATTAGTTTCTCTTGCCGAAATTTAATTTAGTTCTATTTAAAAATGGGGCATGGATCTGCTTGATAAATAATTTTGAACAAATCGAAATTAATCAGCAGTTAAATATGAACTGTTACTTAATGCGATCCATCATGACGAATGCTACTCAAAAAGAATTGCGAAAAGTAATACATATTGTCACTCAATACTTTCTGTTCATAACCTCAGACTCATCACTTAGCCGCTTACATCAAAAAGATAAACCTATATATTTATTAAATCACATGCTCCTCGGAATAACCTTTAAAGCTATAGTAACCCATTATTTAAGAAACATTATCAATATTGATCGGACTAATTCACAAGCTCATGATAACATTGGCGATTCGCCTCAAATAAGTACAATGTGTATTCTTTTGGATCATATAAGCACAGGATTCCAAATGACACAACATTAATGAATGTAGATATAATCATTTATAAATTAATGCGTCAACGCTAAAGGCCACGGTTCCATTCCAGTTACTCAAGTTTTGGCAATACAGGTTTCCTCGTAAGATTTCCGAATTGTGTATGGCCTACTTCAATTGTTTAAAAATATTTTATGCGAGAAAAACAATCTTTTTGGTTGCCCTTTACGCCACAGTTTTTCGTAACTTCCTCTTAGAGGATTTAATTATTTCGTTTACGCTGAAGACCTGTCGGATTGATATACAGTAATTTCTTTTGGTTAGAATTTTAATTTTTTTTCTTATGGACTGTCGAATATTTTCTTATTAATTTAATATTTGACAAAATTTAATTTCACAGATAGAAATCTGAAAAATTTTCTGGCAATTTAAAAAAAAAAACTTGTTAAAAAAAAATAACTTAATTTTTATAAAAATGGAGATAATAACACTGTGATATTTTAAAGTTAACTATTCTGATATTTTAATATATTCAACTAAATATAGTAAAAACTCTGATATTTTAATATATTCAACTATATATGAAATTTTATTCAAATCATTTGCCTGCTATAAACGGTTACATTCAAATACAGTTGATTATAAGTTTTAAAAAAGTAAGAAGAGATCTTATTTAACATAACCCAACGGATTGATCATGAGTATTCATATTGGATATTTCTAAGAGGATTTTTTAAATATTTATTCAAATTAATTTTTGAGCTGAGTAGTTAGATATTGTAGATGAAGTTAGAATACATTTTTGGCTAATGCTTAATTTAAGAATATTTATAAATATGAAAAAAATAAATCAGAAAATACTTTATAAGACCGATGCGTAAGAGGTCAAATGAATGCCATTTTATATTTCTTAAATCATATTTTTTATGTTATTTTGAAGACTATAAAACGTCTTCATTGGATTCAATTAACATAATATTTCAGTTATGCGAATAAAATGTACAGTTTTTTGTATAATTTATTTTTATTTATTTTATTTGAAATTTATAAATAAAGAACTTATTTATTTAACAATTTTCTCATTGGTAATAAATTATTTTCGTGTTTAATTTTATCCACTCTTATAAATTATTAAATAACCATAGTTTACTTTTCTAATTTATTTAGCCTGCGGTTATGTATATTTATTTCAATATTTTAAACATCCGTTGTAATTTTCGTTTATGCATTTTATTAACCTACCTAGAGGATTCTTGTTTTTGTTTTGTGGGAATGAATATTTTTCTTACAAATCATTTGTTTGAATTTTATTTATGATCTAATGTTTTTTGGCTAGAAATGAAGTTTATTTTTCTGTGTACTACTTTTATTGTTAAGGAACATTGTCCCAGAATAATGTAATTTTTCTTATCTAATCTATGCCCCATAGTAAAGTTATTTTTCTAATCTAATCTATGCCTAATAGTAAGGTTGTTTTTCTAGTCTAATCTTTGTCCTTTAGTTAAGTTATATTTCCAATCTAATCTAATCGAATTTTGCAGTCATATTTATTAAGATATACAATTTAACAGATATGATAATGTAAGAGTATGGACCATGTTTTTTGCATTTAATAATAAATGTCCCCAAAACAACCTATAATAATCCCAGGAAGGTTCTTATAAAATTATCTAATATAAAATAAATAAAAATAATATTATATAATTTTTTTTTGTATAGCCTGTTTTTACAAGTATTACACATGTAGGTCTCCCCTAATTAAGAGGGTAATGGTTTAACTTCCCAGGGGGACCAGCAATTTTGGGAAGTAGGGCCGGGATTCGATCCTATGATCTTTGCTTTACTAGTAATAAATAAATAATAAATAATAATAAATAAATAAATAAAATTATCTAAAATTATTTTCGGTTGTATAGCATGTTTGTGAAAACTAGTCACTACTGCACTCCAACCGCTTGATTTATCCCGCGACTGGTAATGAAAATAACTTATTTTTTGTGACGGAGTAAAATTAGGAAATACCTATGAAAACAAAGTTTCTATCCTACTATCCTAATCCAAATGGTTTTCGACCGATTTTTTATCAGAAGATGTATGTAACAATTTTAAATTCTTATTCTAGTTGTGCTAAAGGTAATATTTTGTAGTTTGCAACTTCTACAAGTAGTCTCCTATTACGAGAAATAGTAGAGAGGAATAAAATATGGAATATAATAATAAATTATACAGAAATAATCAGTTTTTATGCCTTCTTGTAAAAAAAATATTTAGAATTTACAAAATAAATTGAACATTACTTTTAAAAGAATTTTAAATATTCATTAATGTTATTTTAAAATTGAAATATAATGAAACTGAAATCGTAAATATAGAGCTCTATTCTATTAAAAAAAATATAAGGCCCCCAATATTTTGAAAAAAAAAATCAAAATCAATAATAATTAATCTACATGAATGAATGACATATGTAAAATAAAATCAATTAAGAAAATTGAAAAAGTCGATTAGATCGCTATGCCTATGACTAGAATAGTTTATCAAGCAGTTGTTAAAGAATTTAGTTTATTCAAACATAACATACATATTACGTAGATTTTATGAGTCATTCATGTGAACCTTCCATTTTTACGTTAAATTTTTATCATTTCCCCCAAGCAAATTTAAAGCATCGGATAATTTAGAGTTCATCTCACTGCCTTGAAACTCTAAATAAAAATAAAAATATGTACTATATTAAATGGCTTTGTTAACATATTTTCAAATATATCCATCCGTAAACAAAAAATAAAAAGTAATATATAAACATTTATATTGACTTATTTTTATATATAATATTATATTGTTCGTTAGAGTTAATTTCTTAAGCTTATGATAACGTTCTATCTCAATTTAAAATGATATTTTTGATACATGATGTTTTTAATGAACGATATTAAAATTTAAAAAAATAATTATTTAGAAATATACATTCCGTTTGGAAATAAAATGGATTCATATTCGAAGCTATATGGAATTAATGCAAATAACAACTCGACGTTTTTGAACGACTCGTTGTTAACTGTGTTTTTAGAGTACGGGGTCTGTGGAGCTGTGAGGAAGGCATGGGGAATATTTTAATGCTAGCCGTAAGAATGGAACTTTCTCTGTTACGTGGCCGGTGATGCAACGCATTGTCGAAGCTGTACATCCCCGCTCTGCCCGGGCGACCTTTAGCCTTCAGGACTCCACTTCTTCCGATGGCTACTTGTAATGTAAACTGTGTATTCTTTGTAAATTATTTGCTGTGACATACTCTTTCAAAAACCTCGTATGGATTACTAATGGAAAACTGGAGTATATTCCTTCTGCGAAACTTGAAGATAAACTTATAGTCCATGGTATCTTCCTTTTTATCAAATTATTAACACCCGTCTAAAAATTCGGGAATGGCTTCATATTTTCATAACCTACAATTATTTTATCTGCAAAAATTCTCAGAAACGAGACATTTTCTCATTAAATTAATTAATTTAATGAGATACTCATAAATCCTCATAGTGATAAATAAATACTCATATATACTCAATACTAAATAATTACTCATAATGAGGTACTCATAAATCCTCATAAATATCCATTTGCTCTCTACTGTGAAGCAAAATATTTTTATATCAAAATCGAAAAATATTTTGGCTACAAAAATATTGAGCCTTTTATCCAATATAACCTCTTTATTATGATATTTTTGGGATTGAGGTCAGGCTAAACAGCCCACTATTTTTTAGGCCACCTTTTATCTCAATTTTTCGATCAAATTATCTTACGATTCAAGAGCAATTTTTACGCATTTGAGTCACCCCTTTAAATGGGCGACATTCCCCGCTTTGAGTTTGCAGACTATCCCAATGTCCAAGATTCCGTTTTAGAGGAAGTTATAGATCATTTTTTTCTTTTTTCTACGTAATTTCTCTTGAACTATAAAACATAAAGAGCTTTACAAGGGCTCAAATTGAAGCTGATAAAATGCACTACAAATTAATTTATAAAATCTATCTTCGTAGAAATTATTGTTTCCTTGGTGTGAAAGCACATGAGTGCTCATGAGTTTTTAATACCTAATTAAATAGACAAATTTTGCTGATCTATAGATTGAAAATGATTCAATTTCGAGAATTTTTATGAATAAAAATGTTGTTGGTTACGATGAGACGAAGCTATTCACGATGTTTAAGGCGGATGTTAATAATTTGATAAAAAGGAGCCCATATCGCGTACTATTACATGGTTTAATGGTTATATTTGGAGCAAAGAGCGCGTAATGCTTGACCTGCTTTTTTTTTTGTCCCTCAATTTGGATTACAATTAATTTTCCTATTAGTCCAAGAGCCTATTCGAAATTCTGTGACTAAACTTTTCGTTATACACTGCTATAATGTCCATTATCAGCATTCTATTTTCAGTAATCTGCCAATTCAAATTGGGGGGATTTCAAAATGGCAGTAAGTCGCATGACGCGAAATTGATTTGTTTCTGGCCAACATGAAACTAACTATACATTCCCAGATGCCATAAAATAATGTCTGGCGAAGTTGGGAGGAAGAATCGCAGTGGCAGAAAAAAATTCAAAATTCACATTTTTTTCGGCTGATTGTACACTTCTAAACACCAAGGAAACAATAATTCCTACGAAGATAGTTTTTATAAATTAATTTGTAGTGCATTTTCTCAGCTTCAATTTGAGCCCTTATAAAGCTCTTTATGTTTTATAGTTCAAGAGAAACTATCTATCAAAAAGAAAATGTTTATCTAAAACTTCCCCTACAAAGGAATCTTGATGTGGGATAGTCTGCAAACTCAAAGCGGGGAATTTCAAAATGTCGCCCGTTTAAAGGGGTGACTCAAATGCGTAAAAATTGAACATTTGAAGTTGATTTGTTTAAAGCGTACATGAAACTGCACATCCTGAAGTTGGGTTGTCACATCCAAAGACAAATTCAAAATATATGTTTGTTTCATTCAACAGTATACTTTTGCAAATATAAACGAAACAGTTATTTCAACGAAGATAATTATCATAAAATAGTTAGTAATGCACTCTATTAGTTTCAATTTAAACCATGATAGAGTTCTTTACATTCAGTAATTCCGAAGTGATTTTCTTTAAAAAAACATGTTAAATCTCCATTTTGATATTTTATTTTTTCAAAGATAGCGCAAAATGATATTCCTTCGAGTAGTTTATAATAATTATCTTCGTTTTAGTAATTTCCATGATAGTTGGTGACTAAAACGTATATTCGAAAAAGTCACGGAATTTCGAATTGATTCTTGGAGTGAATGAAGAATTACTCAGCCTCTTTAGAATAAATCGAGATATTGTAATTGTTATTATTGAAAACATGAACTTAAGCTCGTAAGGCACTACGAACTACGTATTGATAACCACTGGTCTTACAAACTCAGTCTTGGTCTTGCGAAAGATTCTTGCAACAGTATTGCACTTACCTATTAGCTTATTATTATAGAGATATTACTGTAATTTTTTAGATAGGAGAAACCTAACAAAGGCCGAATGAAAAATTAGAAAAGTTAAGTGAAATAACATATTGGTTATACCAATTCTTTACATATAGTAACTAAAATTGTCAAGTATTAGTAACTATTTTGCCTTACTTTTTATTCAAAAAGTCGATTTTTTTTTTATCAGTCTTGGTCTTCGTCTTGCAAGACTGCAAGTACAAGACCAAGACCGATTTTCTGCATCACTACTAACCACCACTCATATAATTACATTCATTACCAACACCCTTCTCGCCAATTCGCCTTCGTAATTTCGTATTGATGAGCTTTCATTGAAGTTAAAAGGTCATATTAAACTTGATGTCTTGAAATAATATATTTTCATCTTTATTATAAATATATTCTCGATATCTACCGTAGTGTGAGTGCAGAAAATGAAAAAATATTTTTTCTCAGAATATAATATTTCAGCTTGTGTTTTACGTTTTTGTCGTCAAAGAATTTTTTATTTGTATTGTATATAGCTCTAAGTCTTTTCTTTCTCAGCCACGGCACCGGTATTAAACCCAGTGGAGTTAGGGTATCATAATTTTATTACATTAACTTGGAACAGTGGAACGCCATCTAGAATACATATCGAGAGATAATGATCGTAAGGTATATAAATAGCTAACAATGAAATGTATAAAAAACGAAACATTAAAAAAAATATTTATGTCTTTATAAATAAATAAAATAACATAAATAAGTAAATTTTATTTGTTTTCGGGCAAATCCTTACAAATGGAGTTGAGTTTAAATACATGAAATCAAATTAAATATATTAATAGCATAAGATTCAGTAAAAATGAAACAATTGTGTTTGATAATATTAAAAACAATACAAACTATCCTGAACAAACTAAAATATAATCGTAAGTCCTAATATTATTATTTACATATGATCTTAACTTTCAACTTAATGATTAAACTATTAATTCTTGGATAAACAAAAAAAGATTCGGCAATTTTAAACAATCTTCGACATACCAGTATAAATCGTCGAGTTCATATTTGTTTTCTAGATTTAATAATTTTACTATTTGTTCTTTGCAGTCAGAATTACCATTAATATATTTGCTTAAATACTTACTTCACATTTTAAATGGGAATTTAGCGTTCCTATCTAGAAAACTATTTAAAAAACCGTAAGAAGTAACCTTTATAAACTTAATTAATGTTTTGAAATCAACGAGAATACGTAATATTATATTTGAAAACGGAAGATCAAATAGTTATCCTTTAACGAATTCGGTCAGATGGAGACACGGAACTACTTGTTATTTGAATAACGTATCAATTGCTTATTAGGTCGTGATTCGTGGCCACAATAAATATTGTCTAAGTGGCTTACCCAACAGTCCGACTCTTTCGACAGCTTATCTTTGAGTAACGCTCAATCCAGTTGATGGTTTGATATTGGATCCGAACAGATATTTCAATGCTTTGTTTAATCCCTTTCATGCGATGGGAAAAATAGATTTTCGATTTAAAATATATCTACATTGTTATGAGGGAAATTAGATTTAATTGTACAGAAACACCATTCTCTGCTTCTTGTATAATTTAAAATTGGTTTAGTTGCATTCTGATTCCAAATGCTGCTGAGCTAATAACTTGAACAACACGGCAAAAAGTTAAATCAGTGTACTTATTCGGCGATATGAAGAAGACGGGGATATTCTTTAATCGAAAGAAGGAGTAATTGATGAATATTTTGTTGTCCTTCAGGACTAATGATGGCCTATCTGGATAAATACAGATTCAAGGCGTCTTGTCGATCTTTAATTGCCGTCATCCTTGGATCTAGACAGATATTTCATTGGCCTTGAACTTGAGTTATTAGTTAATACATCGTTGATTAGGCCAGTGCCAAATATAGTAGTAGTTCCATTTTTATATAATGAAATTCAAAAATTTTGAATTTGATTTAGAACTCAAAATTAACGGTTCGAAAATATTTCGTATTTCCTTTCTACTTTTTCTGATTGGAACGAAGAACTTTGTAGTTGTACAACGTCGATTTGTAGTTTGTTGTTTTTCAGTATGCTGGTAGACCTCCATGCTTATCGTTTATTTGTTTTGTACACGCTGCTTTTGTTCCTCTCTATTGTCTTTAATTACTGATTAGTCGTTGAGTATTTTACTGAAACTAAGCATTTTTTAAATGTTCAGCTGAGGACGTTCACCATGCTAACCCGACCTAGATCATTCCTATAGATTATTGCTACCTTTATGGGCTCAAACATCATAAAATGGTCAACCTTTTCTCTCGAAAAGAAGCACTACCTGAGTAGGATATTATATACCAACTCTCGAACAAAATATGAATTTCGTTCGCTGATAAAAATCTGGAGCCAATTGAATTCGTCCTTTATTTTGATGTTATGGAGTAAATAATCTTTAATTTTGTTGATCCAGTTTCTTACATTTTTAATAACAAGACATTTGTTAAATGTGTAATAATTCCTTACTCTTCAAGGCTTAGAAGGCATACTACACTTTGGTAAGTAGATGGTCCTAGAGCTAATGAAGTACAATTATCTTGAATTAAACAGTCCTTCTTGATTAATTGTACTTTCTTGAAAATATTGAACTTGTTGTCCACAGTGATTTTCTTAATTTTTGAAGTAAAAAATTCTTTAGCTGCGTTAATTCCACTTTTTTGTGGAAAGCGAATTTGATTTGATCCGTCAGATTTCGCTCGTTATTGACGCTCGGGTATAGTTGGTGCTAGAGTCGACTAATTGAAATGTTTTTACATATAGATTAAAATATCTCAGAAACTAAAAATCGGACTTGCATACTGCAAGAGAGGAAATTGCTCGGCATTTCATCATCTCTTTAATAGGCTATAATTCAAAATTGTATCTGAACACGACGCCGTGTTAGGGAGGAAAAGGAAAAAAAAGTGTCGAAAAGCAAATGAGAACGAGTTTTGTTGAGCATATGGATTAAAATACTTCAGATACTAAAAATCGGATCTATGTACTGTTAGGAAGAGAATTGTTCATCATTTCATCTTCTTTGTAATGACCTATTATTCAAAATTGTATCTTAACCCGACACCGTGTTAGAGAGTCGGAGAGGGAAAAAGCCAAACCTTGTCCAAAACCAAATTATAATGAGTTTTTGCTAATATATAGTACAAATGCTAATATTATAACAACCTTGAAATTTTATTTTGACAACATTATTAGCAATATATAAAAAATAACTAGAAATTCTTAGGCATAAAGAAAAATAAAACATATTTGAATTAAAAAAAAAAAACGAACTAAAGAAATTGTGAAATTCTATTCACTTTAAGGGAATGTTCTCCCATATATACTTAAACATCTTGGTAGATTGATAGGAAAATTGACATCTACGAATATTTATACTTGGTGTATTTTAGTCGGGTGCCTTTCATTACACATTACAGCTCTAGGCAAAAAGATTTCGTCCCATGTTCTTGTAACATCCAAGTCTAAGACACCCGACTGCTATTCCGTTAGGGTCTATAGATATTTCCTTAGGGTCTATAGAATTCCCTAATTTTTGTAGTCGTGTTTCTGAAGTGAAAACTTCTATAGGCGCTTTTTGTGGAGACTGAATTACATTGAGCCGTCAGATTTCCGATATGTAACGCTCGGGTAAGTCAATTAGTCGGCTGGATTCGACTAATTGAAGTGTTTATGCATATGAATTAAAATATCTCAGAAACTAACAACTGGACCTCCATACTATACGCGAGGGAATTGTTCAGCATTTTATACTCTCTTTAATGTGCTATTATTCAAAATTATATCGTAACGTGTTAGGGAACGTGTAAAAGGAAAAAAATAGTGTCGAAAACCAAATGATGACTGAGTTTTATGGAAGATATGGATTAAAATATCTCAGAAACTATAAATCGGGCATGCATAGCGAGGGAAATGTTCAGCATTTCATCCTCAATATAATGAGGTATAGATTTATAAAGGAAGGAGATGGTTCGGGGTGGCGGTCATAAATTCCACTTCAGTTCTAAGTGAAGCTCTTAGCTGAACACACCGCCCTGAAGAAGACCTGCAAAGTCGGGTCGAAACGTTGGCTTTTAATAAAATAGTTTTGCCAATATTTAGCCTATTTATGACCGCCACCTCGGACCATCTCCTTCCTTTATAATGCAACGGTCAACTATTAAATATTCAGTATTATTTATAATTTATATTTCATATTATTAATGTCGCCTTGTAGATGATTTCACTTCTATCGTGTGTTCAAAAGCACACACCCTTTTTTCTAATTTTGCATGTTCGTGGTATTTATGTCAATCGGTCAGATTTTTAATTAATCCACATTGGTATGATGGAAATTTAAATATTACTTTAGAGAGGCTTACCTTTAATTTTTGTAATGCTTTACAGATGTTTTAATAATTATTGTTTCATATTTAACGATGACATTTTAATGTTAATACACCCAAAACTAGTTAGATATCGTAAGAGATGAATTATGAAAGTGAAAAAAAAAACACAAAAAATCTAAATCATTAAGCGAAAGGACAATATCAGATGTTTGAAGAGAAGAAAGTATACCTTAAAGCAGTTAGTCAAGTAATATTTAAGGCATTTAGAGACATAACCTATATAGCTTGGCAAACAAGTTTCGGAAGTCGGGTACAGTTCTTCCGCCTCGGAGGACTGGCAGATGTCCCACTTTTACTTTCTGCAATAGAATCTGTTCTAGACGTAAATAACACGATCAAATGGACACGTAGTTTTATTAGTTACGCATTAAATAAAAGGAATAATTAAAATGTAATAATTTAACTAATATTTACTGGGACGTTTGAAAATTCCAAAGTCTTAAACATCAGCAAATAACAAACCTGTCAACTTTTCGCTTATTCCCTTAAATTTATAGTAATTGCAAAGTAAAAAAAACTGCGTTATAAAATTACTAAAAATAAATAAAGTCTCGAAATCTATATTGCATGACTAAAGCAAATATTACGTACAACCCTTACTTTCCAGTCAAGAACCCAAATGATGCAATCTTGCATCTGTATGGGATCAACTGCATTCCAATAGCATCTCCTCACACAAGGTGACTGTTGGTTTTTCTCATGGAGAGTGTTTACATTTGAATCTTAGTTGGATATATACTGACATTTATTTATAGAATAACAAAAAAATGTATGAATATTCTGATCAGTATTTTAAAATAGTATTTTGTTGTTAAATCCAAGCACAATTTTCTACATACTTTGATTTTGCATCATTCCACGCTTGTCAGAAGTTATAGCCATTTAAACGACTTGGAATCTTCATCACCAACAATTTTTTATTTGTTCTCCGAGGTTTCCAAAGCATTTGTAATGTCAAGAAATCACTTCAGGAAGCAAATGAGGATAAACTTTTATACCATATACACACAAAACACTTTTATTCCTCTACGTAAACATCACAGTATCAAGAACAAAGGACTACTACACTCTGGGTAACCTCAACCAAGCCAACCTGTTTTGTTTACAATGGCTCAGCAGTGCTGCCAAATACCATGCATTAACTCTACACACTCCCACCTTTACAATTTTAGCTTTAAATTGTAAACCGATTTAAAATAACAAAACAAAATTTCAAATATTCAATACAAAAAATTTACAGGTTAAATCATTAATTTAATAAACTACTTCAACAAATGTTTTATGCTTCCTTTTTTAGTCTTGATAAGATCGCTGGTTAATAACATTCCGAGATACACTACTCTTCTTAGCTGTTTTTTTTCTTCCCTTCTAGTTTTTGAAAACTTCTTTAGAGGACAATGAAGAACTAATTGTACCACCAGTTGTTACTTGTACTCCTTTCCTTGTACTTTTCTGACTAAGATCTTTTTCTGAAGGGGATCTTTGGCTGAAGACAAACTTGATATTATCTTTTGCGATGTTCCTGGAAAGACTGTTTCGAGCTGCAGGTGTGACAGATGGTTCTAATCTAAGGGGTTGTATGACGCGTGGAATTATTGTGTTAACTGGTACTGATCCGGTCTTCTCGGTAGTTCCAGCATCTAGACGACTTCTTTGTAAACTATTGTAGTTGTTCAAAGATATTCCAGCTTACCCTAAATGGTGAGACTCGCTTGCACTAGAGTCAAAGCGCTGTAAAGGACTCGCTCTCGTATGTCTTCTTGGAATAGAACAGGTCAGTGTTTTAGTTTGGCCAATAACTGTCCAACCTAGCCTAGTTTCTGTGGTTATCAAATTTTTAGTTATTGGTTCTAAGCTTCCTGTCAGGTTTTGTTCCATGATTTATGCTACAAGAATAAACTCTACTTCTTGATTGTCTCTCTCACCAGCGCCATCGCTCCATGTTCTATTCGTTTTTTTCTAATATCTCTAGGCATTCATCATTTGATCTAGGGATATCACTGCAAATTTTTATGTTTTACAACTTCACCTCACCAGAAAGTTTACCTGTTAAATTTTCAAGTTTGACATCGTGCACAACTTGGTTTGTTTCAACATCCCCAAAAAGGTTATATGAAAGGAATTTCTTCCTTTTCTTTCTGTAATTTCTCTCTTGAAGAACTGATAGTTGCTGAAATATCATCATCATGCTAAGTTTTATTTAAATGCTCAACCAAATCATCAAATTTACTTTTTATTTCTATCCACTTGTCCTGATAACTTATGGATGAATCAAATTCATTCTCTAGTTCTTTTTCATCAACTAGTACCAAAGCTCTTACCTTTTTCTCAAACTCTAATAGATGTTTAGCTCTTGCTTCTAGTTTTCTAAATTCCTTTTTGAAGTCTAGATTATTTGCAGCTATTTTCTTTTCAACTGAAGTAACTAAAGTTGTAAATAAATTTCTCCACTGAGCTCTTACTAATATGGCAGTTTTCAACCCTTCAGCACTCATTATCCGTGATTTACCACATGAGGGATGGCAGCATCTGTTGTCAAGGAATTCACATCAGGAAAAAAATGAGGCTTAGTTGATGATTTTTTATACCACAAATACACAAAACCACCTTTATTCCTCTACACAAACACACTATCAGGAACAAAGGACTACTGCTCCCTTGGTAACCTCACCCAAGCCAACCTGCTTTGTTTACAATGGCTCAGCAGTGGTACTAGATAATATGCATTAACTCTACAGGTTCATTCCCTAGATTTTTAGTTTACCATAGACTTTATTAAATAACGATGTTTAAAAAAGCTAAACGATTCTTGATATGTATCATATGGAAACTTTGGAACTAGGAGGCTAGTGAAAAAACTAAGGTAAGATATCTTCTTCGGTATCTTTCAAACCCTACTTTTCTCACCTCTATCCTTAAACCTACCACATTCGGAATATTGATACCACTTACTTGGTCAATCACTTTTATAAAAGTTGCAGTAAGAATTAAAGCTATTCGAGCTATAGGATAAAGTAAATTGAATTATTTGTTTAGATAAATTATTTCAACAAAAAAAAAAAAAAAAAAAAAAGGCAGCCTGTTGCATAAAAATAATATCAGTATCTTTAAATTTATAATGTTTATTTATTTTTTATGCGATCAAAATTCTTCATATCATATGTAGTGTTAACATCGTATGTAATCGACGTGTAGTGTCAATAAATTTTGAATTTTAATCCTTGAAAATTTTGGGTTACTATTAAGTTCTTATAAATCAGTATATAAATATATGTTAAGGGAAAGATTGTTCAGAATTATGACCGCCCACACCTTAGCCATATATAGGCCAATACACGGTGGAGGGTTGCAAAATAAGAACTTACAGAGCCCACATTGAGAGACCGTAAAGAGGCGATGCCTGTGAAAATAGCTTACTTTTTCAATTTGGAGTTAAAAGTTTGTTCTACAGCGAAATTTTCATTTACAAGTTATATTTTAATGTAGTTTTTACATTTATATTGTTCTTATTATGTTGTGAATGAATTCGTGCAATATAAGGGACAAGTGTTAAAGATAAACTTGCTTAGTCAATCAAAATTTGTTTAATTGAGCTAGTTTACCTTTTTTTTAAAAAATAATTTATATTAGTGACTACTTGATTCATTTGTAATTGATTTCTAAAAATAAAGGAAAATTATTTGGCTGACGTTTTTTCTTGAGGATGCCTTCGTTCTGTGTCAGATTCAGCTAATTTATTCCGTATATACTAAGGTGAGGTAAGCGAAGAATTAGGTCAGATTTTAGAGACTCCTAAGAACTATCACCTGAGGTTACATCAACAGCAAGTACCTGAAAAGATTTGTTCAAGGGATTTTCTGCTACTTGTCATAACGAAACAAGTGATCCGTAGAAGTGACAACATTACGAAATCACAGCATATATCTGCCTCAAGATCCGAGTAAACCGACAACGTAACTGATGCCAATGAATCGATCTTAATGCAAGGGTGTCACAGATAAAGGAGGCCGAGGAAGATATCACCTACTGTATATAGCTTACACAATGTCCTCTTAGTTTAGGAAGGGATTAGAATGGCGGAAGTTCCGTCCGCGGGGAAAGCAGTGTGTTTGGTTGCCACGGTAAGCGGTGTGTAGGGTCAAGTTCATCCCCTCCCACTTTCGTTCCGTTTTCTCTGCCTGAGTAACCTAGAGAACGGAAGCCTGACTAACCTAGAGAACGGAAGTCTTATGGGGTGATACAATTCCTCTGTCATTGTTCAAGTATGAACTCTAAACACAATCCCTTTTTCTAAAGTAACATACTGTGGTCATTATTGAAAAAATACTTTTAATATTTAAATCTTATTACTTTTACTTTTTGAAGTGAACACTTCTTTAGGCGCGTTTTGCACTTTTTTTTTTTGTAGAGAGTGTAAAGCTCGGATAAAGTTGGCTGGAGTGGAATAATTGAAGTGTTTTTGTATATGGATTAAAATATCTCAGAAGACTAAAATCGGACCTGTAAATTCCTAGGTCAAACTGCCTCCTAGGTCAAAATCCTCTCTGTAATGGGCTATTAATCAAAATTGTTTCTTAACGCGACGTCATGTTAGGGAGGCGAAAAGGGAAAAAAATGTGTCGAAAACCAAATAATAACAGAGTTTTATGGAAGATAATCATTAAAATATCTCAGAAACTAAAAATCGGACCTGCATACTGTAAGCCAGGAAAATGTTCAGGATTTCATCCTCTTTAAAATCGGCTATTATTTATATTTTACATTATCTATTATTAATCTCGCCTTGTTGATGTTTTCACTTCTATCGTGTTGTCTAAAGCTCATACTTTAGTTTTTAGTTTGACTATTACTTCCTTATTTACTTCATCTGTTTGTGTGTTTTCTCTTCCCATACTCCCATATTCCCTCACCATTAGTTTCCTTATCCGACTATATCCTCTTTCTTCATGATCGAGCAGATCGATCCGGAGGAGGTTTCGGTCTGTTTTTTTTATGATAGTTTGAGGACTAAAATCCTTTTGAAATCTCCTTCTTCCGACATCCCGCACATTGAATATCTATTTGTCCAAGTTTCCTCTAGAACCTTCTCCCTAATCTATGAATGTACTATCCCAAGCACCTAATCCTAAATCCAAATGGACAATCCTCAGCAAACTTTTTGTCACAAGCTCCAAAACCTGCACACTTTATCCAGTAGATCCGAACGAACTAAATTCCTTTTTTTTTCAATCCTTCTTCTGTATTCACATCTGACCTCTTACCTTTTTTTATCACTGAAACCTCCTTTGACCCAGTTAATTTGTATTTCTTGATATCTCTCCAACTGACCTACTCTCTACTATTCTTAAATCCAAAACCAACGACTATGGTCGTGACCAAATTCTTATGAAAATCATTAAACTCTGCCTTCCAACCTTACTTACTATACTCCTGTACATCTACAATTTTTCACTCCAAAATTCCATCTTTCCTAAAGTCTGGAAAAAAGACATTGTCCGGCCGTTGAACAAAGTTCCTGCTCCTTCACTAGCTTCCGACTTTAGACCTCTAGAAAGTTTAGTTCACTCTCAGTTGAACAACTTCTTTGGGCAAAACCGCCTCCTCAATCCTCTACAGTCTGGTTTTTGTTCCCATTACCCCACCCAATCTGCCTTGTTAAAGATTAGCCAAGACCTCCAATCATCCATAGACAAACAGAAAATCTTCATCCTAGTCCTTTTCGACTTCTCAAAAGCCTTCGAATCTGTCGATCATAATATCCTGATTTCCAAACTCCAAAGACTGCCCATATCAAATAGCGTTCTGAAATGGTTCCTCTCCTTTTTATCCCATCGCTCCCAGACAATTGTCTTCCTGAAAAATCTCCTTCCACGACTCTTCAATTAACACGAGGTGTTTCTCAGGTCTCCTCACTCTCTCCAATTCTGTTTTCCGTTTATATTAGCGACCTTCCTCACTCCATTCGTCACTTTTACTATCAGTTATATGGAGACGATCTAAAAATTTACTTATCGTTCCAACCGTCTGAGATGCTCGAGGCTACCCGAGGATATTGACTGTATCCAAAGATGGACAGAAAAAAAATAAACTGAAACTGAACGCAGACAAAACTAAAGCATCTTTATCAGTTCCAAGTACCTCATTAGTTCCCTTCCTTTCTCTTCTTTACTTTACTTCAGTAACCGTCCCATCCATTTCTTTCCAACAGTCAAAAACCTCGGAGTGATCTTTGATCAGAACCTCTCTTGGATCAACTACATTTCCCCGAATTACCCTTAAATCCATAACTATCCTTAAACAATTCCTTCGATTCCGTGGTTCGACTAAAAAACAAAACAAAGATAGTTCCTAATAACATTCCTTGTTTTCCCCCACTTCGACTACGGTTGCTTGGTGTATGGAGGGCTGTCAACAGGACTGGAGGCGAGACTGAAGACCCTTATGAATTGCTTCCTAAGATCCATCTTTTGGATTTCCAAGCGTTTTCATGTTTCCTGTTAGTACACCGATTTTAAGTGACTTTTTCCTACTTCCCGACGGTGTTTTCCTTGTCCAACACAGAACCAAAAACCCTCCATACATTCTTACTCTACGCTCCTCTATCGACTCCCTCAACACCAGATCTCAACCTATAGATTTATATACTCCCTCTATTAAAACCACTTCACTGAGTAAATCCTTCGTCATTCGTGCTATTTCCTTCTGAAACTTCTTACCCATCTCCACAAGTCAAACCATGCTCATAAACTTCTTCAAACAACTCATATTCCATCACCAGCAACAAGTTGGTCACCAGCAATTAATTGATAGGTGCAATTTTATTTTTATTACTTCAATTTTTTTTCTCTCTCAGTATTTCTTGTATATATTTTAATTTTTCTTAGTATTTTTTGTTTCTTCAAACACCGTTATTACAAAATAGACCTGTAGGTGTTTTAAAAAAATTTCTTTTTTTTACCATTGTAATTATTCTCGTTGAAGTACAACATTTCGACGGATAAGGGAGAACGTATCTGCTAGCTAAGTCTTTGGTATAGAATATTGAAAAATATTTCATGTAGAAATAGCTCTCGCAGTTGAGTGAATCGTCTTTCTTATGAATGAGACTTTCAATTATTGGTAAACAAAGAAATCATGTATTATTCTGATTCTATGTTCTGGTTTCATACTGTCAGATATCCTTGAAACATATCGGCCCAAAAGAATTATTTCCATCATCTAATACTCTGGCTATCTCAAAAAAAAAAAAAAAAAAAAAAAGATTATTAGAGCGTGGATATATTCCTTCCTTAATAGACAAGAAAGGTCATTGCCAAATTATCAGCACCAAAATTTGATAGATGATATATGTCTTTGTTCCAACCAAATGGCAGTAAGAAACAAATCTCAATATAAATTAAATTGTGTATATAAAGGACCAATATCTCAAATTTTGTAATACTTCCTGATTTTTTTTTTATCATAAGCTAACTATAAAAATATGATTTGTCAGGTATTTGGAAGGCCTTAGATAGCAAGCAATGCGGGTTGTTGCGAAACATAGTTTTCCAGCATGTAACATTCCCTCATTAACGAATTCACGAGCGATTTGTAACCTTGTTACCGCAATATATGGGTACCTCTAACTGGTATCTAAGATGGCTTGAGGTGGTGCTTATATGCGTGTGTGTTTTACGATGAGTTTAATTTATGGTTTACTTCATCATTAAACATATATACCAGGTTGTCTATGTACATTTGTGTCCGTTTTTTATATTTACTGTTAGCTATCTTTGTTTCGTGATGTACCACTTATAGTCTTATACTGAAACTAACATTTTTTTTTTCTATTTTCAATTAATATAAAGCATATAAAGGTCTAAGGAATGAATATGAAAATTGCGATTTTTTTTAGATTTAATATTTGACCTAACTGAGTACTGATGAGTGCGTAAGTCAGTACTTGTTTTAATAGTTTTGAAAAAAAAATCCTAAGCAATTTATGCTCTAAGAAAATGTTAGATTAAAAGAGAAATAGACATTATACGGACTAAAGGTGGGTTCACACTGGGTAGTGAACAGGGCGAGAAGACGACAAGTAATGTGCATGTCACACGACTGGCTTTCTCCCAGCAGCTTGTTCCCGTATGGCACAATAAGAAGCCGTAAAAGTTGTTTGCAAACTATTAGTACATGAGTTGAGGAAACATATGGATAACATTAAAAACAATAATTAGAGAAAAGTATGGGTTCGGTGCTGGGTAGAGAGGCATAATTCACTCGGTGCCACCAATGATATTTGCAGACAATGATCGTTGGAAGATCTCAACAGCTACAGGATGGAACAAAACCTGTTTTGGTTTTTGCTCAATAAAGTGAAATCAACGATTCTGAAAACAAAAAACCAATATGATAAGACCGAGTCTAACAGAATCAAACTTCACGTCACTTAATGATTCTTAGCTACTGGTGATTCATTTGCCAGTCCGCAATATTTAATCAGAATAACTAAGAATATCGTCAGCACATTTCTTTGAGGATTTCTTGATCTCAATAATTCATTTTAATATTGATGTAATTTGATATTCACGAAAGACCGATGTCAATATTATTATTGATATCGATAAGGAATTTTGGAACTTTGCGAATGTCACAATAACTACTAATACTACTGAAGAGGTCGTGCTTACTCCAACAAGTTGGAAATGTATTATCAACTATTCTTTTCAAGGACGTGTATAATCTCCTCCAAGGTCGATGGCGCAAGAATCTACCCTTCCTCTTCCTCCCAAGATATTTTATTGCTCACATTTTTTTTAAAAACAGACCAAGCTAAGGTAAAATTACAAAAATCGAAGATGATACACAATTACGCTTGCTGCAGTCTGTTGCACGTTTTTCACTTGTCCTTTATTTCATAAATTCATTATCCCATAGAAATTTGCCTCTCTCAAAAATTCAAAAACCCGGCAAAATATATTCCCTCCAAAATTTTGATGGCGCAACTTACGCCATAAATCTCCCTTCTGGGCACCGCTGGTTAACACGTGATAATGATCACGACTGACTGGCCGGCAGGTAGCACTCTCACCCGATTCACGATCCCATGTGAGCCCGCCTTTAGATTACTGATAGGGTTTGCCTTGAAATGCATTTCATGATTCCCAAATGGGCCATCCTGCCAATTTATACGAAAATTTGTACATAAAAAGATTGTAGCTTGAGTGTAAAAGTTCTTGTATGCCGACTGACACCAGTGTTTGAAACTCTCAGCTAGGAGCTCAATTGTTTTTACTTTCACTTATCTATATATGAAATATATAGTAAGGGACAGTATTGCGATCGCAAAAATTTTCGAATCTTAGTTTTCAACAGAAATATATGTTTTGAGGTCTCCAGATTCCAAATAACCAAGTCCCGCAAGATGGGTCTGGGTGTGTTTGTGTGCGTGTGTCTCTGTGTATGTATGTGACAAGTCCAGCTCAAAAACGAAAAGTCTAATGAAAGTGAAATCGCGCATTTGAAGTTTGTATATAGCTCAGACGTTACAGCAAATTTTTCGTCAAAATCGGCTACCCGGAATTGGCACTTTATATCAACGGTTATACAAATTTTTGTAATTTTCTCAAAACCATCTCCAACGATTTTGATTAACCTCAGCGTATCATTGTATAATTAAGTGGCTTTTCATATCATTGAGGTCTCATCCCCATTGATGTCACCTTATAGGGCTTAAATGTTTAAATGTTCAACATTTCTTCCTCTAAAGTACCTTTAATTTGGTTTATTTTACATCATTATCTATCTATGATTATTTAACAATTCCTAAAAAATGCTAAATATAACTATTGAAAGAATTTGATAATTGAAAAATATAGAAATAAAATGAAAATGTCTATTTACGTCGAAAATGAATTTCCGGAAATACTAGTCAGAAGGTATACGTATAATATATCGTTGGAAAGCGGCGAATTTTAGACAAAACCGCAGCTACTATAAAAAGTCATAGAAAGTATTGGAGATTGACGAAAATTATAAGTAAGTGAAAGCTGTGTCTTGCGCGCAACAGATTTTTTTAAAGATAAGTATTGTATTTAAATTATAAATCCGTTATTTGTCATGAGTTCAGTATTCCAATTTTTTTTTCTTGCTGTGAGATCAAGTCAGCGTTATCACAATAAAACTTCAAATTTCTATTTCCTTCACTTGTACTTCTCTCACATCACCAAAATGGATTAAAACAGATTTAATGTAATCAGATCTTTGAGAGCCTCTTGACCCTCAAGACAAGACCCTCTTGGATGGACCTAAAATAATTCGAAATTATTAGATTCCACCCTTGAACCGAAACGTGAAAATAAGAAAATGTATATATTTTACTTTTTTTTTTATAATATTGAAATCTCTGAAAGTTTACAAATTTGAGGAATGGCCCATATACAACTTGGTCTGATTAAGTATACAAATACCATATTTCATTTTTTTTTGGCGAAATGAATTATTTTAAAAGGATGAAAGATTAATCTAATTAAAAAAAGATTATGTAACTGAAATTTCTTTAAAAACTTTTATTAAATACTTTTATGGATGAAAAGTTCTAGTTCCAATAGGACAGAAAAATATTAGAAAATGAAAATATTAGTCATATCAGAGATGAGTTAAACTGAATCTTTTCATTATGAGCTTTGGCGAAAGTAGTAATATTTTTTTTTTTTTTTTTAAAACTATCATTTTTTAGTTTTACATTTGAGGTACCCCCATACCAGACTGAAACGACTAGAAACCGCCCGACGTTTTCGACTACTGCAGCACTTACTAGACAAACGATCTAAGCTTTCAATCAATTATAAACGACTCGTATATATGACAATAATAAGACCTATTTGGACTTACGGAATTGAGCTTTGGGGCTCCACTAAACCATCGAATTCCTCTCGTATCCAATCCTTACAATCCAAAATCCTTCGTAAAATCCTCAACGCTCCTTACTTTGTCACAAATAAAATCATCCATAAAGACCTTAATGTTCCATATGTTTCCGATCTGGCCCAATCCAGATACCTTTCCTTCCATAACAAACTGCAGAATCATCCGAATCCTCTCGTTTCAAACCTTGCTTCATCCTCGATCCCTGATAATCCTCCGAGGCGTCTGAAAAGAAGATGGCCTCGGGATCTTCTAATATAGAACTTTAATTTGAGTTCTACCAATGGGTAGTTTCTCTTCATGTTGTACATGCCATGTTACAAATTTCTCATTTACTTATTGTATTCTCTATGTAATACAGTTGTAAATTCCATTGAAATAAATAAAAAAAAAAAATAAATAAACATTTGAGGTAAATTGTTATGTTTCAAATATTCTAAATGAAGTTTTTTTCCTCGATAAAGGGACTTTTTACAGTAGAGACGGAATGCTTGTACATGTATCAATATACCACCCTAAAGAACGTTTGATAAAAATATTTGATTTGTTATCTTAAGGGTCCGAACTCCTTACATCGGTGCCAAGGTTGAAGTTTTAAAGCAGCGTAGGAACTCAACAAATTTTGAATGCTTTCTTGTGCAACAGCTAAGAGCTTCGAGTATTTTCTTACCCAACAAGACAAATGATTCAACACAAACACGCTAATGACAATAATTTGTGTTAAACCGAAAAAAAATTAGTTTTAAAAAAATAGACTTGGCATGAAGAATTAAATTCTAAAAAAAACATCTTAATGAACTAAATATTAAAAATAAATAAAAATGTGACCAGTAAGTTCAAAGCAATTACAGAGCTATAAGCAACCGCTTTAGATTTTAATTTTATGGAATATTTTTAAAAGATACCCCTGGAGCAACAACCTGGAGTATTGGGAGCACGTGTAGTGGTCCTCAGTGGATAAGTAGGGAGAGAGAGTCATTGGAGGTTTTATGTAGGAGTTGAACTGATGAAGATACAAAGATTTATTGGAAAAATATAAACAATCTTTTCAAAAAGAAAAAATATTTCTGTTTTCGTAAAATCTATGCACAATAAAAATAAAATAATCTAAAGATAAGTAGATTAAAAACATAAAACCACAGTCATACCTGTATACAATATACAAAATCATTCAGGGAACCCCAAACCAGGTTTCTCTCCCCATTTTTTTATTATTATTTTACTGTTGTTAATTTTATATTTTCTGTATATATGGCATGGGTGTGTTCACATATCTCTATAGTTATTATCCACGTGACAGATTGTAATATTTATAAATAAATAAATAAAAAAGTTTTCGTAAAATGTGTATATATATACACAGGGTGTCTCGTAAGTAGAGAGAAATATTTATAGAACTGATAGTTGACGTGAAGATCTAAAAAAAAAAAAAATTGAAATAAATATTAGTCTTATTTTTGCCAGAAATTTAGGAAAAAGAAATTTTTTTTTCCCAAAAAGTGTCACGGTTTTTTGTTGGATAGGAAACGATAAAAAAAAAGAATACTTAATTTAATTAATAATGAGTGTATGTGGCTAAATCGCTCTCGGTTGAGAGAGTAGAGCAGGGATCTCCTGAGTAGACATAGTTGGAGAGACAAGCCTGCCTCGGAGTTGCCTCGCCTGATGGTAAATACTAAACATAGGTATCTATGTGTTTTTTTTATTTACTGCCCAAGGGCAAGAATCCATATGGGGCATTAATCTGAGTTGTGCTTCTTATTGCCATGTTATCACGTATCCTCATTAAAAAAAATTGTTTGAATCAACAAGTTATAATGTTATCAAGTCGTTATTATCCTTTCATTCACATTACTCCTCATTAAATGTGTTTTATTTAATTAGATTATATGGATCATTGAAAGTTATATTTATCAGAAATGTGATAATACTCCCGGTATGACGCGTGTCGATTTAATGTGCCAATCATTGTTTTCCTGCGTCAATATCGCAGGATTCGGATCAATGAATTCTGTCAAGGTTTCAGAGCTTGTCGTCAAGAAAAGTGGGTCTTGGTCTGGTAGTGCTTGAAGAAATATATTAGTGGTACCAAGGGCAATAGTTATTTTTTTCTATTAAAATAATAGTAAAAAATACAGCCTATTCAGATTGCAGTTTTTTTTCGTTTCACATATAAAATAAGGAAAAAGTATTTTTTTTTTTCCTGAATAGCGTATATATAAAAAAAAAAATCGTTCCAATTTTAGTAAATGTACCGCCGAAGCGAGCGATAAAAAAAAAAAAAAAAATTAAGCATGTGTGGATTTAAGTATTTATTTTGTTGGATTAGTTTATTTTCGTTTAGTTTAATATGTTTTAGTTTATATTTTTATTTGTTGTGCCTAGTATGAATGAGCTACTCTATATCACAATTAATATGGTCCTTGAATGTGACAGATTGTAATATATCTCAATAAAGACTATTTAAAAAAAATCGAGTTATTTTGCTTTAGTTCGTTTAAAGTTGTTAAATTATAAAATTATTTTAAACTTTATATCTTATCGTAGCTGTACTCGCGATTCAACCTTTTTTCACCCTCTAGTCGTTTTATTGTACAATTACAATATATACATATCAGGGATGCCCATCCCCACCAAGGCCAATGGCGAATAAACCTTAAAAACAGTGCAAACTAAAGTAGAATTATAATATTCCCAGATTATATACCATTACTCATCCTGTGGTCTGTTCCATGATTCCACTTACCTTTTCATTTTGAAAATTCATAACCCAGTCTTATTTTGCCTCCCTCATAAATTGAAAAGTCTGTCGAAAAGTGTCCTCCTCACTAATTTTGATGGCGCAACTTACGCAGTAAAACCCCCTTCTAGGCACTCCTGATACATATAAATACACTATTCCGTGGTACAGACCCTTTTTCATCAAATTATTAACATCCGGCTAAAATTTCGTGAATATTTTAGCTTCATTTGATATTAATCTATAAATATTTTATTTACGAAAATTTTCAGAATTGGAGCGATTTCAATATGGAGATCGGCAAGCTTTGTTTATTTAATTAGGTACTAAAAGCTCATGAATAGTCAATTGCTTTTAACTTGAATCGTAAGATTATATGATTTCAATGTCGAAAAAAAAGGGGAAATACAAAAATATTGGTTCATTTGGCGTCATCTCCATCCCCAAAATGTCAAAATATCGAGGTTATATAGGCCAAACGCCCCAATATTTTTTTGGCTACCTGTTTTTTTTTTCGACTATGTGATCATATTATCTTACGATTCATAACTGTTGGTTGATGATCGACTGTAATGAATAATTGAAGAGAAGGTGTGATCAGTCAAAATAAATAATATATATATTTATTTTTTTTTAAATCAATATAATTATCCATTTTAACTATTTTGACTGATCACCCCAACAAATTACCATTCAAAGCAAATGGATATTCATGAGTTTTTAGTACCTTATTAAATAGACAAAGTTTGCCGACCTCCAGATTGAAAACGCTCCAATTCCGAGAATTATCGTAAATAAAAGAATTGTAGGTTACGATGAGGTACGGCTATTTTTGAAGTTTCAGGCGGATTTTAATAATTTGACTATGAGGCGTCTGTACCACAATCTACATATTCTTGATGCTTTTTACTGCCCGATGATGGCATTTTAAGGTAGTGGAATTTAACCCACATTTAATTTCGTTTATAATTAAAATTAGTATTATAAACAAGATGATAAATGATGAATGATGAATTTAACCAAGTGTATCTGATTGACTGAATAGTATTTTAAACATATCGCTACTGTTATTGCCAAAGGTCGTATGTAAAAATTTTACATGCTAATTCTTTTTGCGCTAAAGGTAGCATTTTGTAGTGTGCAACTGCTATAAGTAGTCTGCTAAATAGGAAAATAGCAGAGAGAAATAATATATGAAATCACACTAATAAATCATAAACAAATAATAGTTTTTATATTTTTTTTTTTGTAGAAATAGTATAAAAATATAGTATATTTTGCATTTAGAGTAGCGATATACAACAGAGTTGTTTAGAACAAAGTCGATACCAATATGTTTAAATATTTGTAACAGATGTTTAATTTTAGAG
This sequence comes from Nezara viridula, assembly GCA_928085145.1. NCBI lineage: Eukaryota > Metazoa > Arthropoda > Insecta > Hemiptera > Pentatomidae > Nezara > Nezara viridula. The sequence continues at coordinate 84,197,757 of OV725080.1, read as the reverse complement.
TTACAATGTTGCAAAGTGGTCCAAAACTTGATTTTTGTTGTCATGATTACGTGACTACGCTGTTATTTTTAAATTGATTTTAGGCTGTTTAAAATTACTATTAATAATAGTAAATCTTCTATATTACAAAAATAAAATTTAGAAATACAACTAACTCTTTGTTTGACAATTTCAAATGGAAGTGAAAGAATCATCCATTCTAAGCAAGTAACCCAGCAATCTAGAACGCGTAATTTATTCTGAATGATAATATTGCTGTTGAGCTACCGCCCATTCATGATTTCGAGAATAAGTCGTAGAATTCCTTACGCTTAGGAAATCTGTTATCACTACCAACCATGGATTGTTGTTGAAAATCAACTACATTGAACAGGCGTGTTACGCCGTCCGTGGAAATTGAAAAAAAAAAAAGTCTTTTGGATTCTTTCTGAAGAGGGAAAGGCATGACTAATACGATTGTACAACTCTCGCCGAGCCATAGTCTGCAAATGATTGCATTTGTAGAGCGCCTGGTACAAACTGTCCATCGAAATTGTTTCCCTATTTATATCAAGTAAAGTTCACAAATACATTAAAGAATTGGTATTATAGAAAAAATGCTTTATGGATACAGAGATTCTTTGTGTTTTTCTTTCTTGAACCGGCATACCTACTGGAAATTATAACCCAAAAATTGGAAACGACGTACAGAGATTGTAAAAGACATACAAAAAGGGAAACTTTCAATTTAAGAAAAATATTTGAAAAACGGAATTTATTATTGCATGTTGGGCATTCTGAATTAATATATAATAAAACCATTTTGGTAAGACCAACCGTTATTATTATTGTTAATTTTTTTCAACAATTAATAAAATATTTTGTATGTAATATGTGTTAAAATTAAAAATTTAATGTATAATGTTATTGACCGAATATCAATTATAAATATCAATTTCCTATATTACTATCAAGTAGTGTTGTCCAAATGCGAGACCGAGATGAGTCTCGGTCTTGCAAACTCAGTCTTGGTCTTGCGCAACAGTCTTGCAGTTACTTATTAGCTTATTACTGTAGAGATATTACTTTAATTTTTTAGATAGGAGAAACCTAACTAAGTCCGAATGAAATAATAGGGGAGGTAAATGCAAAAGTATATTCGTTATACCAATTATTAACATATAGTAACTAAGATTGTCAAGTATTAGTAACTATTTTGCCTTAACTTTTATTTAAAAAATCTTGCAACAGTCTTGCAACAGTTAGGTGGCCTTGGTCTTGGTCTTGCAAAGTGCAAGACCAAGACCGATTTGTGTCTAAACCGATTATATCAGTTGGGAGGATCATGCTAAATAGTCAGAAATACGTGTTTAAATACAATCGACATAATACAAGAACATTTTGAATGGAAAGTTTTACTTTACTTTAAAATCGAATTTTAAAATTATGTTACTTATATAATGAGTAAATGAAATTATATGACTTGCATTTACATCATTGTTTGACCGGATGGGCAATATATCACAACTAGTTACACAGAGTGCACAATATTTAATTTCACAGAAGGGAAATCCGTCAAAGAACTTCGCTATTTAATTTTATGAAATGTTGCTTCATGATTTTTTCGCAATAAACTAATATGCATAATGCCTAGTCCACACAAAATGTGTACACATCAGAATATCCTGATGCAACCAACTATGAAGCAGGAAGCTATGGAGTACAAGTTATATATATATCTTTGTTATTGACAAACAGGCAACGATTATGAACCTACCTAAGAAAATAATAAAAATTCCATAAATAAACATTAATAAAATTATTAATAATGAAGAAGTGATTTAATATGTCAAACTAAAATGCACTAATAAAATAAAGAAAATTAGACCTATTATAAAGATTTATTATAAAGACAAACCCATACTTATATACAATATTTTAGTAGGGCATTTTACAGGCCAAAAGGCATTTTAATTGTTACTTTAAAATAGGGTATTTCAAATACCATGTATTTTATATTTTTAAATATCAGTGTATTTTAATTACAAAGTAATTTATTAAAGTAATACCAAAAGTAATTTGTATTTTCATTAAAATAAAAAAAATACAATATACTCTGGTGGACGATCAGCGCAATATAGGAAATCTATTCTATTTGGTAATTTATTTTGTGTATTTAAAATACAAAATAAAATGCATTTTTTGTAATTTACTATCCTGGAAATAATATAGAAATACTATTTTCGTATTTTATATAATATACAAATACTATTTTCGTATTTTATATTATTAAAAGAAAATATAATTACAAACAATTTATTCTATATTGTAATTCTTAAAATATAAAATACAAAAAAAATGATTTTTATTTTATATTTTGAAATATTTAAATTGAAATACTGCCCAAGTCTATTATTGAGTACTCCCAATTAAAGCAGGACTCTTGAAATCCCAGAGTATCTCTGTCACTGTGTTTACTATAATATTTACTTTAATATACAATTTACTGTAAGTCAATTGTATCTGAGTAGACACAGCAAATGAATAATCGTGATATTACTAAAATACTTTTTAGAGATGAACGACTTTTTAATTAATTTATTTTTTAATTTATGCTCCAAAACATCCGGGGGTTTACAGCGTTATCTTAATAATAGATGATACTTAGTATTCCAAAGGAAGTGTCCTTAACTTCGGAATAACTGAAGGCATATTAATCATCGTATAATTTCTTTTCAGGGAAGCATTCTGATGTGGCAGTATTCGGGAGTCATATCTTGATAACAAGGGCCTTGACTTGTGCGAACATTAGGAAGTTGGAGGTTCTCATAGGAAGAACTGGATGTTTGCCACTGGTGGAAGGTCGATTGGGGGTAAAGTTGGTAAACCAGCGAAAACTAAAATACAATTTTTCGTCTCATAATATTTAAGTTTACTGTTTTGCTTAGATTCTGGTTCACATTGCTATTTTAAGATCGATATTCTGTAGTAGTGGAATTTTCAAAACAATGCTGTATTTATTGTTTCTAGGTTTTCATTATAAAGTTAAAGGTAAGGAGTGCAGTAAAACTCAACAATAAAAACATAGTTGACTTGAAAATGATTGAAAGACAACTTTTTTCAATTTGATTTAATGATCTAATGCAATCGTATTTTTCTGTGACAAAATTACTTAGCTAGCGCATCTTGTCTCAGAATTTAAAGACTAGAATCTATAAAACCGTTATCATACCTACAGTTCTTTATGGATGCGAAATTTGGTCGCTTATATTAAGGGATGTGCAACGTCTTAAGGTTTTTGAAAATAAAGAATTGCGTATAATATTTGGACCAAAGAAGGGTGATTTAACCGGAGAGTTCAGAAGGTTACACAACGCCGAATTGCGTGAACTGCATCTGGTTAATATAATTGAGGTGATTCCATCGCGAAGAATCAAATGGGCTTGTAAAATTGTTGGTCTTAGTAACGAAAGAATTCCTATAAGGTTAATATTTGCTGTACGGAATGATAAACCTCTGAGAGTTAGATCGAAGCGAAGGTGGGAAGATTGCGTTAAAGCCGATCTGAATGGCCTGGGGTTGAACGGCGAACGTGGAAGGAGATGTGTAATAAGCGATTGGTGGTGTCGGCATCGAACATTCGGGTTCGCTAAGCCTTTTATTATCATTATTGTAATAATGCAATGAAATTTGAGATAGAAAAATATTTTAATACATAATACAATAATACCAGTTTAGCCTTTCCACGAAGGTAAAAAAAAACAAAATATTGTGGTTTCTCCATGAAATATAAGTCGAACCCTTAGTGTCGTTTTAGAAACTATTATATTTTCAATACAAGAATTAATCCCTTCAGTATGTTAATAGTTATTTTTGGTAATTTCCTGGGTTGGAAAACATGATTCAATGCTGTTAATTGAACCCAAAATTTCATGGGTCACAATTATTTTTCGCCATCCGACATTGTGTAGTTCGGTGACCGGCTTCGCAATTAATATTATAACGAGTGCTAGAGCTAACTGGTCCACTTATTCACTTTACGTAACCCGTTCGTGTTTCCTTCCTTCCGCAGACGTAACTGAAACTTTATTAAACAGTATTAAACAATCATAATTGCATGGGATGATTTTGGAACTGTTAACATATTAAAATATATAGTTATACAAATCCTTAGCATGATTGGTTATGATTATTTTAAATGAGTATAATTTTTCTAGAATATCTTATTTTGGTTTTAACGCTTGAGCCGTTATTTTTTACAGTGGCCAAAGTCCATTTGTAAATTCTTTCCGGTTGACCGTGGTCACATGCACAACTTCAAGTTATCTATCAATAAAACATTTGAGGTTACTTATATTCAGAGTGAATACGATAATTTTGGACACATACGTTTTTAGAGTTAGTTCATAATTGATCCGTTTATTTTAAAACTAGCCTAAGTACGTTTATACTTAATTATTATTGATAATTTTCGAAGGTGGTGATGGAAGTAATTTTAATTAATTAGTATTTAATGACTTTACCTCAGTTTTTGGACAATTGCTATAGTTGAATAATCAGCACGTTTACTTGTTACAGTAAAAATAAATTACGCAATTTATAAATGGACTTAGGCCACTTTCAAAATAATCGGCTTACTTATTGAAGCCACATTTCTTAATTGGAGTGTGAATTATTTCGGAAGTCGATCAGTAGTTGATATTATATTTATTTTTTATTTTTCCGAACAGCTATTCAGAATTCCTTATAATTTGAGTGACTGTATTAATTATACAAAAATATGAGTTTTTCATCTGATAAATACGTGTTCCTGAAATGAGCAAAGAACTTATGAATGGATCCATCGTGACCTTGATATGAATGAAGCTACGCTGGCACCTTCGGGGTTTTAGAACCAATAGCGTACAGGACAATTTTCTCCTCCAGTAGTTTATATCTATTTCGTACTATACCTACTAAATAATTCTGTGATTAATTCCTAAATCTTTTTGAAACTTTATTTAAGTAATTTTTATTGGTTTTCTTCAACGTTAATTAGCATGATTAATAAATTAGAAGCGTTTAAGAGTCCCTAACTCACATTTGAATGAAACCAACGAAAATTCGTCTCGTTTATCAACATAGAACAATGTTGAATGCCTGGAACCTATTAAGGTATAGAAAGAACGTTTAGACCTTTTCGTTATTACCCCAAAAATATTTGATTGTTCGGAAAATAATACAGGATTTTTATAATATTAAATCTCTATATAACAAACTATTTAGATTTGAGAGATTATTCCTTTGTATGCTTTTTTATTTATATTATTTTATACAGCCACCTTTTTTCTCGAAATTTGTGATTAAATTATCGTACGATTCAAGAAGAAAGCAAATAAAATGGGTGTTCCTGGTTCTTAGTAGTTCATTAAATATAAAAAGTTTAACGATCTCCAAATTTAAACAGTTCCGTTTCCGACAATTTTCTTAAATAAAAATGTTGTAGGTTACAACGGGATGAAGGCATGACGAAATGAGGACAATAACAGGCAGTGATGTGAATAAAATTGTTGAATTTGTTTATCATCTATGAATAAATGTTTGGCCAATTTATCTTCTGAAATTATTTTATTATTTGATTCATTAATTATTTTATTGAGGGACTGTTTCTTAATTATTTATAGTAAATGGAGATTAAAAAAAAACTTTATAGTAATGTTTAAAATAAGCGGCTGTGTATACCTTATGTGTTAGCAATAGCATTATCCAAAGATATTGCAACAAGAAATATTTTTTTACTTGTTTATAATTTTCCTGCTGCAATATCTCTGATGTCTTTATTTTATCAAACTCAAATAAAGATTTCTAATTATGGATGGAATGCTATGATTCAGTTTCGCTGACTAGAGATTGGAATGCAAAAAAATCCTAAATGAAAAATGGCAATTCAAGTGGAACCAATCTACGAATAAATTGTAAGAAATAAAAAAAGATACCAAACCGTGGACGACCTCTTTCAGAAAGAACAGGAAAGAAGAAACAATTTTAACTCGGCTTAGAATTGGACATGCAGCCTTTACCCATGGCTACCTAATGAGAGGCCTGGAACCACCATTTTGTAAAACATGCAACACATCCCTTACACTGAAACACATTGTAACAACATGCAGACTATATTCTGACACCAGAACAAAACATAATATACCTTCCAACATATCTGAAGCACTTTCAGATGACGAAGAAAAGATACAAAAAGTGTTTGAATTTATAAAAGACATTAAATTTGTACACCTAATTTGATTACTTCTAAAGCCGCTAATGACCCATCGGGTAGATGCGGAATGTAACAATAAATAAATAATAAATAATTTCCGTTTTTTTAGGTTTTTTTTTTTTTTTCATTTTATCTCAGAATACTTATTTAACGTCCTCCAATATTAAAAGAACATTTTTAATATAAAACGTCCAAGAACATTTTTAAATTAAAACGTTTCAACTCAACAAATAAGGGTTATTGTCCTGTAAATACTTGTATGGATTTGATGTGTATAAATATTCCAAAAATTCTACTCATTTCGCCACTTCTCCAGGACGTGTAGAAACACCATTTATTTTGCAAATTAACAAAAAAAAAATTGTTAAAAATTAATTAACAACATTTTATACCTACGCATAGTTAAATATAAAGGCTGAAATTTATATGATATTTTCAATAATTATTTTTGAACTATCAAAACATCAACTAATAGATCTAAAAGGTATGAATAATTTTCTGAAGTTGGTTGACCTACATTCGACAAACATAGACCTGCTTTGCTGATATACTCAATAGAAAATTCTGAATGTTCGGTTTAACGACTGCGGAATGCTCGTTCGGTACACCGATAGAGTGTTCGAATTGGCTCACATTTTGAATTGCGAATATTAAGCATCTTACTCAAGCATAACTGAAAAATGCGTTGACCTTTTTTTAAACAGGTTATTTTAGAAGGGTGTGCTTGCTCTGTCATCCGTAGCGTTGGATGTAACATTGCTATTTCAGTCAATACGTTACTTCATCCTCATAAAATGTTTTTATTGCACTTTTTATCTTTTAGGCCTAGCTCTTATTAGTTAAGTTTTAACAACTTTTGCTACCCTTATTTTATAGTTTAGTAGCCATATGTAAAATTAGTATATAAAAGTTGCTTTCAGTTTGCAGTATTAAAATATATTTTTAAAAGATTCATATTTATAGTGTAAAGGGGCCGTAGGAAAAAAAGATTATAAGTATAAAATGATATATTTATAAAAAATAAATAAATAACTGGAAAACGGAGAAACTTTTATTTTAAAAAAGTTTCGGTGTCATCAGAATTTTCATTTTCGATATTTGTCAGTTCTTTAGGAACTAAAACTTTTCCACATGCTAACCATAAGTATTTTTAAGTTTTTAAAAATGACATTTTGCCAATTTCGCTAAAAAGTCGATAAAAAAAAAGTTCGTAGCTACTCAAACAAACGGCACATTAGAATCACGTGTAATTCATTTGAGAAAAATTGTAACTCTAATATAAGCCTAATTACTGCTTATTTTTTATTTAAAGAAACTTTTTTTAAAAACTTGAATATATAAAATTTAAATTTTTACCATACACCTGGAACAACGTTATTACAAAAAAGTTCCGAAGAACTTTTATTTCCAGAAATTATTCCTTCTCCACTGGCTTCTAATACTAGTGATGCGGCTGGAAAAGTGGCACTGGGATCTCCTGGAGTCTTGCTTTGCCTTCCACATTTGGGGGAAAAAGCCTGGCTCAGAGATTCCTGGGCGAATGTATATATTGTATATAGGTATGATTGTGTTTAGAAGTTTCTATTTTATGTTATTTGTTTACTTTTTTTTTCTTTTATTTACTTTATTCATCGGTATTATTTATTTATTTTTTATAATTATATTTATTTCTCTATTATGTGTATATATTGTATGAATGAGAACTCTTAGCCCTAATACTTATAGCCATCCAGCAGTGGGTGATTGTATTATTATTCAATAAATAGATTTAAAAAAAAAAAAGAACTTATTCCTAAAACGTTTCACATAAACTATTAAAATGGAACTTTTAAAAATAGTTCCATAAAAGTTTCAACCTATAATAAATATGTATGATTTAAACAACACGAGTTATTATTTAATTAACCATTGTTTTATTGTAAAAGATTATTATGGTAATGTTTTAATCGTCGAAGTAGTTGAACCCCAACTAGTCGGAAAAGTAATTTGAATCCTATTTAAAAATAAATGAAAACAATTGATGTTTTATAATTTTTCTTTTTATTGTTTTATAATTGAATGAAAACGATCTTTATCATGAAAAAAAATTATATTTTTGTTACCTTAATTTAAAATTATTTTTCACATCAAATTAGCAGGAATTAATATATGACAAGCATCCGAAGAAATACAGAAGTTTTAGGGGTGGTGAACAGTCAGAACGCAGTCAGTTTTTAAGATTTTTACTGTTAGCAATGTTTCAACCCAAGCTTGTCGGTCATCAACAAGGTATGTTACTACTGAAAGTGTTCACGTACAGTAAATTAGAGTACTAGAACACCTTCAATGGTAACATGTCCTGATCTTAAAACTGACTGCGTTCTGACTATTCGTCACCCACGATATGTACAACAGTCGATTAACTTCCTTCAAGAAGAGTTTGTGGGTTTCTTATTTTTGGTGAGATCTGGGTATTTAATGTATCAAATTGGTACTACAGTTAAAATACTTTCAGATGAAAACCCACAAAAGCGAAGAAGATATAGACAACACCACTTCATCCAGAACTTCATTCTTCCCACCGTTTGTTGTTTAGGGCTTAGAGGCGTAAAAACCCGAGTTCATCAACGCCTATATAGTCTTCATTTAAATTAATTCAGTAATATTATGGGGAAAAAGAATAAAAAAATTAAATTTTGTTTAATAAATCATTATCTTTAAGAAAATTTATCACCGATTATATTCTTACTTCGTCATCGCCCAAAACTACTGATAATTTTGGTACGAGTCCCAATTCGGTTAGATTTTATACGTAATAAGGACACTCTTGGAGAATGGAGAGTACCGTAGCAATGTTGGCATTTGGTGCAGGCTGTTTGCTTATCAAACAGGATTGTGCCAGGTTTGTGTGTCCTATCCTCAGTCTCGTTGAGGTAACTTCTTCTCTACGAACAGGGCGGTTGGCGGTGGACCATGGTTTCACTGAACTTTTTATTTTCTTCAATTTGTTCGGTGGGCTCTCATTCCACATGGATTGCCAGCCAAGAGCTATTTTTTTTTTTTTTTATGGAAGACCTGTGCCATGGGGTGTTAATATGGCAGTGCTCCGGCATAGGAGGGTGACTGCCTGTTTGGTTGCCCTGTCCGCGAACTCATTTCCATCTTCCCACCACATCTTTGTTCATTATGGTTAAACTAAGTATTGTTTTAACTAATTTTTGACTGTGTATCAATGAAATGGATTGAATTCCTGTATGATTAGAGCTCTCATTAGATATCATCCTAGAAGTTGCTTCAATGGTAGCAATGCTTGGTCCTTGAGTTTTCTTTAATTTCTCATTCTACCGATAATCGGACAAACCTTTCATATTTCCAAATTTGAAAATATAGAACGTCTTGAGCTTTGGATGTCAAGGATCAATATTATCATCCATGCAGATTATCTTTGATATTTGTATATTATATTTACGATTTGTTCTTTTTATGGTCATTCATTGCTTTGGGGAGTAGATGTTGCTGGACAGTCATTCATCCCGATATTACTAAAAAACATACCCGTGGTCTATCAACTCGTTATAACACTGGCCTTCCTCAACATACAAAGTCCCTTAACTATAATTAAATAGATGTGAAATTGCATTTTATTCTCAAATGGCATATAACCATCCTATGTATTTAACTATTGCTAATGGTTTACTAATAATTAAGAAGCAATAATGATACTTGTTTGATGTTCGATAATTACTTTCACTGCTACATTATTCAGCGTTAATGTTTGATTAATATTCTTACAGTGTTTGTATTATTTTATAGAGTAACGACTTTCTCCAAGATACATTTTTTATGCTATACCCATTGCGCATGTTTATTGATTATGTGAATTGCTCCAAGTGTTTGTGAAAAATCAAACAAGTAAATAGTTTTAATTTCATTAAAAATGTTTACTGTGCATTGATTGATGTTTAAAACACATAATAATCATGATGCAAAATGTGTTTAGAAATAATGGTTCAATGTATTAACATTTGGCAGAAAAAAAGGCATTGTTAAGATGAAAATCGTGGACGTACGAAGTTCCACCCATTTTCCCTTTCAATGTAAAAATAAAATAAATTAAACTGAAACTACTCAAGTAATAAATAAGGCGTTTGGGATTGCAGTAATAACAACATTGAGACACAATAACGTAAGGTAACGGACGAGGTACAACTAATAACAGTACCATCTTGTTCTTTAATAAGCAATATATATTTGTTTTTTTATATTTAATATGACCAAAATAAATTAATATAACAACTTAGTATATAAGTCACTTGAAAAAGATATTTTACTGGGTTTCTCAATTCTTAATAGCCAAAATCTGGAGGATGCTTCTAGGCAAAATTTCCAACAAAATAGATCATTTGATCCATTGGCCGATTGTGAACGGAAAAGGAGGCCAATTCAAGATAATTAAATTCTAAGTACACCATCGTAAAACAGATAAAATATTCTTTGAGAAAACAGTGATCAAAATTACTAGGTCAATGATAAAAGGGACTTTCAGGAGGTCGCTGATACGGTCGATATAACTGCTGCAGTTATATCCGAGCAGCATACCTCTGTTATCTCGATTCGTGAAATAATTCAGCATAATGGGAGGCATAGCGTTATCGGACATCCATTAGTTATTTTATTATTGACCTTAGTAAATTTAATCACTGTTTTCTAAGAAAATTTTGTCTAGTTTACGATAATGTATTCAGAGTTTAATTATCTTGAACACTTTTTGAGCAATTCCTTCTTATTAAATAAAAAACGCAGAACACCTTAGGAAAACTAAAACTTGGTCTTAACTTCTGTTCAGTCACATACATTATCATCATACATCAATTGAACTTTTTTTATTATATTTTTTTTTCTGAAATTACCCCTACAGTTGGGACATAAAGAACTTAGACATCCTGTATATAGCAAAAACTAACTGCTGTCACTTTGCAGTTTTCTATTGGATTGAGTTTATTGATTAAATAGCTTATATTTTTTCTTTATTTCCTTATATAAAGAGTATGTTAATATTCATAAATATTTAAATATGGAATAAATTAACCTAGATTTTGTATTTTGATTTCCGGATATATTTTTTTTATTTGTGTGTGGAGTCTGAGAAATTTTATGCTTTTCATATAATGCACTATTATTTAAACTATAATGGTTTACATTTTATTATCATAGTATTGAATTAAAAATTCTTGCGGACGTATTTAAAAAAGCAGTTAAGTCCGTAATACACTTTCATCTCTGATTTCATGTAAATATTACTATATGACATCATCGTTAGAAATCGGAATGTTTACATGTAAGTGAGGTTAAAGCGACAGAGTTTATTGTGTAATGTATTTCATACAAGATAATGGAAACTATTAGATATACTTTTTTACGTCGTGTTGTTTTTTTTTTTCAAGTGAAATGCTGATGCTTCGGTTCGTGGCACTTATGGCCAGACTGAATTTATAATGAATTGAAACAGAATTAATAAAGAAAAATGTTTATTTTTGTCATTATAAAGTTATTAATTTATTCAATATTGAGCTGATTCTAAATACATTCACTTCAACTTTCTTTGATTTCGGATTCAAGAATTAGTAACGAGCCAAATAAAATAAAATAAATATTGAGATATCTGTATAATTCATTTAATTTTTATAAATTATCTTTGAAAGTTTGTACTACATAGCAATAATCAGCATCATAATTGGTAATTTATCTCTTCCCCAGTATATATTTTAAACATTGATAAAAACCCTAATTTTTAATTAATATATAATATTTATCTAAATCCTTTTATGTCTACTTAGTTTTTTAAACTATATTATTATTGTTGTAATTATGTTTTGATATTTGTATTAGTTTTTAAAAGTTCTAATTAGCTTTAGATATCTATTTATTTTTTAAGTCAAATGCTTTGTTTCTTTGAACGACCTCGACAATTGATTATGATAATTAACTGAGTGACTTGAACGCTGGGATTGCGTTTTACAACTATCATTTATTGCCAATTTTCTCTAATTTACGAAGATAACTTGAGATGCCATAGCACTATATAAACAGACCTCATTCCGTCATGTATTATATGTGTACTTTCGTAAAGAATTTCGCAATCAACTCCATTGCACATATTGTTTGTATTGCGAAATTCCCATATTGTGTTCAAATAATAAAGATTAGACCACAAAATGCCACTGTCCCATTCAAAAATGAAATAATAATAAAAAGAGATACCAAACGGACAAACATCATTTCTCAGCATGATATAACGGCAGTGTTGCAAGTGTACCTTTTGTACGTCTGTTTGTAGCAGTTTCGTCACAGCGATTCTCTCCGTCGACGAAGGAGAAAGGAGTCGAAGGTATGATATGGTTATGGTTATAGGTACTCACGGGTAGAGTTGACATCCAGGACACCAGCAGCAGTCCTGAAGACCGATAGAGAGGCAAGCACAACCAACAACATGTCTGTAGCGGGTCCTAGTCCATGGCACGAGTGCAGGCTGTGTCTTAGCCAGCTTATGTAAGGGCCCCCTCTACCTGTGGCCCGCGGAGCCCCCACTTTTGGGGTGGTTTAAGCCCCTCTCTGGGATCATCTTCTTGTACCAAGGAAATCGCACCTTGTCAAAACGGATCATATGAACTTAATTAAAAGGATGCTTGTTCTATTGGATCTTGGATCTTACTTGAAAGTCGTAATCGGAAATTAAGTATGTATTAATGTTTGTTGAGCAATTAGATCAGATCACTCAGCTGAGTGAAGTTTCTAAAAAAGGCAATTGTTTGATCGGTAAAGTTTTGTTTACATCACAATCTACATAAGCTCTTATGATTTAAATTTACATGAATTTAGATGGCAGATAAAGGACTGAATTATCATCAAAAGATTAGTCATTTTAATTATAATTCACATTAAACTGTTCGTTTATAAAAATTTGTTTATAGTACCAAAATAAAATTAATCTTTTAAATGTAAAGGATATTAAATTATAAAATATTACAAGCACCAGTACAATAACGCATTGCTCCAGATGTGAAACTTAATACAACATATTGAAAAAACAATGATTTTTTTGTTGTGTTTTTTAAAGACTTAAACAACAACTTTTTCACAGTTTAAAGACCAAGAGCTATGCAATGTAACTGCACTCCAAATTACTGATGAAGGTCACGGGTACGATGCACTGTTGTTTTGTTTATGGAAGTCAGGTCCAACCATAAAATTATAAAAATAAAAAAATAAATAAAAACTTAACGTATTAAAAGAACGAAAATGTGTAATATTTTATGTAACTTTGAAGTAATGTTTAATATTTGTCGGTACACGAAGTTGATTTTTCATAGATAAGTAATGAATTTTATAATTAAAAGAATGTGAGGAGATAAATGTTACAATAATTATATTAAAATATTATTAGATGGATTGTATAATGATATAAATATTTCGACTTAAAAATGGGCGAAATTGCCTGAAACGTCGTCAAGAAAATTAAAATGAATTGAAGCATGGAGTAGAGGTGTAAGGGTGAAATAAGAAAATTTCGGCCATTGCCGAAGGGAAAGCCGACAATGCCATTTCCAGGAAAATCAAAAATTGCCTCTGGGAAATGAAGGAGTCTTCGGACAGAGACATCGTCCTCGCATGGGCACCCTCACATTGTGGCATATCTGGGAACGAAGCTGCAGACAGAGCTGCCAACCTGGCAAGAAGAAAAACTAATGGAACTACAATGATCAATTTAACGACCACTGCTGACTGGAGATTGGAATGCAAAAAAATCCTAAATGAAAAATGGCAATTCAAGTGGAACCAATCTACGAATAAATTGCAAGAAATCAAAAAAGATACCAAACCGTGGACGACCTCTTTCTGAAAGAACAGGAAAGAAGAAACAATTTTAACTCGGCTTAGAATTGGACATGCAGCCTTTACCCATGGCTACCTAATGAGAGGCCTGGAACCACCATTTTGTAAAACATGCAACACATCACTTACACTGAAACACATCGTAACAACTTGCAGACTATACTCTGACACCAGAACAAAACATAATATACCTTCCAACATATCTGAAGCACTTTCAGATGACGAAGATAAGATACAAAAAGTGTTTGAATTTATAAAAGACATTAAATTTGTACACCTAATTTGATTACATCTAAAGCCGCTAATGACCCCATCGGGTAGATGCGGAATGTAACTATAAATAGATAATAAATAAGAAAATTTCCTCCTGTTACTGAACACAAAATAGAAGCACAAAGTGAAAAAAAAATATATATGTATATACCTATATACCAAGAAATACCTACCACCTCCTTGAAATCAATACTCTGAGAAAAATTTACAGGAATTAAAAAAATAACGTAAAAATTTAAAATGCTAATCTGTGTATAAAAAAGCTAACAATGAAGGAAGATCTAAATATTTACTTTCGACTTGCGGCTGACTTCTCAATTCAAAATATAATACGTATTAAACATGTTTTACAATTTAAGAATTAAATGAACTTATATTATAATATTTTGAATTGAGAAGTCAGCCGCAAGCCGAAAGTAAATATTCAAAGTTACCTTCATCATTTGCTTTTTATACAAAGAATAGCACTTTAAATTGTTACGTTATTAACCGAACGGACGACTAGCCTGATTTTTAAATTTACATTAAAATATTATTTATTTGTCAAAAAAAAAATACATATTGACCTACATAACGTCGTCATTTTGACATATTGGAAGTGGAGGAAGTGCCAAACGATCCAATATTTTTGTAGGGCACCATTTTTCTCGATTTGCTGATCAAATTATCTTGCAATACAAGTAGAAAGCAAATGGATGTATATCATTAAATATACAAATATGCCTGGCCATATAGGCATTAAAGGAAAGGAAATGGCTGATATATCAGCAAAAGAAGCTCTTGCCTTTCAGGCCGCGGTAAAGCTTTTTTGACACCATCTGAACTTGCAAGACCTCTAATACTAATTTTACCTAGCACAATAAAGAAAGAATTGCAACCGTGGAGCACCTCCAAACGCATGCCGTTGTTACACCGCAAAGTTAAAAGATCTCGGAATACCCCAGAATATATCGGCATCCCTGGAAAATCAAGAAGAAATCCTTACAAAAGTTATTAAGTTCCTAAGCAATGAAAAAATTATAAAACATATATAACAAGTTTATAACTAATGATCCTTTGCAGCTTTATTTTTTTAATTTAAAAATTTTTTTTTGTCACAACTATATGAAAAAAATACATCTAGTAAATTCGCACATGGATATAATGACATGAAACACATGTTGAGAAACTACCCATTGGCAGCACTCTAATAATATGTCTATATTAGGAGATCACGTGGCCATCTTCTTTTCAGGCGCCTTGGAGGGTTATCAGGAATTGAAAAGGAAGCAAGGTTAGAAACAAGAGGGTTGGGATGGTTATGAAGTTAATTATGGAAGGACAGATATCTGGATCGGGCCAAATCTGATACATAAGGAACATTAAGGTCATTGTGGATGATTTTATTCATTACGAATTCATTACGAAGGATTTTGGATTGTAAGGATTGGATACGAGAGGAATTTGAAGGTTTGGTGGAGCCCCATTGCTCAACTCCGTAAGTCTAAATAGGCATTATTATAGTCATGTAAATGAGTCTTTTGTAATTAATTGGAAGGTTAGAGCGTTTGTATAGTAATTGTTGAAATAGTCGCAAACGTCGAGCTGTTTCTTGTCGTTTCAGCCAGGTATGAGGATTCCAAGTTAGACGTTTGTCCAGGTGGAATCCTAGGTAACGGATTTGTTCAACAGGAATAAGTGAGGTGTTGTTAAAGGATACTGAAGGATATGAAGTCAATGGTTTACGACAAAGGATGAAGGTAATTTGATGGGATTTATTGGAATTTATTTTAATTCTCCAGTTCTGACACCATTCTTCAAGGTTTATGATGTGAGATTGAAGGGTTTGGGAATAGATGGGTCGTTATGAACTAATAGAATACATGTATCATCAGTGGCATCACTGTCATCAGTGTGATGATGACAGTGTTGGGATGTCAGCTATATAGACAGTGTAAAGGACCTAGGACTAGGATACTACCTTGAGGAACGCCTGCAGACTGGGAAAAGCGAGATGTATAGATATTGTTGTGATTCACTTTAAAGTATCTATCAGTAAGGTAGAAACGGATAATGAGGAAGTATGTAGATGGTAGCAATTTTCGGAGTTTGTACAGCAGTCCCGGTTGAATTTTAAAAGTTCATTGATTTACTAATTCTAATTAATTTATTGATTTTATTACTATTTTTTTAGTTTATTTATTTATCTATTCTATCTTATTATCTATAAGAGTTTAATAAATCATTATTTATTTATATTATTCTACTAATTCCTTCTTTTTTTTAATGCTTTTTTATTTCTATTCTATCTTTTTTATTTTATTAATTCTTTTATTTATTTATTTTTTAATTTTTGCACCAACCGACCTGAACAGTATAAAAGTAGTGTTATTTAGTTTATCGGGCTCTGATGACTTGGATGTTTTGCGCCTCGAAATCGAAACAAACAATATACAAAGTTTAGCTCCAAATTGAAAACGCCCCATTTACGTGAATTTTCATAATAAAATTTTTTTAGGCCGGATAACATAAAGCCATTCAAAAAGTTATAGACAGATTTTATTAATTTGATAAAAAGGGTTCTGTATTGCGGATTATGTCGATTATCAGCTCTTTGTTATTCGTGAAGTTTATTATGGAAACATATATGATGAGTAACAAACTGCTGGAGATAGTTGGATTATTTAAATCGATATGTGGAATTTATTTATTAACATATAGTGGATCTGACATAGTCAATTATATCTTCTATAATCACAGTTAACATTTTCGATTGAAAAGAATCCATTTTTCCTGAGAGAACCTTATTTGGTTAATCAGAAATCCGATATGTGATTTTCCACATGGCTTTAATTAGGTATGTTTATATAGTTAATTCCTGTAAATTTTTTTCAGAGTATTGATTTCAAGGAGATGCTAGGTATTTCTTGTATATATATATATATATATATATATATATATATATATATATATATATATATATATATATATATATATATATATCTAATGAATAGTAAAGGAGTACTGATATAGGTACGTTTCTGGATTAAAAGTTAAGTCTCTAGATCCAGACTATATGAAAAGCTTGAACGACATCCAGTACGTGTTACATTTTTTTTTTTTTCATTTTGCGCTTCTATTATGTGTTGAGTAACTCAGTGTTATGTGGCTTTAGATCATTCAGAATGTCAACCAAAATTAGAAAAATTAAGAAATAAAATTCATAATTTCGAGGAAAATTTCTTTATTTCACCCTTACATTCTCCTCCATGCTTCAATTCATTTTAATTTTTTCGACGTAGTTCAATTTTGCCTATTTTTAATTATATCTTTATTATATAATCCATCTAATAATATTTTTTTAATATAATTATTGTAACATTTATCTCCTCACATTCTTCTAATTGTAAAATTCATAACTTATTTAAAGAAGTTAGTGGACAGTCAAAAATTACCATTTTTTTAAATTTACATAAAATGTTACACATTTTCGTCCTTTTAATTCAACACCCATATGTCCACCAAAAATTAATTTTTTAAAATAATTTTATGGTTGGTTGATTTATTTTAAAAGTTCATTGATTTATTAATTTCAATTAATTTATTGATTTCATTAATATAATAAACTAAAATATAAAATGTAATTTCATTTTTTTTATTAATTGGGCTTTTAGAATTACCTAACATTATTTCATATAGGTAGAGAGTTTCTTTCTTTTCCTTCCAAAATAACTATTGTTATATACATACATACATAAAATATTTCGGGATGAAGCCCTCTAGAATTAAATCCTGGATCCGCTACTGCCAGGAACGACTCTTTTAAGTGAGATAAAAATAAATTGCCTTCATCATTCATCATATACATTTTTGATGAAACTAAAATAAACGCCAATCAACACTCATCACATTAACTGATTATTCCAAGGAGGAAAACCATAGTGGCAAGTGTAAATGAATGTAAATGTGTAAATTACAAGTGTAAATGGATGACCGTTGTGTATGGAAGAATGAGTTGCGGGATTTATACCTTTTATTTTCCTTGTTCAGTATTAACATATTTAACTCTTTTAAATTGCGTCCTGTATTTTTCATATATATATATATATATATATATATATATTTTTGACTTAGCAAGAAAATATAGGGATCAAATTTAGCCAAATATGGATTTTCATTGTTATTATATTGGTATGATATTTGTGAAGAGTAAACTATTAAGCCATCATTACTTGTGCTCTGAACGACATAGGATAGGACCTTGTTAGTATTCTGTGCATTCAGCAAAGCTTAATGATATGCCCTATATTATATAATTAAGAACCACTAATGGGAACTTTCATTAGTTTAATAAGGAGTACCTTGCTGTTGTTCTATAAATAATCGTATTCTCCCATTTAGAGAACAGCTGAATAAGCTATTGAGCTAGAAATATTGTTAGGAAATTGATTTTTTGGCCAATCTAAAAATTAATATAAAAATATAATAAATAATTTAGTAATATTATTAATATATTTGATTATATATATATATATATATATATATATATATATATATATATATATATATATATATATATATATATATATATATATATATAATATTTAATATCATATTTAATTTAATAGTATAAATATCCTTTAAAAAAAATCGGCTACAATTATTATTTAATTATCGCATTTTGGCAAACATGAATTTTGATTTGTGACATATATTTGTTAGAAATAAAAGTCATACATTGTTAATTGATTCTTTTCTTCCAGTCTGAAATATAATATTCAGGTTTTGAGGAATTTTTTGTAAGGGTATAAGGTACCGGTAATAGACACTTTTAAGAGAAATTTTCAACATTAATGTAAAGCACAATTTTAGTTCTGACGGTGGATCTTTGAAAATAGCTTAATTGATAAAAAATTTATCCTTTTACCGATTTCGTTTGTTATATACAGTCAATTAGTTCTTTATAAGCAATTTAGGGAATTCTGACATCGTACTTTGCATCAGTAACAAACATCCAGGTTTTAGATCAATAGTATTTTTTATATATAATTAAAAAAAAATAATAATAAATTCTCCGCAGTTTTAAACTAGGAAATGGCAAACTGCAGATGAATGAATGAAAATTTCAAATCTATCTCCTAAAGAAAAGTGATAAGGAAAACATCCCTGCCTGAAACAAAGATTCACCAGCTTTGCTCCATTAAAAAATAAAGTTTTAAAAATTAATCAATCGGCTTTTGTGGCATGATACCGATTGAGGTTCAGATATCATTCTCTTAAGTGTTCTAGTTTCAAATCTACTCGTAATTGCAGTCTCTTTTGGGCGTAAAAAATATATTAACTGTTAATAAGTTGAAAACTGTTTATTACTGATACATTCACTATAAATAACTTTTACTATCGAACATTATTTTTTTTAAAACTATTTATCTTGATTAGGTGTACCACTTAGAGAACAGGAAATTCTCTGCTTTATATATACAGTATACGTACTCTTGTATATATAAATTATGGATATATATATATATATATATATATATATATATATGTATGTATGTATGTATATATATTTACAACTTTTTTTAATCGACCTTTGAGTATTACATTTTAACTTAATTATTTAATTGGATAAAAGGTTCCATTGTTAACTTATAAAAAAACCAGGATCGAAATGTCGAATAAACACAGAAGCAATGAACATTTAGCAGTTTATTGAATAATTAATAAGTGACCTTTTTCCCAATTAAATAATTATGTTAAATATATATGTATATATATATATATATATATATATATATATATATATATATATATATATATTTATTTATGTAAATCAATTCTTTATATACATTTATATTATAATAGTAAAATAAAACAGAGATATTTAATTGTTTTCTTTATCATTTTAAAATCAACGTTTTAAATATTGTTTTGGTTCTAACGACATTTTCCTGAGAAATAAGAATCGCGGAAGCCGAAATTCTGTTGGCTGTTTCGTTAGGTTTACATTGCTTGATTTTTAAGAAATTAAGAAAAACAATGCTCTCGTATGTATATTTATTAATTTTTCAAAATCATTAAGCATTGTAGATATAAAATATGCTAAAAAATAATAAACAAATGACCTTGACTGTATCATATTCGTAATATGAAGGTTGGTAAGAAATTGTCTAAACTCTCATGCCTGAAATGGGATAACACTAAAAAAAAATATAATTCTTTCGATTTGTTGCAAGTCATAGGAACATAAAATGGGCACCTGATATTTCTAATGAATGCAACCTCATCGAAGCTGTTGAGCAAGACATAGCGACAATAAGCTTCGTGCGAAGGGTGCTCGTAACCTGGGAAAACCGAGCGGAGGAGGTGAGAGTTGGCTCCTGGAAAAGATGAAGAAACTCCAGCAGCGTACCGTTGCAGTGTATAATCACTTATACTCTGCAAGAAAATATATCAAAGGTAATTCAACTCGCTCTAGAATGAAACGGCTAAAACGTATGAGCTTGGGTTTATGGTTTGAAACTGATTCGAAGGGGACATAACAGTTTGGTAAGACATATGTCTACAGAAGACATAGCTCTGAATATGAGGAGGAGGCTAAAAAGATGCTGGATGAGAGATCTCAATCCTTAAACTAATAAAGTAATTGAATCAAGCCAGGGAAGAGGTGCTACTTAGTACTGTGTTTCCTCATGCCTGACATTTCCTTATTTTCTGTATTATCGGCTCATTTTATGATTATCAACATACTACAGTTGACAGGTGCAAATAAATGTTTAAAGAAAAAAAAACAGAGTTTGCTACGATTTGTTTCTTCTTAGTTTAATAACAATAAAAATTCCATATATAGAAGTCAGTTACATATTGAAGATAGATTTCAAATTTTAAGTTTTTAGCAATAAATTTATTGAAGAATTTCAATGCACATGTACTCAGGTTAAATCTAAGTGTCAAGCTGATATATTTAACTCTCCAATTTGAAACCTTACATACGTCACCCGGTGTACCAGCAAGGACTGATTTCTTTCCTTTCAGTATTATACCATAATTCCAATTTAAATTGAATAGTAAGATGCCATTTTTAGAGAGAATATCACTGGACATATCATTTAGTATAAATATACATAAATGTTTAACGAAGAAGATGGTCCGGGGTGGCGGTCATAAATAGACTAAATATTGGTAAAATTATTTTATTAAAAGCCAACTTTTAGACCCAACTTTCAAGGTCTTCTTCAGGGATGTGTGATCAGCAAGGAGTTTCACTTAAAACTCAATTATGACCGCCACCCCGGACCATCTCCTTCCTTAATTGACGGTCAACTATTAAGTATTCAAAAGGTGAGATATCGATTGTAGCTTGATGTGATAAGGTGTCAATTTGTGTTTATGCCAATTATTTTGTATTATTGTGTTCTATTATTAGTTTAAGTGTTTATATTTGTGTTGTTTATCGTTTTTGTCGTTATTATTTATAGTTTTCGTTAGTTTACAGTTATGATTTATTGTTTTTAATTGGATTTTTGTGATAAGAAAAACTTTGTAGGTTAGGTAACCAAGTGGTTATCAACGAAGTGTTTAACGCCTAAAGTATAGAATACTACAGACAATTCGGGAAATACTATAAACGGACTTCAGGTAAGACTGTATATTCGTTTATATAAGTAGATTGTGCAATAACATTTTTCCCACCGTATCAAATTTATTTAGGTTAATTGAATATTGAAATATTATTATATTTCAAATAGTCGACGTATGATGGACAGTAAAAGTTCCAAAATGGAAGAAGTGTCTATCGAAGGAAGTACAAACCAGGATCATCGGTCGTCGGCCAAACGACCAAGAAACAGATCGACTGACACCGACGAGGAAACGGAAGAAGGGAGTAAAAGGAGTTCCTTGCATGAGGCAAGAAGCATTCAAAGCAACCTAAAAACGTTCCTCAAGAATTTTGACAAAAAAATGAATAACACAACGAGGAATTATATTAATGATAAAATCGGAAAATTAGTTGGTATTATTGAGGATACTTACAATACAGCCAAGGAACTTAGAGATCAATACAAAGAAGATACAATCACAACACTAGTCCAAAAAGTGGTTAAACAAACATTGGAATCTCCATATGTACTTGAACTCATCAGTAGCCAAATTTTGGAAAAACAGAAAACAAGGCTACCGGAGGAAGATAAGCCAATCCAGCATCCGCCTGCAGCCATAGCCGGAACTTCCAAGGAGGCAAACAATGTTTATTCTTGTAATCTAGACCAGACGGAAAACAAAACCTTCGAAGTCGTTCAAAGCAAAAGAAGCAAGAGGAAATCTAAATTGCAGCAAAGAAGAAAAGACGAAATTCAGGATCAAGAAAATAAAGATGAGACTCCAGTGCTTGGAAACATTCCTAAAAAAGATAAGCCAAGGACGATGGCAGATATCGTAAAATCACTGCCTACGAAGCCGACCCTGACAACAAAACCAACATATCTTACAATTAGTGGTTCGGGTAAAAGCCCAGCAGATATAATTAATGGACTTCCGTCACCTAATGACATAGGTGTAAATGCATCTATTGTTCGGGCAACTAAAGCAGGCTCAGTTTTGGTCCGCATAGAGGACAGCTCTCATGCAACCAGAGTGATAGGATGGCAGGGCCTGCGGGAGAACGGGTTACAGGCAAAGTTAGCACTGAGGAAAAAGCCTAAGATGGAGGTGAGGGGTGTACCCCACTCCTGGGGCGCAGATGAACTTTCAAAATTTCTTTGGGAAAGAATACCCGAGAAGTCGGTCCCAACACCATTGATTAATGACGACATCCGACCTCTTTTTTCCTCTACTGCTAAAAACGGTTTTACTAAGAATTGGGTGCTGGAGGTGCACCCAATGGTTCGGTTCCAGTTTTTAGACATAGGTAGTTTGAATGGAGGGTGGTGGTCTTTAACATTTAAGGACTACCTCGACGCCCCTCGGTGCACAAAGTGTCAGGGCTACGACCACACAAAGGCCACATGCACGGCAGATGCTGTTGTATGTATTTGGTGTTCGAATAATGGTCATATGATAGATGATTGTCCAAAGAAAAAGGCAATGGCTGACCCGACTTGTATTAACTGTGTGCGGGCGAACACCCATCCCAGCCAAATGAAGCACAAGTCGGGAAGCCGGGAGTGCCCTGTGCACTTAACAACAATGAAGAGAGAGCTCTACAAGGCACGGCGGTCGTACCAGAAGTGCAGATGTGACGAGAGGCGCGCTGCACTTCGCAACGAGTATAAGTCCAAAGCCAAAGTATACCGAAGAGAGGTACGTTCACGAAAGCGTAGGTCCTGGGATGAATTTATTGCAGAAGAATCCTCGAAGAATCCTTGGGGTATCCCATACAGAGTCGCTATGGGTAAGTTCAACCCTCCGCAGACAATAGCAGCTCTTAAGTATGGAGATGCGCAGGCAACCACCTTCGAGGAAGCGGCTAACATCTTCATAAAGGCGACATACCCCAGAGATGATCCATCCCAATGAGGAGGAAGCTTTCGTGCGACGTTCTACGTTATATCCTCCTGGCACGGACTTATGCCCACCGTGGGACATACATGATCTACGTATTGCCGTGGAAAAGCAGAGAACAGGACGTGCTCCAGGACTCGATTCAATAGATGCGGCGATCTTGAAGAACAGTATCCCCTACATTGATGAGCGATTATTGAGGATTTTCAATGATTGCCTGGATCGGGGATACTTTCCAAAAATGTGGAAGATCGCCGATTTGAGACTCCTCTACAAGGGAGGAGGCAGGGATAAGCAGCTCCCAAAGTCATATAGACCTATATGTCTCCTCCCTATAATGAGCCAGGTCCTGGAGAATCTCATCTTAACCAGCCTACGACCAGTTCTCGCAAGGGCTAGCCATCCGCGGCAATACGGTAGTACCAAGGGAAAGGGAACCGCTGATGCCCTGCTTCGAGTACAAGCGGACGTTGAACAGAAGGCTGAGCGGTATGTCATGTTGCTGCTTTTTGACATATCCTCCGCCTTCGATAGTGTCTGGTGGCCGCGAGCACTTCAGCAGCTACAGAAGTACGATGCCCCCAGCAATCTATACGCCCTCATAAGTAGTTATCTCCAGGACAGATTTGTTAAGGTCAGAGGTAGCTCTTATGAAACTGAAGCTTCCATAGAGAGGGGATGCCCTCAGGGATCAGTCCTTGGTCCGACTCTATGGAAGCTAGTGTTTGATGAGTTGCTGGGTGTGCTCGAAAATGAGCGGTTCCCTGCTACGGCTTACGTCGATGACTTGGCGGCAGTAGTAGCGTCAAACAGCAGAGCCGGAATAAAGCTACAAGCAGAGCGGTGCGCCAATCTGGTCGGGCAATGGTGTGAGGGGATGAAGTTACGAATGGCCGCATCAAAGACCCAGGCGATCCTGCTGAAGGGAAAGACGGATAGGGCACACCCTATAAATCTGTGTATACAGGGAACGAGAATACGTCCAAGTGAGGTGGTCACCTACCTTGGCATAAGGTTTGGAAGAGGATTTAATATGACCCCTCATTTGGACTACTTAGGAAGTAGGGTGGCCCTAGCCTTGAATGGACTTAGTCGCCTAGGGGGTGCATTTTGGGGCCTCAGATACCCAGCTACGAGGATCATTTACGATGGAATGATAGTGGGTATTCTGAGGTACGCCTCTCCTGCGTGGTCTCAGAATCTCTCACACCGTCAGAAACGCAGATTGGCGACAATTCAACGTACGGCTCTGTTGCGAGTCACAAAATCATACCGAAGTGTGTCTCACGAGGCGGTGCAGATCTTAGCAGGAGGGGTACCTCTCGACCTTCTCCTGCGAGAAGACTCGCTAATATTTAAGTTAAAAAGAGAAGGCTCAGCAGGTCTTCCGGAGAATATCCGGGTGAGGATTGCAGAAGACCCAAGAAAATGGAAGAGGATTATCCGGGAGGACACCATTGATGAGTGGAATCGGCGGTGGGTAACAACCTTGAAAGGAGCAACCTTAAGAAAATATTTCCCCACCGTCCGAAGTCGCTTGAAAGCTAAGTGGGTTCTCCCGGACTACTGGGTCTCTCAATTCCTTACTGGGCATGGGGGTTTCCGCTTTAAGTTACATGGTTTTGGAAAAGACATAGATCCCCTATGCCCCACTTGCGGAGTACCGGAGACGGCTGAGCATATTATCGTCAACTGCACCGCCTTTGATGGACTAAGGGCCGATATGATCAGAAAAATGGGAATCTATGGCCTCACGGAGGATGAATTTCCCGAGTTAGTGACGGAGCAGAACTACCCGTATTACAAAGATTTTGTGTACGGGTGGAAAGCTGCTCTGGGACCCTCTCACTTTAATCTAGGAAGAGAACCTGCTAATAGAAGGCCACCAGACTAATATATTGAAAATAATGGAAAAAAAAAAGAAGATTTGAAAAACAAAACAAAATTGAAAATTAATTTGTTGTTTAATAGCAGGAATGGCATGCACGTGTGTGATATGGCATTCCTGCAAAATCCCGTGTAGCCGAAAGGCAAGGAAGGGAGGCATAAATAAATAAATAAATAAATAAATAAATATTAAGTATTCAAAAAATATTTAACGAATTCATTATATAAATATTTATTAGAATTCATTAAACTTCAGGAATAATTCTTGTTATTTTCTGATTTCATGATTGTTATTTAAAGATGGTCAATCATTTTACTACATTCTTATCTCTCATGATAGACCGGTAGCAATATTATTTTTACCGATTTGTTTTCAGCAAACAGTACCTGCCTGATTCAATTTGCACAGATTGTTATCTTTATCACTGATAATTTTAAGCAATAATCAGGTACTTAAATGTTAGTTATGATTGTCTAAAGAGGTCATTTATTAATTTGATGGTTGGAATTAATATGATACGTGTATTTAATTCTTTCGAAAACGTTTTTTTTTTTTAATTTAATTTTTCATGTTATTTACAACTGTATTTGAATATAATTAAATAGAGTAAATGTGTACACAAGGATTTAAGTACATGAAAACGCTTGTTGAGAAACTACCCATTGGTAGCACTCTAAAAATATATCTGCACAAGGAGATCACGGGGCCATCTTCTTTTCAAAGGTCTAGGGGGGTTATCAGAAATCAAAGAGGAAGTAAGGTTACAAACGAAAATGTTTGGTTGGTTCTAAAGTTTATTATATGGAAGGATAGGTATCTGGATTAAACCAAATCGGAAACATATGGTGCATTAAGGTCGGTATGGATGGTTTTATTAGTGACAAAGTAAGGAGCGTTGAGGATTTTGGATTGTAAGGATTTCCAAAAAGGATCCCCAAAGCTCAAGTCCAAATAGTCCTTGTTACTGTTATATATATGATTTTTTTGTAATTGAGTTAAAACTTATAGCGTTTGTCTTTAAGATAACGAAAACAAAATTTTTAACTCCTTGCTTTAAAAATAGCGTTTTTGAGAATATGTCTAAAATTAATTCTTTTTTTTTCTTCTTTGTTTTTCCTTAATATTTTCATTAAACTATAGGTTTAAGTTCATTATTATTATTATTTTTAATTAAACTGTTCCCCTTGTTTTGTTTTTTTCAAATGAGGTTATCTGCAACGAGTATGTACGTTGTATACGAGTATGTGCAATAATTTAACAAAAACCTAAATAACTTTGCAATACTATTCAGAGGAACAATAAACTGGAGCACACCTGGCATAAGGTCATATTTCTATATGATGAAGTAATCAGTCCTGAAGAAAATTAATTATGAAAGGTATTGTCCTAATACAATTGCATTGTTCTCCTGAAGGAGTGAGGTGTTGCACTTGATTTTAGCAATCGGAAGATCCTCATCTGGATGTGTAAACCTCAGAGCAAGTGACCTCACTGATAATTTTTAAGAATCATCGTTACACCATTCGTTGAGGTTGATTGGATTCTTTTGTTCTGAGGTATTTAGGGTATGTGCGAGACCATAGTTATGTTTAGTTTGAGAACATTGTCTTCAATCTAGAATAGAGTCAGTGATACGTTTAATAATATAGTAGCAGCCGAATTCCTGGAGAAGAAAAAGTATAGATGCTTCATTGAAGTTCTATATACGGAAGAATCAATAAGGTGGATATCTTGGCCTTTAGTGCAAAAGTAAAGGAAGCTCTGATAGTGATCCAACAATAAGTTTAATAAGTTTAGAGTCGGGGTGGCTCGGCGCACAGCATCGCCGTTGCCTCGGCAACCTGATATATGAGATAATTTAATACAATAATTATGAGTTCACGTCCCTGTGCCGAAGGGGTCTTTTAACTCAGGCACTGATCCCCCACCCTTACCTCCTGGCCAGGGAAAAAACCCGTATAGCCTAAAACACGAGGAAAAGGACAAAAATGAAAATTGGGATCTGTTGTTTTGGTCTCATTGGGTATAAAACTAATCATCACCTATATTAATTATGGTCATTGTGTTATTAATTCTAGAAGCAAAAAGGAAAGAGAAAAAAAAATAAAGAGAAGGGGAAGAACAAGAAAATGACAACATTCGGTATTCGGAACGAAAGCGCTTAAAAATGTATCCTTTTTGTATTGTATTCTTAAAAATTATTGAATAGACTGATCAGTATACTGAGTCATTTAGCAACTCATCACAGTTGAGCAGCATTATAATTTTAATGTACTTTTCTAGAGAACACTTTTGATAGTTTAAAACCGAGTTAATTAAGCTTAGTTAATTTTTTCTGTAGAGTCAAGAGATGATTCCTTGATTTGAATACATAATTGAAGCTTGACCTTCCTTCCAACGTTTACACAACGATACAGTTGGCACAAGAATGATCGTCTTATCCTCTACTTCCTTATTTATAGTGAATTGATGCCGTGCTGGTGTATAACTGAAAGTTTCATGATGGGGGAAGAACAAGAAAATGACAACATTCGGTATTCGGAACGAAAGCGCTTAAAAATGTATCCTTTTTGTATTGTATTCTTAAAAATTATTGAATAGACTGATCAGTATACTGAGTCATTTAGCAACTCATCACAGTTGAGCAGCATTATAATTTTAATGTACTTTTCTAGAGAACACTTTTGATAGTTTAAAACCGAGTTAATTAAGCTTAGTTAATTTTTTCTGTAGAGTCAAGAGATGATTCCTTGATTTGAATACATAATTGAAGCTTGACCTTCCTTCCAACGTTTACACAACGATACAGTTGGCACAAGAATGATCGTCTTATCCTCTACTTCCTTATTTATAGTGAATTGATGCCGTGCTGGTGTATAACTGAAAGTTTCATGATTGGTTATCTTTAGGAATATTTTGCAATTCTTAATAGTTGTTTAACATTAGCGTGGATCGAATAACGTGTATCTTGATAGAACTGTGGTAGAATTGTAAGTAACTATCAATGGTTCATTGCCTTAGGATTATTTTTACTATAGATGATAGGCATTGATACTCGTTCGACCGATTTGTCAATAATTGTTCCATCATTATGGGATAAATTGAGCAGTTTTGTCTGATCTTTTTAAGTTGCTCAATCAATGAGTGGTAATTTGTCCTTCAGTATTATTCTACGTCCGACAGACTTATTCAATGATTGCTATCTACATTATAAAAAGTCTATCGCAATAATAATATTAATAAGAATAATAAATGGAGTTGGAATTAGGGATGGGATATCGAAGGCCCAATATATATATATTGTCATCGATATTAATATAGGCCTATAAATGTTGACACGATTAAAATATCGGTAGTCGATATTTAAAAAAAAATTGAAATATGAATATCAATATAATATTGGTTCTATAGCACATAGGCACATCCCAAATGTTGAATGATAAATTCCTTGTTAAATTAAATAGACGACCCAAACTACTTTACTCACTTTTTTCCAAATCTTCAAAAATAGAACTGAAACAGAAACTAAATACATACCTATACTTACTTAAACCAACATGGACTTACTTCTCACAGATATCCGATATAGCTAAAAAGGGTCACTTACACAAACTTCAAACCTTCCAATCAAAAATATTACGACTTATAACTAAAGCACCTTGGTACGTGACAAACAAAACCTTACATACCGACACATGAGAACTCATTACAAACGATTGTATAATAATTTACACTGACATACTAACGTACTAATTAAAGATATGGCTTCAGATGACATACCCATCGATATGAGGAGGAGACTGAAAAGGAGCTGGATGAGATACCTCCTTCCTGGACTAACCATAGTAATTCATTCAAGCCAGGGAAGAGGTACTGCTGGGTACTAACCTTCCCCATGCCTGACATGTCAGTTTCATTACTCCTATCAGACCATCTGTTGATTGTTGCAAGGTGCAGATTAAAATTTAAAGAAAAAAAAATTAATGGAAATTTCAAGTCTTCTACCATCCGTAGTAAAATTAATTTTCTGGTTCCTGTCCAAGTTCGTGATTCTCAGCCTTTTTTTTCAGAAATTTCCATTCAACCAATAATGCCTTTCATTCTCCCAAAGAACGGATTCAGCGAAATTCTGATTTATTTGCATTTCATATAGATTTCTTTGACGGCGGTTTGTGAAGGTTATATTCAACGAATTTGGGCAAATTGAGTTTACTGATTGAGAAAGGACCCACGCGCGCTATTTAATTCTACTTAATGATGTTCGTAGATATTCGATAATACCGATGTTTTCCCCTACTTCGCGCTACATTATATATGAAACAGGCAAGATAAGTATATTTTTTCTGACGATCAGATTCATATATAATTCCTAGCGCTTTCCGATAACGATAGTTTTAATTATAATATCTATTTCAATGGTTTGGCATGAGAGAAAATAAATTAAGAAAAATCGAACAATACGTTAAACATCCAAGAAAAAGTCTACAGTCTATCACGGAGAGAAGAGTTAGTTCTTACCCGCCTCAGGATTGACCATTGTCGAGTTACCCATGGATATCTGATGAAGAAGGAAGTTCCACATGTTGCTACTGCGGGCGTATTCTAACAGTGCTTCACATACTAACGGAGTGCATGGCTCACGACTCCTACAGATTTTCCACAGACCCAGAAAAATTTTGAGTAAGGAACCAGACACGACTTCGTGACTTATTTTTTTTTTTTTAAATGATGAACAATTTTTATTGAGAAAAAATACATTTTGCCTCAATTAAGGGCATTGAGTATTTATGATGAATGAAGTACAATCATACCATATATACAATAAAAGAACAACAAGATTATAAGAAAATAAAATAAAATAAAACTTGGAGTAACAGAATAAATCAAACATGATACAACATTAGATAAAAACTAAAATAAAAAAAAAATAATAAAATAAAAAAAAATAAATAAAAACACATTCAAACTTATTTACAATATTTACAGTCAGCCGAGGGAGCTCCGAGTCGGGCCTTTTCCCCACGTGTGGAGGACAAGGCAAGACTCCAAGAGATCCCAGCGCTTCTCTCTCAGCCGCATCACTAGGATGGGAATCCAGTGGAGACTGAGAGAGGGCACTAAAGCCACATACGCTCATGACTTGAGTGGAGAAGCTGGCCATTGCCAGGACTCCAATGACGTTTTTACAAAAGATCTCGAGGCCACTGCCGCTTCAACTTCGAGGAGGATTGTAGGGATGACTGGAACTGGATAAGGATTGTGCTAATGGATTAGGATGATAGGTTAGGTTCTGATGAAAATTTGAAAATCGGGATGGAATAACGTCAAGGACATAAGGGATGTTAAGGTCATGATGTAAGGTTTTGTTCGTAACATAATAAGGAGCATTGACTATTATACGGAGGATTTTAGACTGGAAGGATTGGATGCGTTTGATGTTCGATAATTTAGTTGTCCCCCACAGTTCAAGTCCGTAGGTCCAGATGGGTTTCAGTATGGTCTTGTATATTAATAGTTTGTTTTCAATTGAGAGGTTAGATTTTCTGTTAAGTAGTCTGTATAACTGGCCAAGTCGTCGGTTAAGCTCTTGTCTTTTAAGTCTGGTATGTGGGTTCCATGCTAGTCTTTGCGACTTATTAAATTCTTAAAAACTATCGCCATTTATAATAAAA
This sequence comes from Nezara viridula, assembly GCA_928085145.1. Classification (NCBI taxonomy): domain Eukaryota; kingdom Metazoa; phylum Arthropoda; class Insecta; order Hemiptera; family Pentatomidae; genus Nezara; species Nezara viridula. The sequence goes on along the minus strand of OV725080.1, from coordinate 84,166,340 downwards.
TTAAAAACTTCAAGTGACGTCAGTGTAAATGACACCAGTGGTCGAAACACTCAAACAAATAAATGAATAAATAATTTCTATTTTTGAGTTAAAATATGAAAATATCGAAGGTACGGTATCGATAGTAGATAATATTGAAGTAAATATTATCGATGGTAAAATATCGATAATCTTAATGAAAAAATAGATATTTCGACATCGACTATGGATGACCTGGTTGGAATTAATACAGCACCTGTGTTCCCGTGTCACCGCGCTGTATTGCGGGACTGCCTAATCAGAAATTTGAGTAAGATTAAAATTTATTGAACAAAATTAATTCCTGTAATAATAAAACCATTCAATTTGATCACAAATGTCCCCCTTATTTCTTTCATATGATTTTAGGTTTCTGTTATAATAGGTTTTTACCCTTTAAAATGGCCTAAGGACCAGTAGCGGACCCATAATTTAATTTTGGGGAGGGGGAGAGGACTTCAGCCCGAAAGATTTTTTTTTCATATAGATATAACCATAATTAATTTGAAAAAAATAAAGGAATTAATTATGTATATGAAATGGTGTTTAAGTGGTTCTTGAAGTCCTATTAAATATAATTACACGAATAAGAATACTTTAAGAGATAGTTTTTAATATTTTTTTCTGTAAAACATGGTTATATTTTACCATTTGGGGGGGGAGGGGCTTCACTCCGAAAGCTCCCCCCCATAGATCCGCCTGTGTTAAGGACTGATACGTTGGTGCAGAGAAAGAAATAAAGTGGGAGTTTTGTGTTCAGATTATTGTTACCTATAAAATAAAGTCATAACCTATAAAATTGAAATATGTATATTAATTATTTTTTATACCTTCTAAGTGATCTGACACTTTCTATGCTTCATCCTATGAACACTGAAGGGATATCAGAACTGTAAACATTATCTTGTGGAATTCCAGAAAAATTCAATAATGCTTAAAAAATTGTCAACGGAATGCACTTTTAAAGATATTTAAGGACTTTGAAAAAACTGTATAGGCGCTTGTGTAGTTTTAAATAATTTTTTTTGGGCTATAAAAAAAATATTTGGGCCTGTCAATTTCTTGTTAACAATCAGCAAATGTGCTGGAAATACAAAATATAAATGACATGCCAGGCAGCACAGCACCTCTTCCCTGACTATCTTCGATTACTTAAGTTGTTCAAGAAACGAGATCTCTCATCCAACGCCTTTTTAATCTCCTCCTCGTATTCTGAAGTGTCAGCTGTCACCAGGTCTCTAAATAAAATTGAAAGTAATAAATTTAGCAGAAAATATTTTAAGATAATTTTATGAGTGGTTCTTTAGTGTATAGAAACAATTAAATAGATAAAAAATCTAAACTTAAATAAACGACCAGGAATAAATAGAAACTATTTTTTAACTTATTTCTGGATGATTTTATAGATTCTGAATCTTACAAGAAATATTCTAATCAAAGTTATAGGTAATCCTTCTTTAGGCATCGTGTAAAATTCTTTATACTTTGAATATATTTTCTACTGAACTGTAACGAATATCACAATTTTGCAGTCGATACAATTTTGTCTTCTTTACTTTTTTTGATAATGGGTACTGATTTGGGTTTTGTATTTTCTTTGAAGCAGGAAAAAAGTAAAGAATGAGGTGTTTCTGGTAATTGTAAGGTGGAGAATAAAACGTTATTTATCTGTGGCGGATGTAATAATTCTACTGTCAAAATATTCGTTTCATTGTTATATTAAAAAGATAAAAAAATGTATCGAGGACATCAACGATTATGTAGATCTGTCAGAATTACTTGCCGCCAGACATTGTCGAAACCTGAAGGAATGACCGAAATTAATCAGTTATAAACGCAACAACAAAAAGGAAGGCATACTTTTTATTTTATGATCCTACTAATGCATGAGTAAATTTATAATGTAATTGTTGGGGGATAACTTTTTTTATAATTATTTAAATATTACCATGATATCTGCTAAAATATAAAATATTTCGCTTTGTATATCGGAATAGTTGATAATAGATGCATTTGTTAATACCAATTAGTTTTTTATTTTATTTTAATTTTTAATGGTTCATAGCTTTCACATTTATCCAATTATAGATGACCGACATTGATAAAAGTCCGACGAATCTGTCAGTAATTTTTTTGTCCTCTCGCGTCATACCGTCATGATGCCAGAAGGTGAACAGTTTTACGTATTACTACGATATCTGCTGATAAGATCATATTTTTTTGGCTTTTAGAGTCATAACAGTAGTTGTTTTTAATTTTTAACCTCAGACTTTTTTTTATATACATTTGTCAGAATTACATTTTGTTTTAAATTTGTTTTAATTACATTGAAGCTAAAGTAAATACAGCATAGACCCGAGACTATTTAGTGTAAATTTTAACTATTTTTAAAGACTTTCAATTCTGTTTTGTCTACATCTGTTACATGCTCTATTGTATTAGTAGATAGTTGTTTACAAAATTATAACATCTACGTTTCATATAATATGGTAGTTTAGATCCCTTCTCAGTGTTTCAGGAGTGATGGTTTTTAATGAATGATCCGTCGAAGGGAATTGCACGGAGAATCGATGAATGCCAATTTCAAAACCTTTCTACAACTATAATAAAAGCCATTGAAAAAATTGCGAGATTTCAAAACTCCAATAGTTTAAATAGTTGACAGAGCAAGTGACGCATAAATTCTTCTTGTTGTTATTTGGGGCTTAGAGACTTGAAACTCTGAGGTCTAATCTTGATTTTAATAGTAAAATATTAAGAAAAGAAAATCTTAAATTTAGATTTCATTTAACGTGACATTAACTTCAAGAAAATTTATCACCTACCTTACTTCATGAATTTTTAAAACAACTGATAATTTTGGTATGAGTCCTAATTTGGCTAGAATTGATAAGTAATGACACTCTTGGAGAATGTGGTTGAGAATAATTGCAGGGCTGGCATTTTGGTGCAGGCATGGATAAATTGTGTTTTAAAGATTTCGAGCAGAGATTAATACCGGCGTTCTGCTTTTTATCGTGCACCGTTTTCTAGATATTAATGTACAAAACGGTGCTTAGAACTTATCTCATGTTTAGGCTTTAAAAATTTAAATATAGTTATTTATCATATTTTTTTTTATTGAGCTGAAATTCTATAGAAAAGGTAAAAGAAGCAGAATAGCCCTTACTGGACCTTGGACACCTGGAATAATACAGAAAAAACTGTTAGATATGTTTAATACATATAAGCATATTTTGGGATCATGTTTTAATTTGCTTAGTTTTGTATCGCTATAACGGTGATGAAGTTCTTGTGATCTTAGAAGTCTGGTTTCTACGATCCACTCCCAATCAGTGAGGGAACATCAAACTAAAGCTCTTCTGCACCAGCCTATTAGGTCTTAACACGTTTAATACTGGTCCACTCCTTCTGGTGGTGTGAATTTGTTCTTCGAGGAGCCTCTTTGGTATTGAGTCGGCATTCATCCTGGCCACATGCCCAGCCCACAACAGCCCGCCAATCCTGACGAAGCGCACTACGTAGCAGTCCTTGTACATCTCAGATATTTCGGCGTTTGTCCTAATCCGAAATCGGCAGAACTTTTAAGTAAAAGTTCCGTAAAACATTTACTTGATAATCAGCAAGGGAAATATTTAAAGTTCTTTTTTTTTTTTTTTAATCTTTAACTGTTTATCCACACCTGTCATCGTATTGACAAATAGCAGATGTGTTGTGATGATGAGGTTGGAATTACAGGCATGAGGAAGGATAGTACCCAGCAGCACCTCTTACTGGTTATTACTTTGATTTAGGTGAGGATATCTCTCATCCAGCTCCTTTTTAGTCTCCTCCTGATGGGCATGCCAGTCGTAGCCATGTCGTTTATAATTCTCTTTGTGTGTCCGTGTAGTTTGAAATGAAAACGAGAATAGAGAGTACGTATGTGTTGGTCTATAGTTGGTTGTCGTAAGTCGTTATGTAAAGTTTTGTTGTTGACGTACCAGGGAGCTCCTGTTACAAGTCGTAAAATTTTGGATTGAAATGACTGTAGTTTTTGTAAGTCCATTTTTTTTTAATTCTAAAAATAGTTCTAAAATTGAAAACTATCGACAATAAGTATGTGATACCGAAATATTTTAAAAATAAATGTTTTTTTTTTCCGCGTTTCAAGCCCTGATAGAAGTATGTCCTTTATTCTACATAAATATGTCGAATATATTAGGGAGAAGATATATAATTGGTGAGATTTCACAGAGGTATACTAGTATGAATAAATTTCTGTAAAGATAAGTTGTTACCGAATACTTTTTGTTATCGAATATAAAAATAAAAAATACAACCTTTGAAAACATTATTATTAAAACAATGAATGCAATTTTTGAAGATATTTCTTTTTAATGACCCCTATTTAGAAGAGTTAGAAGTAGGACAAGATCACTCCGCGCTTTCAAATTGAACAGAACTTCATAATTTATCCAAGGTTAGGTTGATGTTGGAATATTGCGGGATTGACTGCAAACAGATAATTGTTTTGTTTTACACTTTTGGGCTAAAAAAAAAGAAGATGAAATTAACTTTCGTAGAGATGTGCTAATTTCTGTTTAGTAAAAGACTGTTACACACTTGGAACGTTGCATGCTACACCGCACTGTATAATTTTCCAGTCTGGCTACTTGAAGTTGCATCATTATTATAATTTTTAAAGGTATTGTACACATGAAAAACAAAGAAATGTAATTTCATTCTTAATAATTGATAATATTTATAAATAGTTGATGAATTCATACTTCCATAAAATTGTGTATTTTAATTCTAATACAGTTTTGAAGTTTTGTCTTACCATCAGATTTCAATATCTTCTACAATACATAAACACACATCTAATTAATATTAATTATTCACTTTTTATAATTAAATATAGATTTTTAACTTATGATAAAGTAATATAATAATTATACATGTACATAAATGAATAGTGAATATAATGATCTGGTTATAAATTACCTGAATCTTCTATCTTACTAGTCTAATTATCCATTAAAAAATTATCGGTTAAAAAATCTTTAATATCTATTTATGTTTATATTAATTTCTATTGCATTTATTTATTTTTATACATTTTATTTCCTGCTTCCACTGAGCCATGCTATTTTAAGCATCTGCCCTTTTTATATGTTTTTTTTTTCACTGTGATGCAACTCATTATCTACCAGACATTTAATTATTTGTTCATATTAAGATTATTTTTATTTTTGATTAAGATAAATTTGAGCAATGCGATGTAATTAATTATGTAATTATTGATTAAAAAAGTTATCAATTTAAAAAAAATTGATTCTTCAGATTATTTTTTTTAAGTTCCTTAATGATATCTGCACAATGTACATTAAAATTGTTATTGTCAATCCTTGTGTTTCCTGTCATGTGATATGCTTGTAAAAATCTCATACTTCTTACATATGTTTAATTAGGTATCTAATATTTTTGTGTCTACAAAATTAATATGTTGTGTGTGTATGCCAACTCACCCTACATTTTTGCCTTTTCTAATATGTTGTTTAATAGTGGTTTTCAATTGTTTTTTTTTTTTGTTTTTTTACGTTTCTGCTTATAACAATTCTGTTTGTCCAGTGTTCTCAGTTCTATATTATGAATATATCATTATATTTATACGAAATAACAGTTTACAATTAATTTTTATTTATTGTAAATAGAGTGTGATTGTGCTCTCTGAACACTATTATAAATGTCCTTAATTGTGACAGATTTTAATATTTCTGAATACATTTATTTATTTATTTATTTAGACACATAATATTCTGTCTCCAAGACAATAATTATAGTGATAAATGAACACATTCACACCATGTATACAAAAAATATAAAATTAACAAAAGTAAAATAATAACTAAATAATAATAAATAAATACTATGCACGATAAAATATAAAATAACCTAAATATAAGTCTGAATAACTAAATTAAAACAAAACTTTTTATCTTTGTACTGCTGTTAATTATATTTATTTATTTTGATCACCACAACGTTTATTTATTTTATCTATTATCTTTTACAACATTAATCATATGTCATCACAAAATATGATCAAATAACAATGTATCACAATAACAATTCTTTAAAATAATATATAAATTATTAATAAATCACGAGACTATGTAGGTCAAATAAAAACAAAAAATATTAAAAAAATAAAAAAATAATATTAATAAATAATAATATAATTAATTATAAAAAATAATCTTATATAAAAAATTAATTAATTAAAAACTGTTTAAATTTCTTAAATTAAAAGTATAAAGATAAGTTTTTTATTTTTTATTTATTTATTCAGAAATATTACAATCATTCACAATTAAGGACATTTATAATAGTGTTCAGAGAGCACATTCACACTCTATTTACAATAAATAAAAATGAATAATACAGAAACTAATAATAATAAAAGTCAATGTATATAAACAAAAGAACTAAACTAATCAAAATAACAACTAAAACACATGCATATGAAAAGTTTTAAACAATAAAATAAAATTGGGTTTATTTTTTAGTTTGATAATATTAAGTTTTATTCACTTTTCTATTCATGATCGGTTTCACTTGCTTTCTATCTGTCTAAATTTCATTAACCATGGATCATAAATATTGTAACAAGTTGTGCTTTTGATGAATAAGTTAAAGATCAAAATAGATGTCAATTAACATAGTATTAATTTGGAACGTTAAATACAACTTATTTATTTCTTAGAAGCGCAAACCAAAAAAAAAAAAAAAAAATAAAATAAATAAATTGATTTAGTTTTATACTAAATTTTGTTGTGGATTGTGTTGTAGTAGAATACTTTTTAGACCATATTTCTTTAAAGATGTAATGGAAAAACATCTCCTTTAAATGTTCATGGAAATTGAATTCAATTCTATTACACATATATATGAATAATAATCGCCTTGTCGGCGATGAGTATAATAAAGATATCCTAATATGCAACCATATATATTCAGCCACTACATTTTTTATTTTCTTTCACTTGTGCAAGCCATCCGAAGTGATAATAAATATTAAAGAAAAATATATAGCAATGATCCTGCTTATCCTTGCTTTAGGTGAAATAAATAAATAAAAATACAACATTCGGTAGCCATTAGAAGATGTTTTTTTTTAATCTGTGAAATGAGAAACTGCTGTGGCTAAAAGCACGTTCTGCTCTTCAAACCTACTTACGAGCTAAACTTTTCTTTTCCGTAGAATCGGCTTACATAACTCTAACCTTAATGCATAATTTGTAAAGTAGCATTTCATAGTCAGCTTTATGGACAATTCTCGTTTTTCGCAATACAAGAAAATAGCGGAAGCCACCGAAGCCTACGTAATAAAGCTACAATTGCCCTACAGCTAACTTTTCTTTGATAGGGACTAGAACGATTTTTCAAAACAAGAAATCTATTATTATATAATACTGTATTTAGAGAAGTATAGTTGGTAATTACATTTTTTTTCTGTTATTTGTAACACTGCTGTTATATTCTATATTTATATAAACAGAAGTACGAAAAATGGTATTACCAGTAAAGGTAAATTAAGTATGTTCTAACAAAATTTATCTAATGGTTGCTACAGTTAATTAATTAATTCCCCTGGTTATCCCGTCAGTAAGAAGGTATACGTATAATATATCGTTGGAAAGCAGAAAATTTCAGAAAAAAACAAAAAACAATATCTAATATAGAAAGTCGTATAAAGTAATGCAAAGTGAAGAGAAAAATATAAAAAATAATTTCTGGAGAATATTATTATTTGACGGATGACGTGTTTTAAAGGAAATGAAATGAAATTTTCAAACTAAATGTAAACTTTTAAATGTTTAAAAAACTTTAAAAAAGCATATGTGTGAAAGAAGAAGTGGAATATAAAAATATTTCATGAATGTGTTTAATCTTAAATACATTTACTGTAGTTTAATGGTTTTAGATCTGATATTATATTTAAATAATTAGTTTTTTTTATACTAAGTACATACTTTTTTATCATCTTAAATACTTCTTTACACTTAACACTTAAATTTAACACCGTACACTTAACACCGTAAGTAATGTATGACATTTTTAAATCTAACTTAGTCGTGCTTGCTAGCACATTAATCCTATATAAATAGTTTTAACAATGACAAATTCTACTTTCGTTTAAATTAGATTTCATCTAGTTTACTATTGAGCAATATTTAATGAAATACATCAAATTTAAAGTTATCGCTCCTTATTTGACAAAAAACGTTAACTCCCTTAGAAAAAACAACACAAATCTTGAATTTCTTACTTTTTTGTTGGAAGTTAGGCAATTGTTTATATGAACTTTTTTGTAGGTCTTCATTTCTACTATCTACCTTTTATATATTTTCCTCTATTTACGTTACTCCCTTTATATTTATGTATATATATAAATATATATACACACAAAAAAAAGTTTGGAAGCTGCAGCTTAAGAATATACAAATTCCTCATATCCTCACTACTTTTTATGTTGTTTATTAATCCAGAAATAATTGGCTGTAGAAAAGTCATTGTTTAACTAAATTTCTCAAATAAAGTATGTTTCTGTATTTTACAATAATAGAAGTTTTCGTGAAAAATAAATTTAAAAAATAATGTTAGTTTAAGATTTATTTTTTCTATGAACATTATTAAATCATAATAATGTACAAATTATTTAATTTGTAAAAATTTTATTTATCTAGTGTAATAATAAACATTAATAAATACTTAAAAAAAAAAATTATTTCTCGATTCACATCTGCCAGTAATACTGGAAACCTCTTAGTATGCTGTCGAGAACTTAGATAGTAGAATAAAATCAGTATTTTTTTTTTTTAATATCATAGTAAAATAAATCTATTAACACTGCTTTTGGAATGTACTTATGAATATAAATGATGCTAAAATATTCTTGCGGTAAATTATAATTTGACCTGTTATTATAATTTCATAATAATTATTAATATTTAATAATGATATTTAATAATAATTATATTATAATTATTATTATTATGCTTCAGATATTAGTTTAGTGTTTTTCTTGTTTGTTCCTTTTTTTTATCACCATATATTGTAACTTCTCATGTTTCTCAAGAGCTCGTTCTCGTGGGCCTTATTTTGAAACTCCTTTGATCATAATAGGTCTCTTCATAATTCATAAACAATCCTTTCAACCGTGAGATAAAGTCGTCTACTGGGTCATTTTATGCATTCCGAACAATCACGGTATTATAAACTGTTTTCCCTCATTTTACTCATGTCAGATAATAATTTTTTTTCCCCTTACGATATTGCAATCTAGCTCAAGATATATTGTTTAGTCGTCATCGACAATCAATCATAATAGCATGCAGTTTAACGAGAGTAATTGCTTTCAACTCCCGATTTATTATCAGTGATATCTCGAAGATGCCCCACAAACCCATTTGCATGCTCGGCCTTGGTCACCAAAGTCATTCTGCTCTAATATGTCGTCTTCGAAACGAATTAATGCATTTTGGTTTCGTTTCATTTTGTTAATTTTTTTATTTCCAAACTTGTATCATTTGTTGTTATACATAGACGTATAGGTATTCTACCATAATAGCCAAATAATAAGCGAACACAATAGAAAAAAAATAAGAGAATAGCCAAATAATCCTGAGTTACATGTTTTATTTTTCTGCAGCATTTTTGGAAATTTATATCAATAATGAAACAAATATTTTATGAATAGTTTACATATTTTTATTTTATTTTTTTATTTTTAATGGAATACAGTACAATCTGTAATTTGTGAGAAATGGGTAATATTGCTTACGAGTTATAAATATAAACAAATAGAAAAATTAATCAAAATAGCAGAGATAAAATGAATTCATTTATTATATAGAGTGCTACCAATGGGTATTTTCTCAACAAGCGTTTTCATGTGATTATATTCCTCTGTACACATTTACTTGATATATTTATACTAATACAGTTGTAAATATCGTAATAAAAATTAAAAAAAATTATGTATTAAATATCAACTTCCAAAAAAAAAAATACTCTAAAAAATATAAAATGCGACAAAAACTTAATTTAAAAATTAAGTTAAAATTTAATTAAAAATAAGTGAGTTAGTATACAAAAATAAATAAATAAAATAAAAACGCTACTAAAATACAAAACTAAGTCAGAGGTTATGTAATTTAATATCTTAAGTCCTTAATTGTATTTAAATGTAATTTATTTAAACTGTATAACTGTAGAAAATATTGTTTTAATGTGAATAGTTGTAAATTTGATATACTAAAATTGTGCAATTTAAATACTGAATACTTTATAATTGACCGTTCGTTGCATGTTGAGGAAAGATATTGTCCGAGGAGGTGATCATCAAAAGTAGAAACTATTTTATTACTACCAGATTCTCCACTCAAGCCAAGTATGTCTGGTTATAGTGTCTCTGCTCAGCCTCCATTGGTAATACCATTGATGCGGCTGAGTGAAAGACGCTGGGATCTCCTTGAGTCCTACCTTTCCCTCCACGACTGTGGGGAAAGGGTTGGTTTGGAGATTTTGAGTGACTGAATATTGTAAATATTGTATAAAAGTATGTGTGTATTTAAGTATTTATTTTGTTAGATTACTTTATTTTTATTTAGTTTAGTATCTGTGAGTTTATATACATTATTTTTAGTATTATTATATTGCTGTTTATTATTTTTATTCATTGTGCATAGTATGAATGAGCTACTCCATATCACTATTACTATTGTCCTTGAAGGTGACAGATAGTAATAAATCTGATTAAAGACTATTTAAAAAATTACGCATACGTTTCGACCCAACTACGTAGTTTTCCATCTGGGTTAAAAAAGTATTGTATTGTTTTATTTAGCTGTCTTTGGATTAATCCCGATGAAGACATGTATAGTTGAGGCGAAACCTAGGCTTGATAAAATTGTTTGTTTTTGGATGATCGCCTCCCCGGATCATCTCTTTCACTTATTGTTTTAATAATAGAAATAATTATGTTTCTAATATGCATTTAATAGTTATTTTCTGAATTTTCATTTTAAATTTATTTTTATCATAAACTAGCTATTTGTTATTTAAATAAAAAGAACAATTTAATTGTATTTAGATCAAATTGTTTTTTCTTAGTAGATCTACCCTTTTCCCCTTAATTGAAGTATTATTATAAAAACTTTCTGCTGTAAAATTCTCTATTAGTTTCTTGTTTTAATTTAATTAGTTTTTCTCGCTTCTTGGTTGAGAAATTTGCCATCAAATCTATTTTGAAATATTTTTTTTTGAGAGAATGAATGCCTGACTGTTGCAGGAAAGACGTTATCGTAACGCCACAAGCAATTAATGATTTTTGTCTATGCTGTGGGTACTTAGTGGAATTGGGTTAATGTTCAGAGCTTTTGTTGTTCACTAAAAAGCAAAATATGGCGTAGTTGCACACGATCCGTCTCTTGGATGTTGCGAAGTCTTGCGCAATTCAGGCCAGACTTGCAGAATCGAAAATTGATTGTCATGTTAAAAATTACTCAGGATGATAGGAACGTCTTGAAGGGCAAAAAGTAGTGATGGTAATTACCCACAAGGATTAGTTAAACTGTTTATGATGTAGGATGATAAAATGATATAGAAGACAATTTTGTTGGAAAAGCAGTATAAGTTAAATTAGATAAATCAACAGGCTGCTAATAATCAACGCTTCTTTAAAAATACTAATTGTTTATTTCATATACACAGGAAAGTTTATATTTCATTCTTTAGAATAGACAATTTCATTAGGTGGTTATAACAGAAGTTCATTTGTAGATCGTAAATTGTGTCTTTTTTACTTAAGTATCGCCGGTTAGTTTTTTGTCACTTTTTTAGAACTGTTACAGATTTGTCAAACATACATATGAACATGTATAATTTCTAAAAATGGTAAAGCTATGTGGTGGTGTAACCTAAGTTAAATATTTAGAATGTTTGTTATTCTCAAAGTTAGTCCATGTTTTTTGTGATAATCTATTGTTTAATATTCATTTTTAATAAAACATTTACTATTTTTACTTTCACTTACCTATATATGTAATAGATATTAAGGGAAAGTATTTCAAGTATTAAAGTATTGCAATCATGAAAATTTTCGAATATCGGATTTCAGGGGAAATACACGTTTTGATGTCCCCTGAGTCGAAATAACCAAGTCTCACAAAATGGTCTGTGTGTGTGAATGTTTACAGTCTAGCTCAAAAAAAAAAAGTCGTAAGAAATTGATATTAGATATTTAAGATAGGTATATGCACGAGATGTGACAGCAACTTCATCCTTAAAATCGGCTAACCGGAAGTGCCACTTTATATCAACGGTGATACACATTTTTACAATCTCCTCAAAAACGGCTCAAACGATTTTGATTAAACTCGATGTATCATTGTATAATTAAGTGGTCTTTAGCATCATTGAGCTCTTATTCCCATTGATGTCACTTTGTAGGGCTTAAATGTTCAACATGTCTTTTTCTAAAGTACCTTTAATTCGGTTTATTTTTAATAATTAATTATCATTCATTATTAAGAGTTATGAAAAAAATCTAAATATAACTTTTGAAAGAATTTGATATTTGAATAAAGGAAAAAAAAGATAAATGCTATTCCAGGTCGAAAATGAATCTCCGGAAATACTAGTCAGAAGGTATACGTATAATATATCGTTGGAAAGCGGAGAATTTTAGAAAAAAAACAATATCTAATATAGAAAATCATAGAAAATAATAGAGCGTAGCGAAAAAGTATAAATTATAATTTTTAAAACTAAAAATATTTAACGTAAATCACGTGTGTTCAAGGAAATTAAATGAAATTTTCTAGCTAAATGTAAATTTTAAAAATATTTTTTAAGTTTGAAAAAGTATGTAAAATCTCCCTAATCAAGGTAACGAAATTGTTAATAAAAACTATTCCATTGTACTTGTAAAAGAATAAGTGAAATATAAAAACATTTCATGGATATGTTCATAATCTTAAATATATTTACTGTAGTTTAATAACTCTAGATCTGATATTATATTTAAATAATTAGGTATATATCGTCCGTTTATTCCGAAAAAATCATCATGTAACCTTTTCGAAAATTAAATTAGTGAATAATTTGGTGAATTTTCTCTTTCTTGATATCCCAATAGTATCCACTTACTATTAGTGTGACAACTATTGATCTGTCTATGACAGACGATACAAATCTCATAATTAATTTTTAGTTAACTTTTCAGGGGAAAATAACAGTTTAATAACTAATTATCGTACAGTTCATAATGAACTGATCGTACAATCCATAAACAACCAGTGATATAATAATAGAGTTTTTGTTATTTAAATGGTATTTATGATTTGTTTGTTGTGAGCTTTAAGCTTTGGCTCGCTTAAAAATTCAATTCAAAAATTTTATAATAGCACAACAACGCCAAAAAAGAATTTCTAGTAAGTGGAAGTTGTGTGTTGCGCGCACCAGATTTTTATGACATATGATTCCTAAATTTTAGCTGTTATATTACTAAAGTGACTAGCGATACTTAAGTAAAAAAGATCTTAAATAAAACCTTGGGATCGTTAACTTCTTGATTGGAATAACAATATTCATTATGGTCGATAAACTAAGATTTTGGTCAAACCCGATGATCCCAAGTTTACAAATGTACTTGATTTTTTTTTATTGATTTTTTTTAGCGTTTCATAATACTTTCAGCTGTTTCTAATCTTCATCTAATCTTTAATAAACCAGCTCAAAGACATTACGCTTTTAGTTCCTTATGACTTCCTTCTAATCCTAATTTTCTTCGTTTCTGGTTAAAACTGGACAAAAAAAAAATGTATCGGTTTCGTTCCTTGTCCTTGTTGTTATGACGTATCCAATCATCAGTAATTTTCACGGTTCCTTATGAAATGTTCACCGTCATCGATCGTTCATTTCTCATCTTTAAGTTCATTACCAATTGCGGAAGGGAATACTACTTCCTCTAATGCCTAAATAATAGTATTCATAATTTTGATTTCATTGATAGTGCTTTAAATACTTCCTGATGTCATAAGTTGATCAATAGCTCTCGACACTATCAATTTCATGTTAAAATAGCAGCCGATTATTTACGGTTAGTGAAAGAATATAATTTTTTTTTAATCACTATGTCTAAACTTAAAAAAAAATAAAATAAAAAATATATACATTTCTTATATTACTATTTTTTTTAGGCTTTGGCATAGTGATTTGAAAATATTTTATGTTTTTTTTCTTTTAAATGTATGTATACTATGTTATTATTTGTAATAATGAATGTTTTTAAATACTAATTATACCAAATTATAATTTTAGTGGATCGTATGGAAGGTAAATCTAATTATCTTTAAAATAAACTTCATCGAAATTGGGCTGGAATCAGCAGAGATGTGGTTGGAATTTGGACTGAAAATTCCCTTGTTTAGTTTATGATAAATGAAAACTGTTTATCTACAGAATTTTTAATTTTCTACAAAACTCAAAAAAAAAAAAAAAAAAAAAACTGGGTAAAAATTGCCTTAGAAATTTTATATTGAACTTTTCTCCAAGGAAAGTCGTTAGGGGTATTCTATAGATATTTTTTCTTTGCCACTGTTTGGAAACAATTAACTGTTATGCAATAATTTACAATATTTTTAATAATAAAATTAATACTACCGATTTATTATTTTGATAGAAGTTGTGTAACCAAATTGTTATATAATTAAAAATTATATGGTAGTCAATGACCTTAAGTTCTAATCAATATAAAATAATAATCTGGAAGATTTGACGGAATTTTTTTTTACTGTTTTTCGGGTCAATTGGTGTCAGAGCAAATTAATACGCAGAATATGTGTTCCTAAACAAGATTTTTTTCCCAGCTCAGTATCTACTCGATTTCTGATTTATTTTATAAATTCGTGCAGATTTATTTTGTCGTAAACAACTAATTATCTGCTGTACACTATCGCCTCGAGATAGATAAGAAAACAAGAATATTTTTAGTGAAAAAATAATTTGTTACTATTTTCTATTTTCTGCTTTGTTTGTGATATATATCTGGCTTTATTTGAAATATTTTTTTATTATTTTCCATTTTTAAGAACATTTATTCGATTCACTTTCATATTTCGTGTCTAAAAGGTGTACTAAATGATTATAGTTTTACATGGTATTAATAAATGTTTTAACAAATATTAATTTTTTTTATTCATGATCTTTACAATTGTATTAAAATAAAAATACATCCAGTAAATGTGAACACAGGAATATAATAACCTGAAAACACTTTTTGAGAAACTACCCAATGGTAGCACTCTAAAAACATATTTATATTAGGAGATTTCATCTTCCATCACCATCTTCTTTTCAAACGCCTCGGAGGGTTATCAGGGACCGAAGAGGAAGCAAAGTTATAAACGAGAGGGTTTGGATGGTTCTGAAGTTTATAATGAAAGGATATGTATCTGGATTGGGCCGAGTCGGAAATGTACGGAACATTAAAATTTAAATGGGTAATTTTATTTTTAACAAATTAAGGAGCACTAAGCATTTTACGAAGGATTTTGGATTTTAAGGATTCGGTAACGAGAAGTCCCGGGTTCAAGAATCCATCATAAGACTGTTAACAAAATTAGAAAAATTAAGAAATGAAAAATTAGAAACCAAATAAAAACAGAAAAAGAATTAGTAAATTAATTGAATACAAAATCAGCTAATCAAACTAAGTCAAATTTGATAGTTCTAATAAATAAAAAAAAAAAGTCTATCTCGAATTCAGAACATGAATTTTATTCCGTTTCAGGTCATCTTCCATTTTTGATAATTATCCTTTTTATTAATTCAAATCGTTGTCTGTCAAATACATTTTTATCGCATAAATTTATTTATGAATCTATAAATAGCCAGGCTTGTGTAGAAAAATTTATTGGATTGATCTGCATATCTATAATGGCGAATTGAAAATTTTATTTATTGTAAACGATGTTTCAACCAAATCATCAGGCCATCAAGTTTACCATGAATAAGATGTAAAGAAGCTGAACCTGTTGATTTATATATATATATTTATATATATATATATATATATATATATATATATATATATATATATATATATAAATCAAAAAAAATATACATATATATATATATATATGTATATATTTTTTTTTTTTATAAATTTGAAATTAAAATATGCCTTTAACGCATTTCAATCAGTGGCGTAAATGCCCTACACTATAGCACTGGAGTATTATACCCCGCAGTGACCACATTGCGGTGGGACTTCCTATCCAATTTGCGTAAGAGTAAAAAATAGTAAAGGAATAATTCAATAGAGTAATTTGAAATGTTTGGACGAGAATATTTCTAATTTCAAATGAGGAATAATATGAGTAATACAAGGCTAAGTGCTCAAGAAATCCTGAGCATCTAGCATGTACGGGCCCGGGCTCTTGACGGTGTCGTAACTAAAGATTGCTACGCCCTAATGAAATCGTTTTCCTTAATGACCTTTCACCTTTCAGAAAAAATAACCAATTTAGCCATATAGGCTCACCGAAATCTAGTATCATTTTTCAAATGCTTCTCTAAATCTATCAGAACGTTATTACTCTTAACAAAACATAAAACAAAAGGAAAACTACTTGGCCTCATTACCAATTTATTAAGCTCCATTTTGAATACAAATTTTCAAGCACAGTCTACAAATATGAAGCAGAGTCAACTAGACCTTTTCGTGAAGAAGTCATGATTGACTTAGCACAATTTATATATCCTAGTGGATGAAGGATGTGGGAGGTGTAAGGTCTAAAAATCAGAAGCACCCGTGACACTAAATAACAAACATAGTTGATTCTTTATATCTAAAGTCTTTATCAATTTTACTATAAATGATTTCTGTATTCATATAACAATATTGTCATAACGATGAAGTTCACTAACGTTAAAGACTGTGCCCATTTTTTTTTATTTTCATTTATATTTTTCTCACTTAAGCAAGGTGCAAACATTTTTGTTTTCGTTATTTTTTATATAGCGTTTTATTATGCTTTTCACGTTTAATTTTAGGCCAAAATACGTCGCATCGGTTGCACTGGTATTATTTATGCCATTGGCTGTTGGCATAAATAATCTGCTCGAAGAATTAATCCATTCAAATGGCTTGAATATATTGCTAGAAGTTAATTGGTATAATCCGTGGTACAGAGCTCCTATTTTTAACAAATTATTAACATCTGCCTAATACTTCGTGAATACTTCTTATCATGCATATATACTTCGGTCTTGATCATGCAAGCACTTTGCGAGATCGAAACCAATACCGCCTAACTGTTGCAAGACCAAGATGAAGGCTGGTAAAAAAAAAAGAATCGATTTTTTGAATACAAATTAAGGCAAAATAGTTACTTATAATCGACAATTTTAGTTACTGCATGTAAAGAATTTCCATAACCATTGCTATATACTTTTGCATTTAACTGTTATAATTTTTCATTCGGGCTTAATTATGTTTCTCCTATCTAAAATACTACTGTAATATCCCTATAGTAATAAGTTAATATGTAAATGCAAGACTCGTATTGGCCTCGTATTTGGGCAACACTGGTATAGACCGAAGCTAGATTTTATTCGTCTACATACTATGCGGTACTAGCAATTTTTTTTCCGAATTACAACAGTTGCCTTACCCAAGTCGTATGGCCTAAAGATTAGCTTATTTTTCGCAACCAAATCTAATAGCACCAACACGTGTCACTCATTCACCATTGTATAGGAATATTATATGCTTCGCAGAAATTAGTAAACCGAGTCAATATTATTGTTTATGGATCATTATTTGGCAAGCAATTTGTTGTTGTTAAGTGTTGTTAAGCTTTATGGCCACTTCATTGTAATATGATGTTTGTATCATGTCTTTGTGTTTTCAGTTAATTTTTGTATCATCAAATTATTTTCTTACTTCTTATCCATAATTCAAATTATTTTTTTAATTCCATCGAAAGAACCATAAGACTTTTGTTGATGTAACGATTTTATGACGACTATGATTAAGCCCATATATGTATATCCATATATGTTTTATTACCACCATAAGAGGAAATTAGGTATTTTAGTTTTTATGGAATTTGTGAGAAATACAGTATTTCGTATTGCGGAAATGATATATTACGTCTTGCAAAATCGTTGATAATGATAGTTTATTTTATTTTCATTTTTCATTTTCGCTCTTACGTTTCTATACAGGTTGTCTCATTGAGCAGATAGTTCAATTAGATATATTCCGCTATTAAGGTATCTTGGAAACTGTTAGAGATATCACAAAATTGCTAAGAACTAAAGATAGCCCTCTGAGAAGAGTTTAGTTTTTCGGTTTCGCCTAGTATTTTGGTATATATTTGCGGTCAGAATCTTACACACTTACATTACTGGTGAATATGAACATAAAATACGACTTTTATAGTAATAATTTTTTCGTTGTTTCAACTTTATTTACCATATCTATTAGTCAAACACAAGTAAACAAACAAAATCATTATTTTAATGAGAATTGAACTACATCGTTTAAACTGATGTGTATGTCTCTCAATATATAGAATTACAAAATCATCGGTTTATTTTGGTTGGCAATGATTAGTAATAAGAATTAGTTAATCCAGTGTTATGCGATAAGAAAGGTTGACGTACTTCCAGTAGTTGAATACAATGTTGTATATGGGACACCCTATATAAATATATTTTATTATTATTTTCTTTTTAACGCAGTTTCCTTGTTTGGTAATTCGAAATATCGGGTGTCATTTAAACAAATATTGAACTGTTATTTAAACGTCAGGATGCTGATAATGTTTATGGGTGCAATCAAACCTTACAATGGTCCGCACTTCCTCCATGATAGCTTGTGGCCGTAAAGATAAAAGTTGACCTAGGCCTTCTAAATCTTCCACTTCCTAATGAAATAGGAAATGTGAATGTACAAAAAAAAAAAAAAAAAAAAAAAATTACTTCATTTACATAAGTTACATATTAAAGGAGAGCTTCCTTATGATCATGTACTCTTTTTATGAGTGCTCATATGTATCGTATTTCAACAAAATTGTCGTAAGTAGGCGTTATTATGACTATTTATTTACTTTGTAATTTTTTTTATGTATTTCTGTTGTCCACATATTTGTTTTTTTTATTATTATAACGGGACTAGCCCTTGAATAAATCAAAGAAAACAGTTCTTCCCTAATTTAAAACATTTATAAGATCTTTTCAAGACAACTTAAGGAACATAATTATTCAATCAATCAAAATATTCTCCAATGATTCATCTTATTAGACTGTTAATAATACTTCAACTTCAACTTCAATTTCTGAAAAAACACAATTACTACAGACATATTTAAACAATACCACCCTCATAAACAAACTCACAACGTAAATTAGAAATAACCTATTCAGTTGTAACAACACGTCCTTTAAACAAACATCGTAACAACATACACATCTAAAATTTTTACATACATAAGACATATTGAAATGTAATTCAATAATCAATATGGTGCCTCTAACCTATAAAGTTGCACAAGGCATCTAAAAAACAACCAAATAAATAAAAAAATCTTATTAGGATTATTGCTGCTCAAATGCGAGACTGAGAGGAGTCTTGGTCATGGTCTTGGTCTTGCGAAAGAGTCTCGCAACAGTCTTGCAGTTACTTATTAATTTATTACTATAGAGATATTACTGTATTTTTTTAGATAGGAAAAACCTAACTAAACCCGAATGAAAAATTAGATGAATTAAATTCAAAAGTATATTGGTTATACCAATTATTATCATATAGTAACTAAAATTGTCGAGTATTAGTAACTATTTTGCCTTAATTTTTATAATCGATTTTTTTTTACCAGTACTGGTCTTGGTCTTGCAACAGTTAGGCGGCCTTGGTCTTGATCTTGCAAAGTGCCAGACCAAAACAGATTTGAGCACCACTAATTAGGATCCATTCTCTGCCAGTTTTCATTACAAAATGAGCACTGCTTTGATGGAAGGTGATCTATTTTTTTGGTATGTTTCCAAGAATGCACTTGCGGTATGGTACTTAAAAAGTTTTTAGTACAGTTTTAGGTTTCTATATTGTAAAAAAAAAATTTACTTGTATATTAATGCAACCAATGCTCCAGGTCAAAGTGGTTGCATCAGGAGAGTGACAGATTGTCTTGTTAGAATGTGTCATTTCAGCTCATGACAGATCGTAGAACAATCTAGATAGCCATTGGAGAACATTTAAAAAATGAAAAATTGAACTTCCGACAAAGATCCCTTTGTTCTTGCTGATATTCGTAACGAAATGTTTATTTCGAAACACCTTGTTATTTTGAAATACGATGAATCACCAACTTGAGCTGAAACAAGTAATGTTAACACATATCAGCAAATTTAAATGAATAATGACTTTGATACTAGTTTTAGTATCGTAACGATGTTACTTCTTAGATGTCTTTGGCACGATCTTGATTTTTAAATTAATATGTTTATGCTGAGAATAGGGAGACAGCTTTTTCTTTTCACTCAGTTCACACATCCACCACACAACCTTTCAATACCGCCAAAAACGTTTTAATTTGAAACTCAATTTTATACTAAAGTGCCAAAAGATGTAACATTGTCACTCCATTAACGGCAATAGTCTCATAGTATTCCAATCTAATTCGTCGAGGCTGAGATCAGGCAGCCTGTTTGTATTGCACACATAGACATAAAAGCTAATTTACCATTATTCCAGGGTCAGGTACACCCAAGGTAAATTTTTTTGTCAAAGCGGCATTTTAGGTCACGTTTAAAATTTTTACAAATTATGAGAAACACGAACGTTTAACTGGGGTATTTCTTTAGGCTAGTGTTAATGTCCCTCTGCGACTGATCCATCAACAGTCAGTATTTAGTGATAAATCAATGGAAGTTTGTGTTAACACTAGTGCTTGCGAAGATTTTGAATGGTTCCTGATACGATTTAAATGAATTTATTTATTTTCTTTGCGGAATTTAGCGCATTATTTAATTTTGTTTTGATTCCTTTCGTTTCCTTTTAAAATTACATTTGATTAGTAGGAAATTACATTTACGATTACCAACGTCCTCCTTATTCTTTTCTTTGAAAAAATACAGATATATGCAAACACTTCTAATTATTGTTATTTTTTTTTTCATCTGCTTGTCTCTCTGATGTTTTGAAATTGTTTAAAATCTTGTTTAAAAATATTTAAATAAATTAAATAAATAAGCAGGTTTTACAAAATTCAAATAGGTACGATTTTTTCCCTACAACCTCATCACAAATCTTTCTCTTAACCTAACACCCAGATTATGGATTCTTCATGCAATTTTTTATGATATACTATTTTTGAATGTTGTTTATTGCAATATATTTTAATTTACGCTGTAAATGTCCCACTTTTTGGGTTCCAAATATCTTATCCACCAAACCTCCTATTTGTCGCTAAACTAACCACTAAACAATAATAATAAATATAAATGAACATAATTCTCAATTACCTTCCCTCTTTTAAAATGTATCATGTACAGTAAATCAGGTCCCTTTCCTAATCCTCATTCCACCCGAATTTGGGAAAAAAAACTCGACTTACATGGTAAATTCTTTGGTACCTTATATTAAAATTGTTTAAAGCTCGGCTCCCCGGCAAAATCCATGTCACGTATGAATAGAGTATTCTGATTTGTTGATTATGTTTAGTTTTAAAAAAAAATTAGGAGAAGAAAGAAATCTAACCAATAGTAGGCAGAGATAACCTCATAAATTGACATAAAATAACACGTATCCCTTACAGTGTAGCGGGAATGAAGTGAGCGTTATTAAATCCTAACAAAAGGAAGGACAAGAGGCGCTGAATAAAAAAAAATTCTATTCGCAACATTCGCAGAGAGGAAATCGTCCTTACCCGGTTTAGGATTGGCCATTGGTGCAGACACGGGAAGGGGGAGAGGAGCGAGGGGGCATCACCTCCCAATAAAAATGTTGAGGGACAAGAATACCGTTTAGTATATATATAATTATATATATATATATATATATATATACTAAACGGTATTCTTGCCCCTATATATATATATATATATATATATATATATATATATATATATATATATATATATATATATATATATATATAAGGCGTATGAATATGTTCCCGAAGAGTTCATCTGGTGAGACCGAAAAGGCCCGTGATATTTTAAGCAAAATTTCAACCTAACAGGCTGACAGTACTCCTTTTAGGTATTAAGAAAATGTTCGCCTGTTCAGACAGATCGATTTAAGGTTTTAATGGCATTTGAATCCACCAAAAAGTTCAAACTTTTTGGACATTTTGAGAATATTTTCGCTTGGTCTCGTTAAGATACAATTTTGAATAATAGGCCATTACAAAGAGAACGAAATGAAGAAAATTTTTCTTGGTTACAGCATGCAGGTCCGAAACTTAGTCTCTGAGATATTTCAATCCAAAGACCCGGTTTTGTGAGTCAAACAATTGAAGTGATTTTGAATATGGATTAAAATATTTCAGAAACTAAATTTCGGACCTGCACACTGTTAACAAGGAAAATGTTCAGCATTGCAACCTCTTTCTACTGAGCTATTAAATTGTATTCTAACACGACAAAGAGAAAATTACCTTAAAATGCCCCAAAATTTTTAACATTCTGATGGGTTCAAATATCTCGAAAATCTTAAATGGATCTGTCTGACCTGGTGGACAAGTATTTTCGTAATACCTAAAAGCCTGTTAGGTTGAAAATTTGGTTAAGATCCTACGGCCTCTTCTACCCTGGTTCCAGGTCTGTTACCCTACAAATGCCCATCAAGAGTTCTGAGGATGTCTCAAGAGTTCGAGAGGAGGGGATTAACTCCTCTCGAACTCTTGAGACGAGAAGATCGCCCTGCTGAAGTCCTTCTCACAGTCTTCCCTGCCCTGGTGAAGAGTCAAGGGACGCCCTTGAAGGTAGCTTGCATCATATCCTCATATCCCAAACATTGTTATCCAACTTCATTGTGCCAGCGTAACCGGCAACACACTAATCTATTTACACGGTAGGCTGTCAATGGGTGTTGCGACTCCCTAGCGACAATGGGCGAGTACAAAACGCTATGACGGTGGATTATTGAATTAAAAACAAATTCATGGGTGATTGGGCTCACGTCTATCACTTCTTAATGAACTTTTACTCCATCACTCATATTATTCTAGTTAGTCGAACTGATGAATGTTTGTCAGTGGTAACAGAAAAACCTTTACGAATTTTCTTTTTCTTCATCCTTTAATATGTCGAGGAGTTTCAAATTTTAATAAATCAATTTAAAATTTCAATTGCTTCAGCATGTTCATTCCCTTTCATTTTCTTCATGTTAACCTTTTTTGGAAAATTTTCCTCATCTTCAGGACCTTCACTTAAAATATATTAATTTTTTTTAATATCATTAATTATGTATTCAAACATTATATTGTTTCTGTAAATAGACAGAATAATTAATGTTTGTTGACTAGAGTACTCAGAAGTGGGTGTCATTGCGCAAGTTGGGCCTTAAACATTTTTGCGATGTTCACATTTTTACGAGATTAAGAATTTTTGAATGACCACGTTTTTTTAAGGATTATGATTTTTAATATACTCCAGAATAATTTAATGTGGCTTCATTTTATGGAACTTCAACATTAATCACAGAACATTAACATTAACAATGAACTTGAGAAAATAACTAGAAGAGATCGCAGCAGGTGTAATCATATATTTCTCTACAATAAGATTTATAATTCTATTTTCACTTATACCACTTAAGAAAAGTAGAGCAAAATAAAATTGGAGGTGGAGAAAAAGAATTTGAATAAAATTAAGGTGGATGGGCCTGTTTGTTAAAATTATCTTTTTTGTCTTTAAGAATTATTAATGCTTGTAAAGAGAAAGTTCTTAGATACAGAAAGCGTTACTTGAAAAATTAACACCATTCTGTATTATTTACGAAAATATACAACTATTTTTAAACACATTTATTTAAAAGTTTAAAATTATTTGTTCTATTCACTTCTGGCACGAAAACATGTTGGCGAAGTTTTACGGAATCAAGTTACACTAATAATTTACTGTTATAAAATATAAGATCAGAGAGTATAAATAGTTTAAAATAGTAATATAAGTGGTCTAAATTATTTCATTGAACTTCTTTTATAATATGGGTGATAAATATTCAGAATAGATTTCACAGTCATTATAAAATTTTGTTGTGCCGCCATTTTTCTTATACTGAGTCTTTCAGGGTTAAGTGGACAAACTGAAAATATGAAATAAGGACCTCAAGTCAAGAAAAAAATTCCTCTGAAGGTATGTCCGCAAACGCATTGTTTAGAAGATATTCACACCTAAAGATTTTCGTCGTTATGAATTATTTAGGTTGTATTATATTATATTATTTGTTCCAACTACTTTATTAATTAAACGTAAACATTAAATTCATATTAAATGTTATTCAAAGCACTAGCGGTTCCAGGATTTAATTTTAGGGGGGCTTCAGCCCGAAAGATTTTTTTTTCATATGTATACAACGATAATTAATTTGAAAAAAAAAAAAGAACTACCTATATGAAGTGGTTCTTGAAGTCCTATTAAATATAATTACAAGAACAAGAATACTTTAATTTAGTTTACTTATATACTTTAGTTTACCATATTTTTTTCTGTAAAACATGGTTATATTTTACCATTTTGGGGGGAGGGGGGAGGGGAGGGCTTCAGCCCGAAAGCCCCCTCCCCCGTAGATCCGCCTGTGGTTCAAAGTGATTTGCTTGAGCATTAAGACAGGCTCGGCATCTTTCTTCAACAGCAGTAGTGGCAGAATGGCACTCGATATGTGTTATTGTTTCAACCATCATTAGACTTGTTTGGTAATTTTCTATTCGAAAATCCGCTGCCGTATTCACAACGGGCAGTGCAAGCATTACCATTGCAAAACCCATACAAACACATGATGAAATTTTACAAACACCATATCGGCATATTCACCATTAATGGTTAAAGTCATAATGATCAACATTTAATATGAATGTTAACGTTTATATTTAATTAATAAATTAGTTAGAACAAATAAATACGTTTTATTTATTTCATATAACGTAAATAATTCATAACAACGAAAATCTTTAGGTGCGAATATCTCCTAACAAAGCTTTTGCGGACATACCTTCAGAGGAAATGTTTTTCTTGTTTTGAGGTCCCTAGTTCATATTTTTAGTTTGGCTGCTTAACCCTGAAACACCCTGTATAATAGTTGAAGTTTATCCATTGTGCTTATAATATCGAATAACTTTTGAATTTTAAGAACCTCGCTTTATATTTACTTTGAAAACGTATATATCCCTTGGTGGTGTTAAAATGCTTTATTTCGTCATATTATGTCTGAATATGATCACTTATTTATTTTTTTTTCCAGGTATTTAATTGACCCCGCTTGTGTTAAGTGGTTTAATAACAATTTTTTTTGTTCTTCTAAAAAATGTTATGGTTTTTAGTAATTTACAAAATACATAATTAACCCATGGATAATAAATTAAATAAATAAAAATTTGATCATATTGATACTATATATATGATGCAAAAAAAAAAAAAAATTGTCTGCCATAGCTACACTCGAACCCATTAATGGGAATATAGAAGTGTTTTACCCATTCGTAACTAATCAATAAGACTGTTCAAAGTGAACAGTTTCTTGATTCGAATAATTGAACACTATTGAACTGTTCCTTTTCATGAGCTTGTTTATTTTTCTAAACAAAAACAGGTATTAAAAAAATGCTAAAGGTTGTTGTTACCCTATAACTATAAAAGACGATTTAATTATTATCATGGAACCACATGACAAAATGAAACGAAAGACCCTCAATAGGCGACTCGAACTACTTTACTCACTTTTTTCCAAATCATCAAAACTAGAACTGAGACAGAAACTAAATACATATTTATACTTACTTAAACCAATATAGACTTACTCCGCACAAATATACGGTAGCTATACAGACCCACTTACACATACTTCAAACTTTCCAATAAAAAATATTACGACTTATAACTAAAGAAAAAAAAAACTATTTAATAATAACAATCGTAGAATAAAGATGTAAATCAACGAGATTAAACAAAAATGAATAATACAACCAAGTAGATAACTAAATTCCTTGTTTAAGTATAAGTTATGCTGCATTTGATTTTTTATTATTAAAGGATAAATATATATCCTCCTTCAATGGAAATTTTCACAATCCAGATAACAAGAGCATCGTACGCAAGGAATACAACGAGTCTCGTTCTTCAATGAGTTCTTCACTGATTTATTCCATTAATCACTAATCAATGAAAATTGTTGATATCGTTTTTTTATTCATATTTCCTGTTATAACTTTACATTATATTGTAGATAAATCGCTGAGTATACATGATTTTTAGAAATTCTTATTTAATGAGCTTAGGTTATTAGTGTTGTTGTTACCAAAGGATCGGAATAATTTTGTCTGATATTTTGTTACCCAATCTCTAGCTAACCGAGTCATATCAGGCGAATTTGACCCTTGAGACTCTAACAATATCTTTTGATTTAAAAATATCTAAATGTTTATACGTCGGGTCTAGTAGATCTATTTATCATGGGTCATTTTAAAAGGAAGATGTTAGGAAAGGTTGTGAGACGAAAATGAATTATAAAAAAAAATATATATATATATAGTGAAAATTACGTTTTACCAAGCCTCTCATGCTGCTGAAGTTCCACATGGATATACCAATATTAATAACAACAAAAGTAATATATTAAGTTAATTGGTAGAATTGAAATTTGTAAACGGAAACTAATGAATTTTGATTGTAGCATGGTATGTATTAAATAAAATTCATTTATAATGTTCAAGAAATTAATAAATAAAAAATATTTCAGCGTACCAAACTTCTCACCAAGCCATTTCTGTCCTGAAAAATAGAGACAGCGTAATTCATAATAAATAAAATTCAATCGAATAGGTGTACATCTCTTAAATTTTTCATGTTATCAACTAATTAGATCAATTATATGACGTAATCAGAGGATTGCTAATTAAAATAAAAATCCAATATATATCTTTTTTATATATATAAATTTATGAAAAAGATTTATTAACAGCGACAAGTTGGTTTTTAATATTTAAACATTTTGATAGAAAAATTTTTTTTATTGATAAAGTGCATATTTCTGTCAAGATAAATTTGCTAATTTAAAAATAATGGTAATGATTAAATATGATATTAAGGAATATATATGATATCAAGAAAAAAACAAAACAAGCAAGGAAGAATATGAATAATATAAAATAGTAAAAAAAATAATACTAGTAAATTACAAAACTAAACTAAAGAAAGTAAAGGGGTAAACAGCATGATTACAAAAAAGAAAGAAAATAATTAGAAAATTAAGACTAATTTTCTCAATTTTACATTAACTGTTCTCCTCCCCTCTCACTTCGGTTTAGACCTATCTACATCCATGATTCATTATTAAGAGTCCTCTTGCTATAACAAATAAACTAAACCTCTTTTCATATTTTTCGGAGCTCAGGGATGTCAACAGAGGAATATATGACCTATAGTTGACAGAATGACAAACTCTAATTTTAATATTTTTGAGTAAAGTCGTTTTAGAGATATTTCTTGATGGAAAATATATAATATCTGTACAGACAGTGATTAATTTGATTCCAACGTTGATGTTTGTATTATTGAAATATAGAACTGTGATTAAAAGTATGAATTTCCTCACTAGAAATATCAACAAAATTTCAAATATCAAAAATGTTGAAATTGGATTTAATTATTATATGAGCCATTCTATGGACTGAATGGCTCATATAGTAGTGGAGGATTTTGTAGCTTCCTCCAGTTTTTCTCCATCTCGAATTTTTCACAGATTAAGGAAAAAATTGTTCTTTTCGGTATGGCCGGTTCTTATTCTGAAATGAACATTATATCGAGAAAACAATTCATAGAACTAAATCGTTTTAATTTTTTTTTCATACAAGAATTCCTCACTAATAGTTCGAAACTCAAACCCTACATCCTTACACATATTAGTTATAAACATGGTTATCTAAATTAATATTTTATAGAGATCTTCAAAAAGAAAGATTAAAGGGAAAAATTCTCCGCACGATAACCAGAGAAATCTGGAATCAGAGTACTGATGCACGGAGGAGAAGGGCTAATAAAGAACTGCTTATAAAAACCTGTCAATCAATGTCTTCAATCAATCAATCAGCGAACGCTAGAAGGTTAAAATGAGCTGCATGTTGATAATACACGCACATGCATACGGCCCACAGCATTTGAGCACACAATATTTCTAATATTTGACTTCTGAAGTTAGATATACAACAAAAAGAAAATTTTTGGCAAAAAGTGGCGACCCTTTTTATTATGTATCTATATTTATTTTAATTCTCCTTATTGTATTCTAACTCCTCAAAAGTGGCAGCTCAAAATCCTTGGCAGCTTTCCCAGAGGTTCGTGGCGCGACTGCTGTGGCAAGAGCTTCCCGAAAGGCAAACATATCATTTACCTCGACACTGTGTGCTGTACCGTACAGTCCTTGACATTAAATACTGCTGAGTAAGTAGGCCATTGAACATTCTACGAAACAGAGTACAGTCTGATATCGATCATATGATATTACAATTAAAATTTAGATAATAGGAAACATGTAATAATGATTGGAGTAAAATCTTAGGTTATACCGACATACCGAGGCTCTATTAAGTAGGAGTAGGTTCCTGATCGTTTAGTTTTGTGAAAATACTTGTTTTTTAAGATGATTTTGCCCAATTCAAATCCATTTTATTATTGTTTTTTTTTTTCATAAATCAAGATTAAAAAAAAAATCTTAACTATAACTATCATCATCAGCATGAAAATAAACATTATACCCCTTTCGGTAGAGTCGAACCAGCCATTCTGAAAAAAAAATCCACTCAGTCGACTAAAATAATTAATTTACTGCAATAACGTTTGGTGTTCGATAACAAAATTAAAAAACAACAAAAATTGAATTACAAAGAATTGTAAAAAAAAACAACATTTATTTAAAATTTAGTTACAGTGCACTGGACAGATTACGTGAGCATAAACGTGTCTTTACGCTTCTGTGCTCTCAAATCAGATAGAGCACCAGAAAGTGATTGCTCAAATTTCATTATTTTTTTTTTACACGATTTGATAAAAGGGAGTCCACGGACTACAACGTTAGGCAACTTATCTATTTTGAAGGTAAACCTAATAATTGACCTTAAATGTATTTTATTTTTTATTTCTTAAATGTTTATTGCAACGGCAAATATTCTAGATTAGTTGGCCCTTTCGAATAGTTCCTAAGGTATATTTGCCAATGACCAGATACTCATATAACGTGAAAATAATTAAGTGCAGTACATTTTGCTGGAGGATTAATATTTGTTTCACGTTAAATTTATTGAAAATAATAATACAAAATATGTGTAAAAATTCCTAAAGGCTGTACCTTTCCTTAATAGTCTTAATTCCATCGAATTTTTATAGGTTTTTTGTAGAGAATTGAGAAACATTTTAAATTACCTTTTTGAGTTAGGCGTAAATAAAGTTTCTTTTCTTCGTATTTTTTTTTACCAGCTTTTTCAGGAGGACGTCCCAATCTTTAGGCCCATGCGGGAAAGAAAATCTTCAAAAATACTGCTTAAAATCGGATTTGATAAAATCTTTAGGAAGATATGATGTACCAAAAGAAAAAAAAAATATGAAAATTCTATCTACACCAGTGTTATGTCATAAAATGATTTAATTTCACGTTAACGTCAAGACTTTAGAAATCTAGAGTTGTTTTAAAACAGCTACACCTACACAAATAGATTTGTATACTTAAGTATATAACAGAGTATATTTGAGTTGGTGATTCTTAAACAAACAAATTACAATTACGTCTTGTTTTGAAATCCTGTTTCCGAATTATTTAAGGATCTGCCTTGAATCGGTTTTCTTTTCAGAGTTGTTGAGATTGCCTTGTTTCCTCTCGGTGTGTCTGTTTCGACAGATATAAAGCAAAAGAAAGGTAAACCACACATCCAGTGGGTGGGCCATATTCTAAAAACATTAGCTTTAAAAAATATTGATATGTTACATTCCAGATTAGACGTTTTACGCAATTCTTAAATTCACAACTAAAGTTTCATTTATAGAACAAGCTTTTTCTTCATCAGAAACCATGACCGTGGGACTTAGTGGCGGTTCCTATCTGACCTGTGGTCCAAAAGGTTTGGAGCTCCTTCCTTTAAAGTAAAGTAATTGGAGGGTCTAGTTGATAAACATGATAAGCAGCATAGTAGCCCAGTAACCTTGTACATCGTAAGTTGCATTGAATGAGAGTAGTAGGTTTCTTTTTATTTTCTTCTGATGTGACTGATGCAAAATCCAAGTTTTTTCTTTCATTATAACCACGAAGGATCACGTTTTTGACAAATTAAATTCTGTACATTTTTAAAATAGATTAAATATGCTACAATTTACGACCTTAACAGGCTCGCTAAATCAAAAAGTTTTTGTATCCCTCCTCTCTTGATGATTCATAAATGTGCATCCTTCCATTTTTATCAGTGATTTTATCACATTTGCTGCGGGAAATTTGAAATTTGAATCATCAGAGAATTGAGAGTTCATCTCACTGCCTAAAAAATATGTGATATAATTGATTGCTAAATATGTTAACAATATTTTCAAATATACTTATAAAAAAAAAAAAAAAACTAATATTTAAATATATATTGTCAGCCTATGATTTCAATATGAATGTCCAAGTAAATCAAAATAACCTATGCTCAGAACTTTTTTAAATTATAAAATGTAAAGTTTTTGAAAAAAATTGTCAACTATTTCCTATGGATGCAATGACAATATATGAGCTTAATAATCAAGGAGTTTAATAGATTTGTTAACATATAGGAAATGGGTATAATAAATTGTAAAGATATGAAAAATAACTCTGAAATATTGAAGATGTAAAACAATAAATTAAAAAACAAAAGAAAGTGTTGGCAATGATTCACTACTTATTAATAAAATATAATTAATACTACAAAACATTTATGGGCTTAATATGCTTCAGCTATCCCAATAATTCACTAACGAAATTCTGATTCAACAGATTTCTTTCAGTATATAAAGGTGATAGGTACATTAAAGTAAATTGAATGTAGACCTAGCATATTTCTTTTTTTCAAAGTTAATCACTTTTTCTGCTATTCAAACAATTGTTAGAAATTATATATCAGCTTTCTTAAAAAAAGAAATCCTTAACTGTGAATATATTAGTTATCATGTTTATGCACTTCACATTTCAATTACTATAATTTTATCAACAAGGTATGTTTAAAGGTGTATATCAACTATTAAAAAAAAAAAAATAATTTCAGAAATTTCGCTATATTACAAAATTATATTTTTAAAATTTAAAATTATATTTTACTTGATTAATTTATATGTTCTATGGAGAAACATCTAATAAAAATAGTTTAGAAGGCTGGGGCATCCAAACTAGAAGAACTAGAGGCCAATATAGCTTTATTGGAATTGCTGTTTGACTGACTTTCCATTTTTGGTACAGTAAGCTCGAACAAATTGAGGAAACTAAAGAGCTCTATTTAGATTTTCATCTGATTACCGGAAAAATGTTTTTAATTTTTTTTTTTTTTTTTTATGTTATTTGATAATTGAGGAATTTACTATAAAAAGTGGACATTCCCAAATCTTTTTAAAATCAGTTTTTATTGCTGAAATAAATGTAGAAAAGGGAATATTCCGATTCCTTCTAAACAATTAATCATTTCTGAATTTTTAAATATGTAGCTGATTGGAATAGCTAAGAATAGAAATATATAACAGAAATATATATTTTATGATCAGTTGATATTAGTATTTATTCAAAGTTTAAGCACTTTACAACAATTTTTAATTAATAACGGTTTTTCTGTTTTGCTGTTTTAGTCAATTACATACAGTAAATTAACTATTATCTAGATATTTCAATATACTGTCAGTCCATTTCACATAAATAAAAACAAATTCGGAACTCACCATTGTTGTTTCTAATTATATTTTGGATGTCTGTTGTGCTCTTAAAAAAAATGAGACAAAAAAATTTAATTATTTTTAAAAGGTTTGTTTTTCTAAAGTGTTCTGAATATATTAAATGAAAGTACTTTTTAAATTAGCAGTACTTCATTTATATAAATATACTTAAAATTAATATTCTTTTTCTATTTATGTACCTAGTTTATTTATTATTTTTTAAATTTTTTCTCACATTTCACTTTGAATCTCCTCTGTGGACCGAAGTAAAACAATTGTAAAAATAAAAATTAAAAATATTGGAACTCTTTTTCTTTAATTTCTTTATTTTCATGAGATTTTAACCGGGCATGACCAACACAAATGTCTCACGGGCCACTATGAAGGCTTGTAGTATTACAGAAACTGCACTTTTTGTGCTTTTAGTAAACACAATTTAAGGAAATATAATAAATATAAGAAAGGGATTAACACTTTATTATTACATTATGATATAGTATAATGAACTCTCATGTCTAAATTAATGTTTATTTTTTCTTTCATTAATTTTTCGTTATTCTTTCACTATTTTCTAAGTTTTTCTTTTATTGATAATAAATATAAAATTAGAATAGCAATGACTTTTCTTTTATTTGGCATTATTTATATTCATAAATAAGAAATGTTTCATTAGGGATATAAATTCATATGACAATCATTTGTCAGGCCTGATGTAGGCCAATAATTTTTTTAACTAAAAATTTAAATGGTTCAATCATTTAGATGGTCTATACTTTGTCCATAAATTAAAGACCCTCTCCTTCAATTTTCCTCTCTATTCATGATTCTCCTACTCTTCCTCAATCTGGCCATCAATTTATGGTCGCACTGTATATATTTAATTAATAATATAGGTATGTTAAAAAGGTGTATATTTTAATTGAGCTGCATGTTTAACTGAAAGTTTCTCTCTAAGCAATTAAAATTTTAAACCGTAACACTTCTTGGTAGACCTTGCTTACTTCCCTGAAATATTTTGAAGGTCATTGGAAACAGCTGATAGTGTCTCGACAGACTATTTTATGATATAACTGGCACCAGCAGGGTATCTAATCAAATGTCGAAGGTTAGATCATTGACAATTACCCCCATTCTCTGATGGGCAAATATGTTTTGCTAATAACTAATCACTAAAATCATATAATATTTTATACTGAAAAATGGTGATTTAAGTTCTAACTTAAATAAATTTTAAAAACAACTTTCATTTGTGCTTTAAATTTAATTCTGAGTGTATCCATGATTATGGGTGAGAAATCATTACGTGAATCTTGTTATTTATGAAAAAAATATTTTTGGTAAATTCATTGGCTGATTTTATACAATATACTTCTTATTTAATGCTGGTTGTTCAATATGAATTCAAGTTTTATTTATAATTTTTATCAAAAATATTTTTGGCTCTATTGGCTAAATTTTATTTTATATTTTGGCTCTAAGTTATATTCTACAGTGGACTTTTTGCTAATTTTGATTTAGATTTCACACATCCATTCTTTATTTTTTGTTAAGAAATCTTCATTAATTGATACAACCGGCATTGTATCAGCAGCTTTATTGCTCTATTGGCTGCTTCAAACTTCAAACTTCAAAGTTCCAGTGATCCAGCAGTGTGAAGGGACCCAGATGAACAATATTTCTTTACCCTTCTCTTTTAGTTCTCACCAAATGTTTCCTATTTTTTTTGCCAATGTAGTTTTTGCTGTGGCATATTCAAGGGCTAGTAATGCCCAGTTGATAGTTTCACTTGTCTATATGTATATTATTACTTCCATTATTGCTAGCATTTCTCCAGTGAAAATTGAGTAAGCCTTCTGGAGTTTAAAGATTTTTTTTTTAAATTATATATGATTCTATGACAGATTTTAGAAATACTTGGAACCTTGTTTTTATTACAGATATGATTGATTTTCTTAATACTTAACTTATACTTTATGAAATATTATTTTATTTGTAAATGAATATATAATTTGTTGATAAAAACATGTGTTTATTGAGCAGTGGTTTTATGAAATGGATTTCTTTGTATCAGTTAGCAAATTAGCAAAGAGGTAATAAAATGTCTTTATTAATGGATTCTAACTCCTTATATAATGGCTTTGAATAGGCTGTCAAATTGTTCACTTGAATAAGTCTGGGTCTAATTCTCCTTCTGATTCTGTCCAGTCTTATCAGTTATCATTAGCACTATATGTTTGGCTTAATCTTTTGGTCTTAATGAAGTCAACAATAGTCAGGTCATTATACAGAATATAAAGTTCCTAGTTGTTGCATCTCTTCCAAACCTCTCCATCAAAATTCTGCCGAAAATCAGCACCATGTAGTCTCCTTTTCTACACATGAGTAGAATCATAGAAGGGCCAGTCTATGTGATGCTGTGAGGAAATGAAGGGGTCGGCAATGCTTGTCTGGTTGTTCCTTGTTCAGTTGGAAAACACATTTCAACATGCTCTAGGCAATCCAGACCAATGGATCTGATATGAAGTCCAAAGTAAATGAACTAATGCTTGTTAGACATAATTTCCAACTAACTCAAGAACAATGGGCTGACTACCCATTTCCCTTAAATCAATTATTACAAACCACAAATGAATATCATTTGTTCCATTAAATTAGAAAATAGTATAATTATATTATACAATATTATGATAATAAATAGCTTTATCAATCCGCTACATTTTTTTTTTCCAAATAACTTTTTTTTCAATTATAAAAATTTTTGTTACCCGGAAAGTATTACATATCATTTGTCCTAAGACTAAACTCTTCTTTTTTTCCGCCAATTTTCCTTTCAGCGTGGGGGTATTTTTAGCCACCAATGCCATGAGTTTCTGTCTCTGGCAAGGTTTCTTATTTCTTTCAGGATCTTTCTTTTGCATCTCCTTAGTTCCTAGAGGTACTCTCTCTCTTGGATTATCCCGTTATACTCTCATTCCCAAGAAATTGTTTCATTGTCCCTAACCCTTTGGATGAACTTTTATAGTGTTCCAATGTCACTTTCACCTGGTTTCTTGTGCTTTTGTAGACCTCGTTGTTGCTTCAGCTTCGTTCTTTACAAAATGTTTTTCTTTTCACTTAAAAAAACCCTCTAAATTCCTCATTCTACCATTCTGAACTATTCCATTTAGCCAACAATTTCTTCTCAGCACACAATTTCCTTGGTGATTCCAATATTGCTGCTTCCAGGTCCATCCAAAGGATATCCTGGTCTTTTTTGAAGTTCAACTCTTATAATTGAATCCTTAACTCTTCCTCCTAATTCACTTATTTCCTGGGATCCTCCAGCTGCTTAATTTTGATCCTTTCAAAGACTTTGAATCAAGGCTTCTTCACAGAAGGAATTCTGGTTTCGCCAATCAGAATCATTGATCATTTCCAATTTCAGCTCCTCATATGATCTTAATATCTGTAAAATAACTCCTTATTTCCTTGGTGTAAATAAAGTAGCATATCACACTATTTATGCTTCTTTCTACTGCAGAGAAGGTTCTATTGTGGACCAATTTATGCAGATAACAAGAGTTCCTGATAACAAGATCATTGTCAATCCAGAATTCTAATAGATGTTGTCCGTTATTGTTTAATATCCTCTTGCCTCCTTAGTAACCCTTGCATCTGTGGGTTCTTCTGTGGTCTTCCAGTCCTCACATTGAGCTTTCCCAAGACTATCAAATTTCTATTTCTACATTTTTCAATTACACGAGAAAAATCACTGTAGAGTTGTTCACTTCCATGGCACATGAGTCCTCAGTTGGTGCATAGACCTATACCAGATTAACTTTTCCCACAGGGTAAATAATTCTGACAAATATTATTCTAGAGTTGACTGGTTCCTAATCTTGAACTTTCTGAAAAAGCTCCATCAATCCAACTCTTTCTTTCTTTGGTTACCCAGTGGTACTCCTGAATGGAGCAGAGTATGTCCTTTGTCTAATTGTGTTTCACCAGAATCCTTCTTTATGATTTCGCATACCCCTAGGATGACAATTATGTAGGATTCCATCTCCTCAACAATCTCCACTTCCTTTCCAAAGAGAGTACGCATGTTCCATATACCAAATCTGATATCCCTTAACATGCCAGGTCGTTTCCATAGAGACTTGACCTGTAGAAGCAACCAGTTGTCCGGAGGCAATGAGGCCTCCCCTACTGGGGCAATCACCTGTAGTGGAGTACAACTAATTCAGGCGAATAGGCGAATAGCGAATAGCCTCGGCCTAAACTCTAAATGTGCGAATTCTGAATTAAGACAAGGTTTGAAGTTTCTTTTTGCTTTAAAACTCTAATCAATCAAATTTACAATATTTGAATTAAACAAATGACCTATAGAGTTTTATTTTTTTACATTCATGGTTTCACCATAGGGAACTAAACACAGCAATAATTTTAACCCTAGAATGACACACTGGGATGTGACACACTCCGCAAATTTTAATTATTCATTTACTTTTATGTAATTACCTTTTTGGTCAGTCAAAATTTTTCATGTAAATAAACATCATACATAACCAGCCTGATTACTGTCATTAGCATTCCATTGTTGGGCTTATATCATTATTGGGAATTTTCGAAAGTCATTATGGGGTATTCCATACTCCAGTCTGTTGTTTACGTGACTCTCTTGGGTACCTCACATCTCGGTGTACTGTTCTGTGAATTTTGTATCCCAGTGTTTTCATTGTTATTATGAAACTTCAAATAATCCAGGTATGGATTTCTAATGTTATATTTGTTAATTAGAGGTATATTCAATTCAGACATAAATATATAGAAACTATTTTTTTAGTTTGGCTACCAAACTACCAAAAAATGTATTCTTCTCCTGTAGAACTCCATAAACTGTTATGGAAATTATAAGATAAAGATATGTAAGGAGCATATTCAATAAAGATGGCACAGTACTTTTGATCAAATGTGTACCCAATTGTTTGATTCTGTTTCAAAGAAAGACTGCAAGTGGAGACACATACAGGAGCGATGAGTTTCAACATAAAAGAAATTTAGAGAATTAAAAAAAAACAATTACTGTTGGAAAAACAAGCCAAATATTCATTTTGTATGAGATGGAAAGATAGGAAGACAAAAATGGTTTGTCAGCAATGTAAGAGACCTATCTACAATGAAATTGCAACAGTTTGCTTGGTTGTTATGAGTGATTACTTACTTAAATGGAAACCTCACTCCAGAGTGGGAGCACTACATTTTGCATTTATTTCAATTCTGTACTTGAACAAGAAAAATTACCTACTCAGTGGTCTAAATTCAAAATTTTCTTACTTTTTAAAAAAGGTAATAGAAGTGATATTGATAATTATAGAGGCATATCCTTACTGAACACGATGACTAAATTATTTACCGGCATCATTGCAAGGAGAATAATGGTATGGGCGGACTCTCAGAATCTAATACCCGAAGAACAAGCAGGATTCAGGAACGGAAGAGGCTGCACTGATCATATCTTCACCATCTCAGCGCTAATCGGAATGACATTTAAGACAGAAGGAAGATATCTATATGCCACCTTCATCGACCTCAAAAAAGCTTTCGATTCAATTAATCATGGACATCTTTGGAGAAAGCTTATTACCTTAGGAGTTGGAGGAAAAATCACAAAAATTATTAAAATGCTATACAACAATGCCTCACCCCAAATTTCAGTTAATGGACAACATTCGGATGATATTGACATCACCTTAGGACTTTTACAAGGTGAAAGTCTGAGCCCAACCTTGTTTTTGTTGTTTATCTCCGACATAGTTAAATACTTTCATGGCAAAGGACCAGCAGGGGTAAGCATAGATACCTCACACGAGGTAACAATGCTCCTTCTAGCTGATGATATTATTCTCTTAAGTAATAATTGGCATGGGGCGCAAAAGAACATCAAAATATTACAAGAATATTGCAGCAACAATTCTCTTACATTAAATGTAGACAAATCTAAAACTCTTGTTTTTCCACAAATCTCCACGGCTTAAACAGCTCAAACCATTGTATTGGCATGACAGTATATTGGACTATACAAAAAGGTATACTTATTTGGGAGTTCCCTTCACAACACCAGGAAAATTTAAACAAGCATGTGAACATTTTACTCAGAAGTCATTAGTGGCATCTGCGAGAGTCATAGATATATTAAAAAAAGGAAAAAGTGACTCTTGGGAAAGTAAAAAATTGTTATTTGACTCCATGGTCTCATCAACATTGCTTTATGCTTCTGAAATATGGAGCCCCAATTTTCTTGAGGCAATCGAAACGGTCCAACTTAAATATTTAAAGCAACTGTTTGGTTGGCCCAGAAATACCCCAAACTACATAGTCCGCCTCGAAACAGGAAGAGAACCATTAAGAATGAAAGTCATAAAAAAGATGATAAATCTATGGACCAAGCTCGAGTTCATGCCAGAAGAGCGACTCCCAAAACTTTGTTTTAATAGACTTAAAACATTAGATAAGGATAAGCCTGACATAGACTTCAATTGGGTGTCTCAATTTAGAGCAATAGCCGCACTTAATGCCTTTGAAGAGAAGCTTTCTGTTCACCACACAAACGGATTTCTTCGATACAAAGACGACATCCTTGAAAAAGCACCCAACTATTATTTCTCAGCCGACATACAAAGAACTTTAAACTCCACTAACTACCCTTTATACAGAATGATATGCAGTTACAATTCTCCCGATCCTGAAACGTATCTTACATTCAAAGTCCACATAAAGAAATGGATATGTGTTAGTCAATTAAGAGTTGCAAACCCAGAACACATCAGAATCCATGTAAAAAACAGAACATTTTCGATTGAGTCTCAAGAAACCTGTATTTCATGCAGCCAATTTATCTACAATAGTCTACATCACATTCTCCTTCACTGCCCAGCATACAATGACTATAGACAAAAATTCCTTCAAAACTTCATCTCAGAATCTTCTGATAACCGCAACGTCGATTCCATACTGAATATCGATTGTATAGATAAATTAAATAAAGTTTACTATTTTATGATGGGAGTTCACAAAGTGCATACACAAAATTGTTGATCATAGCCATGTTCTATTAAGCGTTTGTTTTTAGTTTATCTTAAGAGTAATATTTTGTTTATATTTATAAATATTTTTATTTAGTATTGTTTCTATCATAGTAACTGGTTCATATAACCAATATTATGCAGTAATCGTTTTATGTTTTTAATTTTTTGTGAAAACCATACTAAACGTTAAATATTGTAAATTTTATTTATATTTGAATTATATGTATGTAAATTTGTAAAACCATCTTATTGTACAATAGCCAAGCTAGGCTCTATTTGTATGGGGAACCCCCTTAAAACAAATAAAATATCTATCTATCTATCTATCTACTTACTTAAATGGTGTCCACTATATGGTGTCCACTTTTTAAGTAAATAAAAATTGTTTTTTCTTTATTATGGTTATATTTTACATTTCAAACATATATATATTTAATTGACATAAACTTAATACATTTTCAATGGAAAAATATTGATCCTTTTTTGATTTTTTAGCAATGCAGATGGTACATACTTTTTACTTTATGAGAACATATAAAATATATTTTCAAAAAGATTACCTTGAATTTATTTATGTTTTGTTTTCCTGGTCATTTTGCTTATTTCTGAAATCTATTTCAGTTTTCCAGTGCTTGACAATTATATTTTAATGATAACTTAAAGTTCGGGGTGTACCACACTCCAGAGTGTGAGAATGAGGTGTCATCTTTAAGTATGTCATTTTAGGGTTTAATTATGTTCATAAGAGAACTTTTCCTTTTTTTCCACATTTGTGGTTTTGCCTTTGGGATCAGTAATATAGTCACCAAGTAATTATGGGTTCTATTTGTAAAATAAAAACAAAACTACCTTAATATAACAATATACCATAGTTAAATTTAAAGAAGTCTATAATTTGGTTTACTATTGTACTAAACCATAATTTACCATTCTTCGAAATATACAAGATTTCTTCACAATATTGAAATATGACTCTTTTTGGTCCTTTGTTAATTTACAGTAATAGCACTTCTTGAGTTAAGTTTTATAAACTTAGTTGTCTGAAATAATATGACAATAGGATTAAATAAAACAAGAATAAAAAATAACAATTTATTTACAATATTTACAACTATACGAATTGGCCTACTACCAATAACTAGTCGAAAATTTCTAATTAATAACCTGTTGGGAGGTAAGATTTTTGATTTCTTAGAAATATGTAAAACTAAAAGAAGATAAATAAATTCTTATCTTTTCCTAATTTAAAAATATAAAACACACAAAAAACTAAAATTAACTACAATTATTTAGTAAAAAAATAAATTTTAAATAGTTATTAACATTATTATGATATTAAAGTAGGTCACAGAAAATATATCTTAATTGGAAACTTCAATAAATTACGTTTAAATGAAACAATACTTATAGTTGAACCTAGATATGTTTAAAAAAAAGTTATCATTTCGAAAACTTAAACAATGGTATAAAAAAATTATATACATTTTTTAAAACAATGTTTCTTAGTTAAATTATATCAAATTAAATGGCATAAATTGTTGGTAAATTTATTTTTGGTCATTATTAAACAATGTTTTGAAATTCAGACATCAGTGGATTAAAACATTAGGCATTAGATTTATTGTTCAGATAACAATAAACATTACTTTTGATATCAGGGCCGGACTAGCGTTTTCCTAAGAAGGGTAGGCTTAATTTTTTGTTCCTTGGTTCTTAACTCCCTTCCCTTTCTTTCCTACACAATAAAAATAAGTAGTTTTATGACAATATTTTAGGTAGTAAATTTAATAATATAAATCAATACATCATTAAATAAACTTAGGTTTATTCGTTTCATTGATGTTAATTAAATTAAAATATACACAAAAATATTTTTTATTTAACCTCAAATTTTATGCTAAATTTACTGTCCCTTAAATTCTGTAGCCCATGTAAAGTGTTCTCTTAGTCCCTCCCTTTATTTTTATAAAGTTTATAAATGTATAAACTTAATATTTATTTTAGATAATATGGTATGCATCAATTGCAGTGTATTTTTAAGTTATTGAAATAATTTGATATGCTATTGAATTAAAACTGGTAGCCACCGATAGTTAAAATTAAATTGCGGGCAATAGAGTGAAAACTGAGTGTTTCAACATTTTCATTAATCAAAATCAAAATTTCTTTAACCAATATAATACGAAGACCTTCTCTATAACTACATTCTGTTTTTGAACCCCATCCTCATCATATGAATTTATGGCATTCTCAATACAATTTCTGGTTGAAACTATCTTATATGCACTTTGTTATAGTAAATATTGATGAAAATATATTACTTTTTTTTTTTATACTCGGTCTTGGTTGTTCGTTGGAATAAAAATTTTCATTGAGATATAAAATTAAGAACATAAAAATAACAGAAT
Organism: Nezara viridula; assembly: GCA_928085145.1. Taxonomy (NCBI): domain Eukaryota; kingdom Metazoa; phylum Arthropoda; class Insecta; order Hemiptera; family Pentatomidae; genus Nezara; species Nezara viridula. Next base: position 84,124,648 of record OV725080.1, on the reverse strand, counting down.
GACTAGTTGATTTGAATCTTTGTGATCACATAAGATTTGTATTTAATGAGTAATTTGAATCACAAAGTTGAAGTTAATGTCAAATTTGCTTTATGGAGCCCCTCCTTTCTCTTAACTTGCTAGGCGTAAGCTCTCTCCCGATTGTAGGTGGACCACATTTTATAAAAAAAACTAAGGTCTAAATAAACCCTGATTATCCTGAGAAATATCACTCAAAATCTGCTTTGTACCCGTTTTGATCCAGATAAAACATAGGAGATATGTATCAGAATGTTTCATCGCATATACTTCATGAAATATATCTTAATTGAAACTTGCAAGGAATGATTTATTCCCAGTTACGGCCTTAGGGTGGGGCAACTGGGGCAATTGCTGCTGGGTGCCGACCTGAAAGGGCACCTTTGTTGGGGGGGTGTGGGGAGGGGTGCCTTGGTTGATCTTCATGGGCGCTCCTTACGCTAATAATTAATGTTAGTATATGAATAAAGCAACTGTATTAGAGAAAGGTTGAATGAAATAAAACTCAAATATTACATAATTTAAAAAAGCTTAAGTAATAAATTAAATTTTTTAGGAGGGAGGAGATGACGTCATTGCCCAGGTACACCAAAATTCTAAGGCCAGCACTGTATATACCTGTTACTCTAGTATAAGTAGTCAAGGACTAATTCCAAGTGTTTGGTTATCACTTTCTGCGATTAAAACAAAAAACCTATTTTAACAGTGTCATTTCTCCTTACCACTTTTTTTTTTTGACATAATTATAAATATAACTACATAAATATTTGTATACATAACATAAAAACCAGTTTTCATCGCTTAGTTGTGCAATCAATCATTTTTATTTCATGTCTTACTCATCACTGTAATTGAAGAGTATAGATATATGAAACATTACAATTTTTTTCAAAGCACATTTTCAATTCATTTTTCGTTATCTCCATAATTTGCATTAATATATTTTGATATATAGCTATCAATATACAAAAATTGACCTTATCTTTTTACTATTAGTGCTTAATTTAAAAACAAATTTAACATCATATATCAATAGTCCTTTGAAAAAAAAGTCATTTTTTAATATTGATACCAACATTTTACATAATATAAGAAAACTTTATCGTCTCTTTAGGTGGTTCTATAGATAAGATTTGTTCACAGAATAATTTTCATTTAACATTTGACATGTTTTGATTAAATATAGCATTTGTAATGTATAATTATGATTTAAAAAATTGATATGAATATGAGAAAATTAACTAGTTCTCCAGGTAGATATCTCAGCAGTGTAGCAATCAATTGTAAATATTTGATAATAAGTTGTATATCTTGGTTCGATAGCCACTACTAACAACTACAATTAAAGAATATAGTACATAGTAGCTATTTACATCTAAATCTTGAGAACCAATGTACATTTAAACTGATTCTACAAGCAGGCAGTGTAAAACTGGTAACTGATCCACCGTTTTCAAACATTAGACAATCCTACTACTTTATTAACATTATGAATTGCCATACTAAGTTTTATAGAAGATTATATATATTAAATAGCTATTAAAACCAATACCCATACCATACCAACTATTAAGTGCTAACGCGCTAGAAGGAAGACTAATGTTAATTTAGGCATTTCTATCCCAAAATTGAACCGATATTATTTTTACTCAATTTTATTATTTATTATCATTATCAAATAATGGAAAAAGTTTTTAATTGTTTATATGTGTATTCATGAGGAATAAATAAGCTAACGGTTTTAAAGATTTAATCCAAAATTATAGTTTAAAAGTAGTTGAAAGTTCATTTATCATTAGAAAAGTATAATGAATTTATTACAGTCAATTGAAGTAATCGTTAGAAACCTACACAAAAATAGTATAGAGTGCAAGACGATATTGTTTTTTATTTTGAATGCTTCCTTTTCACTATCTCTTAGATTAGGTCCTTTCTATAACCAACTGTTTCTTATTTGATTATAAGTATTATATTGTTATAATGTAACGTAGTGATGTAATGATGAAGAAATCTACTTACAATTTTTCTTTAAGTAATATAATAAAAAAATTATGCTAAATGTTAAATAGATTTTGTAAAAAAATCTAGAGACTGATTAAAAATGAGAATTAAAAAAAAAACAGAATATTTTTATCAAAAGTAAAAAAAAAAAAGAAAAAAATTTAGATTGAGAATAAAAATAATGTGTTGAATTATTTGATCATGAACCAAATTTAAACTTCAAAAGTAATGACTTCTAAATCTAAGGTACTCTACCCGGAACCTGTTAAAACCGTTTTATAAAAATAATCTAGAAAAATCTTGCCAACATTGCTTTCTGAAACCACCCGATTAAAATATTGTAATCCTTATTTCTATGTTCCATATGTATTCATTTTTTAAAATTTGTATATTAAGGTGATCTGTAATACATTTTTATCTAAATATAGTTGTTTAGAGACTTTTTTCCTAAATGCACAAAATTAATCTTTTTTTTAGAAAATACAGAGAAATTATTTTAATAAAAATAGAAGCAAGAATTTGAAAGAAAAATAATAATTGCTTCAATTAAGAAAAATTTGAGAAATTGTTTGATAAAAATTATGATTTGCTTTTTTTTGAAAATAATATGAAGTGAACTTCTTATAAATGTTTTATACTTTTGTTAATATTTCACTCCTAAAGAAAAGTTTGGATTTTTTTCTGTTTATAATGATTTGCGTAATTTATATTTAATTATTTAAATTAAATTTTGGTATGCTGAATATAATAACTTTATTTATGTACTAATAATTTTTTTTTTTTAGAGTGGTGATGAATTTGAACATTCGTTTTTAACTTATTTTTAATTCATTTTAATCAAGATTAAAGGTAAGTTCAAAGATCCCTTGAACTAACTATATGCTATATATCACTAAATCCAATAAAAATGTAAAATGTTGCTACAGAAACGTAATAACGTAATAACTACAGAAATTAGTCACTCAAAAAACAGTTGAGTATTTGAATAATTGAATAATATATACAATTATTTATTAAGAAAAGAATAATTATTTTAAGATCCCACTGCAATATGATTAATCCACTGACTTCTAAGATCTTTCATTGTCAAATGCTTATCTTTTTCTGTCACTGGAAAAAAAACATTTGACTTTCAAAGTCAAAAATCTTCAGGATGTTTTGAAAACTGTTTCTTCATTTTTCGTCTGGATACTATAGAAAAAAGATCAGACTTGATTCTGTTATGGGATAATACTGTACATCAAACCATTAATTATTAGAGGTTATTAGTCATCATTTGGTATCCAAAACTTTGTTGGAATTCTCGTAAATGCGTCATTCATAATTTTTTTAAAGACCACAGCCAAGTTTTCCCCAATATTCTCTTTCAACTCTTCAACTACTTCCAGAGCATTCTTGTTAAGGAAGTTATTTACTGTATGACCTGAAAAGAATGATAACAATAAATTTACAAGTTGTTCTTTATTATAAAATTAGAAATTACAAAATACATTAATGGTTGGTATATTATTTAGCCTTTAATGAAAAAATAAATCCAACATAAAATATTATTTAATTAGTATCTGAAATTGGTATATATATTTAGAAAACTATATTATCTTGATAATAATAAATGCATCATTACTGATTTTATTTAGTTTAACTAACCACAGCCATGGGAACACCATAGATTTATTGACCATCGGCAGAAGTGCTGTTATGTCTATAAAGTAAGTGGTTATATAATTTCAAAGATTTTAATAGTATTGAATTTTTCTACATTATTTAGTAGGTAATAATGAATAAAAAAAGTAATTTTGATGATGAAAGCATTCTGGAAGAGAAAATTTTAGTATTATTAATTATTGATTAATAACAAAAAATTAAACAAACAAAAAAAAAAAATGGTATTCTTAGTGCTTATGATCTTACATCTCTCTATTATAAAAAAAGTTTTTAGTGACTTTTTTTTTTTTTTTGTCCTTCCCTTCCTCGCCGTTAAGGCTATATGGGATTTTCCTGGGCCAGGGGGTGGGAGCGGGGATTTAAAAGACTCCCCCGGCACTGGGACGCGAACTCGTGTCTATTTTTATATCTTTGATTCATTTATCAGGTTGCTGGGCAACGTCGGTGCAGTGCACACGCGTTAGCCCATTCGGCCCACGAAGTTTTTAGTGACTGTCATATTTTATTTTATTTTAGTATAAGGAGAGTAGGAGGATTACTTTTCAGCCCAGTCCTCTAGGCTCAATAGTGCTGCTCTCCTATGGCAATTATTTTACAAATTATACAACTGTTCTCCTAATACAAAATAAAAATTATGGAAACCGGTATTCATCTGGAGATGGTAGTTTGATTTTACATTGGTGACAGCAGTTACTTTTGGATCTAGACATTTTCCTCTTGATTACATTAAACATAATGTATTTATATAATTTATGTATAATAATTAATAAATTATTATATTATATTGTGATATAATTATAATTATTATCATATAGAAAAGGAAGCACAATATATAATGGAAATGTTAGAAATGAAAGGCTGAATTGATGTTTGATGTGCTTATACCAAGCTGGGCAAGCTGAATATATATTATGGTTACAAATTGGCAATAAGAACAATTATAATTATATATTAATATAAATTGACAATAAGGTAGGATATATAATATAAGTATTTGAAGGAATTAAAAATTTGTTAGAACAGTGGTTTGTTACGTTTATTTTATGTTGATAAAAAAATAAAACAATCTGAACTACAGAATACATTTAAATTACAGTTATACAATTTTAGCAACGAATAGTACAATTAAATGAACAGTTGTATAATTGGCAAAATCGGGACTGGTCCGCCATTTGGCGGACAGGGAGTAATCCCCTAGTGATCAGTATTATTGATTGTGTTATACCACAAATGTCAGTTTGTTACATTTGTATATGGTTGTAACATACCCTTCAGATATTGAATATATAGAGAATGTTTGATAAGAAATAAAAAAGAAGATTTTTATCAATGATGAGTTCTAAAGGAATTTCAGAAGTCAATTGATTCAATAGGCTTTGAAGATATCTAACTGTAGAAAAACTTCATCTGCCAAGTTGTAACACATACATCATATGGAAATACATCACTGACCAAAAAAATCTTTGTATCAGTGAAAGGAACCACACTAAATATCTGAGTTGGGTGGGTAAGGATATTTTAGGACAGGATGTTAAATAAAACCTTCCTGGAAGGCAAGAGATGGGTTGGAAAAATATTATGCTGAGAGGGAGAGATTGATTCTTTAGGATGCTAGAAACTTTCTAGATATGGACTGGAGATAAATGACTTTGGGTGCAGGCAATTAGTGAACTGAAATTATTGAGACAACTTATCAATGTGAGGGTTTTCAAACAAAAAAATTATGGGTACTTATGGTTTGAACAGTAAGTTTCTTTTTCTTCCTTTTCCCATATTTTAATTATATTCCAAATTATAAATTTTTTTTTGTGTAAAGCAACCTGTATTTACCAAATACTTCTGGTTAGATTTATCAAAATAAGTAATCTATGTGTCAGCTGCTTACCATAAAGCTGGAAAATAATTGAATCTGATGAGATTGACCGAGCATTTAATTTATTACAATTAAAAATATAATAATCTAGATTAATTGCTATAGTCTGACTAATAATCAAATGTTTCTTATATTGATGGTAGAGGAAGACTTTCCTACTTGGAGTAAAATTAATTTCAATTTAAGAGTCTGTTTGAATTGTTAATAACATACCTAAAACTTTGTTCCCATTGAAAAGATTATCCAAGTGAACTCTGCAATTGGCCATACGGAACTCAACTCTCATTCCATCTACCCTCATGACTTCTTCTCCTTGTACTTTAGGGAAGCTAACCTTCATGTACACCTCTGTGGTTACATTTCCTGCATTATAAATAAATTCAATGAGAAATTATTATTAAATGTATATATTTATATAAATATGTGTCTATGTTTATATTTATGAGACTTTGTCCCAGAATAAAGTTTATTTTTCTATCTATCTATCTATCTATATATATTAATTATTTTTAAATGTTTAGTAAAAATGTAAGTTGTTGTAAGCTCTACATGAGACATTCAGAGCTTAAATGGATCAAGTCCATAAAATTAATTTTGAGATAGTTAAGGCTCAAATTTATTAACATTATTTATATTCTATTTTTCTAGAGAATAATTTTCTTTTTATTTAAATTAGAAGACTGACTTAACTAAGAGTTATAATTCATTATCAATGATCAATTTTGCATTATCCATTTTGGTTCTGAAATTTTATGAGTGTTTTCACAGTTACAGGCAATGTTGCTATCTCTTAAAAATAACAATAACATAAAGGGACTTGGTTTACATTGGTCCTGGAAACACCATTAACAAGAACAAACTAATTCTTTTGAACTTCTGGGCTTGATCCCCTTTATCATTAAATCCCTTATGTATTATGTTAAATATTTTATGAAACAGTAATTTATAAAATTGTCTTATGTTTTCAAAATTATTAATATAATAGTTCATTATATTAAAAATACATGCATCATAATACAAGGACGTAAAGAAATTTTACTAACGGAGGATTAGTTTTGCATTTCCAACTCCAATAAGAGGCAAAAGTAGTATGTTTCCTTTAAGATTGTATTGTGATTCCGTTGTTATCATAGGAATGTGAAGTCCTATGTTGAACCTTCCTTGTTCTATATCAAACCTAAACAAAAAAAAAAAAAAAAAAAAAAATTGAACAATTATTCATGACTTCTAATGTTTGAAATACTATTTTTTAAACTAAAAGATCATAAATTTTGGCGATATATTTCAGAATAATATATATATATATATTTTTAATCAATTTCATTTCATTTTGGGTAAAATAGGCTTTCTTAATAATTTCATTTTACTAGCCAAAATCAAGTGCATTACTGCTAGGTTTCAGATAATCATTACCAAATTCATTCTCTGAAATTACTAAAAATATTAAAAGATAAAAATTGATGTTTATGTTGGATTTGTACGAGTATATTACTAATTCAGTACAATTCTGTCCAACCCTTTAAATAAAAAATCTTATTCCTATCAAGACAACTACATACTGTATTATCTCATTTTTTGAACTTTTATTGAAAATATAAGAATTTTGATCTAGGAAAAAAAAAGAAGAAAAAATACAGATTTAAGTAAAATATTAAATCACACTGATTGATATGAATTAATAGGTAAATAATCATTCATGATCTACATAATTATAAATTATTTCAAAATAAAATCTTTTAATCTTAATTATTGTACAATCGGTTCTGACTGTTGACTGTTAACTTTTCTTTTAGATTATTCGGCATTGAAGTGGGAGCCCATAAAAACATTTTATACAGTAGTCAGCACATTGCCGCTTATGGTAGAGTGTAGATCAGCAGAAAACAAGCTCAGTCAAACTATTTCCAGAAAAGAATTAAACTTATTTTTGTTTTTAGTAGTACCCAAGACTGTTTATTATTAACATGAAAAAAATATATAATTGTGAGTTTTTTAATTTTTAATTCATAAGAATGAAGAAGCAGAGATCAGATCTTTAAGCTTTTGTCTTAAATTATTATTAATTATTTTTTTTTTAGTCTTGGAACAAAATACTTCAGCAATAATAATTTAATATCATCTATTTATTTATAAAATATTTAAACAAATAAAAATGAATAATACGAGTAAAAAATAAATTAAATTTGATTTATATTAGTTAACAATGTTATGGTGTGATAATGACCCACCAATAATTTGGAAAGGGATATTAAGATGGATAAATTTTTCTAAATGTAACAATTTAAAAAAAAAAATTTTTAGTACTTTGATAAAGATTCGAAAGATTCACTTATTTTAAAGGGAGCACAACTCGAATATACAGTAGTTTTTTCCGAATAATCATCATTTAACCTTATAGAAAATTAAATTAAATGTACAGATATGGTTAGATATACAGATGAACTTTCAGACCTCTCTAGGCATTTACAGCTCAAATACTGGAGTTATGTGGATTACAAAAACAGATGGAGTTACAAGGTTCTTATCACCTACCCAAAAAATATAATAATTAGGTTTTTTTTATTATATTAATGCTCTTGATGAGTTGTTGGGTGTAAGCTTTAACCTTTTGCTCTATTAAGAATGCACTTCAAAAATTTTGTAAAAGCCCAATATTGCCAGAAAATAATGTCTATCCAAAGTAGAGCGGTAAAGAAAAGGTGTGTGATGCGCACACCAGATTTTTATGTTTAAATTAAAACATACATCTAAATTACTTTTTAATTCAAGTTATTGTTTAGTTTTAATATACTTGTCTGAAAGAGAGAGAAGTAGTTTATTTCCAAGCAGTGCTGCCATATCACATTGAGTTGCTAAATATACAACATACTAATCAATCTATGCCAGACATAACATATTTATGAAAGACAGAAAAATATAAATATTTTACAAATATGTCATATCACCTACATAATTATTATAATAACTAAATATTTTATCATTTAATTAACTCTCATAAAATCCCACATTTCTCTTTTCTTATACAACCCATAAAAAAAAAAAATAATCAAATGTTAAAATTACTGGTTTGCTCACAAAAGTATCAATAAGATTATTAAAATATAGGGATAAATAAAGATACGAATAAATAAAAAAAATAAATAATATTAATCATTATTTATATAAATAAGTCCTATATATTAATGTTTTATTTTATCTTCATTTATAAATATTATGTGGGTTGAATTGATATTGAATTCTGTTTTTTTTTATACACTCTAAATTAATCCAGGAATGCCTTGGTTCCAAATAGGATGGATAAGTGGGGTTCAATTTTATGTATTATAGATTGATTTATTAATATATAACCTGAAGAAATTACAAGAGGATTTAGGAAGCTAAAAAAGACCGAAATTACGGCAATTGAAATGGGAAACAAGGTTGTGTGAATAGATAAGGATCTAAATGTCTAAGAAGTTCATATTGATTGAACTAAAGTCAAGTTGAATCTTAGATAGACCAAGACGTAGTTAGAAAGAATGTGAAGGCTCATCAACTGGATTTAGTTCTTGATGAAGTTTATTGTAGACGGTGATTTTCGGCTTTATCGGTATCGAACGGTGGTCGCCTTATAATCGTTATTATTATTTAAAAAATAAACACTAACTCTATTTATAGATAGACTAATACTGACTTTGAAACATATAGACAAGTGAACAGATTGATATACTAAACAAACCAGATAGCGTCTACGAAGCGAAAACAAACTCCAAAGCCGGTCCTTTCGTTATCCAACCTCTGATGTAAGAGCCCGTAGACATGTTCCAGTTTTCCTTCTTCATCCAAACAGGATTATTTTCTAATTGCAGTTAGGTTGGTTGTACCTGCGCGTTTCACGACGGCGTTCTATGGTCCGATTGCATTACACGATTAGACAATGACATGTTCTATACTCATTCATATAAAAATCGGCGAAAACCATGACGAAGTATCCAATTTAAAGTTTTCTGAAACATGATCTGGTTCACTCATCAAGTACCTATATCTTGTAGTGAAGTGAGTATGTTGAGAAAAGGCAATAGTTTTTATTTAGTTATCAATATTTTCTAAGTATTTTAATTTAAAATCAACATTTGTCTCAATGGATCCCATCCAACACACAAAAAAAAATCTGGTGCGCGTAACTTTCACTTATCGCTCTACTTTGAATAGGAATTATTTTCTGGTATTGTTGGGATTTTACAAAATGTTTGAAGTTCATTTTTGACGAAGCCACAGGCAGATCTACAGAGAGGAGGCATTCGAGCTGAAGTCGTCCTCCCTCCCAAAAATCTCGTACCTCCATCAGTTTTCGTTATCAATATAACTCCAGTCTCAGAGCTATATGTGCCAAGAGATTTGAGAGTACATCTGTAAACTTAATTATAAATGATTATGGATTACAATGCTATTAGTAGTTAAACTCTCATTTTTCGATTGTTAAGTTTACTAAAATGAAGTTGCAAGATTTTCATTGCCTAGTATCGATAGTTTAAAAGTTGTTATAACAATTGTAAAAGCATAATGTTGCGATTTTACTGAGAGAAAACACACCAAATTATTCCCTATTTTAATTTTTTTAAATTTCATATGATTATTTTTCCTAATTAACATTAATAAATACCTAAATATTTAAATTTAAAATCAGATTTATTAAACTACAATAAATGTACTTAAGGTTAAAACATACGTTTTACACATCCATGAAATATTTTATATTCACTTATTCTTTCACAAAAGTACGATGATATAGTTTTTAATCAATGTTATTGCCTTGATTCGGTGGATATTATATACTTTTTATTCAAATTTAAAAAGAATTTTAGAATTTTACATTTAGTTAGAGAATTTCATTTTAGTTCCTTAGAAACACGTGGCTTCCGTTAAACGATATTAATTTCCAGAATTTAGTATTTATAATTTTTTCTTCACTCCACAATCCTTCTACTACTGTATAAGTTACAAATTATTTTTCTGAAATTCTTGGCTTTCCAACAATATATAATACGTATACTCTCAGATTATTATTTCCGGTAATTCATTTTCTACCTTAAAATAGATTTTTCGTTTTTTTTCCTTTAGTCAATCATAAAATTATTTCACAATCGATAGCAATACTTTTTTTATTGATACTTACAAAAAAAAATTAACTTTAGGTTAATTAATTAATTATCAAAGGTACTTTAGGGGGAGAAATTTTGAACATTGGACATTTAAGCACTGTTACGTGGCGTCAATGGGAATAAGACCTAGCTGACTTTAGAGAGTATTTAATTTATATATTGATATACCGAATTTAATCAAAATCGTGTTTGCGCCGTTTTCGAGAAAATTGCAAAAAAATTGCTAAATCGATGATTTAAAGTGACACTTCCGGTTTGCCGAGTTTTATGAAAAAATTGCTGAGACATTCAGACATTTACAAATCTTGAAAAACGCAATTTCTGTTTCGTACGGCTTTTTGTTTTGTTTTTTTGTTTTGCGACACACGCGCACACCCACAGACCGTTTTACGAGACTCATGTTATTTGGAATAAAGGAACCTCAAAATGTTTATTTCCGTTAAAAACACGGATTCGAAAATTTTCACGCTCTCAATATTTTATCTTACTATATATTTCATATATAGGTAAGTGAAAATAATGATAATAAAACAACTGAACCTTCATTGGAGGAAACCGTAAATTTGAGTGAAATGCTTGTGGAAAGTAACATATGTTTGATTTTGGAATCCTGTGAAAACCGAACTTTTATGACCTCCCAAAGCTCCTTACTCAAAAAGAGTATCCACTAAACTTTTAAATATTACTATAGAAAAAATATGGGTTTCCAATTAGAGATCCCTCCCCTCCCCCCGTTACATTTCCTCCTTATGAACTGTTATCTATGGTTCTGAAATTGTTATCGTTAGGGAATGTTTTATTTTGCTTTCGAACTCTTAATCCTTACCCAATCCCAAAATCTCTGTTTTCTTCTCAACCATTTTTCTAAAGAAAATGTTATAAATTAATATAAAAAATAACTTATGTGTGGTTTGTTTTTATAAATAATATGAGAGCATATTCATTATACTTATAAAATCTTAGGTAACCTTTTCAAATTAACCTTCAGGCCAATCTGTCGGGTCTAGTTTTTGGGTCCTACAATTATAATAAATGCTTTTCGGACAGCGTTTAGGTCCCCAAACTTTCACAAGTCATTTCGAAGAATTAATGAGTTTTTAGTATCCATTAGTGTCCATATAATGATATTGGTTTGAGGTATTTATATAATTATTTTTATATTAATTTTTGAATCATAAGTGTAGTGTTTGACAAGTTTGATGTTTGACAAGTTCAGTTAATATTTTGAATATATAAATGATTTTTTAAGCTATGTAATTTAAAGATTATTAATTTATCCATCTACTTTTTTGTCCATAGATGGCTCTATTTGTTAATGTAGTTACTGTTCAAACGCATTATTGGCGCCATTTTGTTTATTTGGCAGCTTGCTAAAATGTTCAACTCACAACAATAGAAGTTTTCAACTCATAACAGCAAAGTTTTAATACTGTTGAACCTGTCTAGTTTTGTGCTTAAACTACTTCTTGCAAACTGAACAAGTTTTCAACTAGTTGTTGAATTGTTGCTGTTACCATTTAAAGAAAACTACTGTAGAATAGGATCGAATGCTTGATGAAGTTTACGGCGATCACTGGCGGATCTACGAGGGGGCTTTCGGGCTAAAACCCCCCAAAATGGTAAAATATAACCATATTTTACAGAAAAAAAAATTAAAAACTGTCTTTAAAACTATTCTTGTTCGTGTAATTACATTTAATAGAACTTCAAGAACCATTTAAACACCATTTCATTAGGTAGTTAATTTCTTTCTTTTTTTTTTTCAAATTAATTATCGTTATATGAAAAAAAAAGCTTTGGGGCAGAAGCCCCCAAAATTAAATCCTGGATCCGCTAATGATGGCTATCATGCTCTTGGTAAGTCAAAGTGTCGAGTGGTTTTGACGATTTTGACTTGAGTAATCAAGAAGTCGGAAGACCGCCGAAAAAATGGTGTTATATATTATTACTTGCAAAAACCTAGCTTAGACGTTATAATACTGGATGGCATAGACGACAAATGATCGATTTGAGTCGAATATTGTGTGAAAAACGACCAGAACATCAAAAACAACAAAAAGTGATTTTTCTTCATGATAATGCACCATCACTCACAGGAAAATTAGTGAAGAAAACGATTGAGGTTTTCAATTAGAGAATATAAGCGCATGAGAGTTACTCACTAGACATTGGTCTATCCAACTACAATTTATTTTCATTGATGGGACACGCACTTGGAGCAAACGATTCACTTCTTATTAAAATGTACGTAAATGTCTCGATTACTGGTTTGCCTAAAAAGAGCAATAGATTTTCTGTTAAGGTATTAATAAACCGCCAGAGAGGAGGGGAAAATGTATAGCAAGCGATGCACGATATATTGAATAAAATATTTTTTAAAACATATTAAAACATTTTTATGCAATCAATCTTTATTTTCTATACGAAAATTGCGCTTTCATATTTACACACATGGTATTCATTGATGATCATTAGAATAGTATATAGATTCTTGTTTTTTTGCAGTTCAGGTACTTCTAGTCCGTAGTACAGACCCCTTTTTATCAAATTATTAACATTCACCTGAAACTTCGTAAATAGCTACATCTCATCGTTACCTACAAATATTTTATTTTCGAAAATTCTCGGAATTGGGGCGTTTTCAGTCTGGAGGAGGGCAAACTTTGTCTATTTAATTAGGTAGTAAAAACTCGTAAATAGCCATTTGATTTCCACCTGAATCGGAAGATAATTTGAGCACAAAATCGGGGGAAAAATGGCCTTCAAAAATATTGAATCGTTTGGCGTGAACTACACCCACAAATTCTCAAAAAGGACAAACGGCCCGATATTTTCGTATGCCACCTTTTTAATAAATTTTGTGATCAAATTATCTTATGATCCAAGTGGCAAGCAAATAGGTATTTACGAGTTTTAATACCTAATTAAATCTACAAAGTTTGCTCCTCTCTAGAGTGAAAACGCCCCAATTCCAAAAAATTTCGTAAATAAAATAGTTGTAAATTACGATGAGATGAAGCTATTTGCCAAGTTTCTGGCTGATGTTAACAATTTGATAAAAATGGGTCTGTACCATGGACTATTCATATTATGGCTTGATTTAATCAGATTATGAAGAAAATATTTTCTAATCAAAGAATATTTTAGTTTAGTAGTAGCTTAATTGTATACTTATTACTTGTTATTTACTTATTACTTGTTATTTACTTATTACTTATTAATTTTATACTTAATTGTATACCGAATAGGCGATTAATGTTTTACATAACGATGACATTATCCCCTTAGATTTTCATGTCATCAACAAATCAATAATTACTTACTTCGGGAGGAAACGTAATCATTTTTAGGTCAACGAATAACTCGGCTATTTATTTTCAAATTGACCTGATTAATTTTTTTTTTCATTTTATCACTTAAAATATTTTATCAAAATAAACATTTTGATAAAATATACATTACACTATACATTTTTATTTTACACTAATTTAAACATGTACTTCTCATGTAAATGGACATGTACTTCTCAGATAAATTCTTATAAATATATTGACATGACTTACAGGCAGCTGACGGCCGTGGTGTTGCTTGGTCCGTGGGCATAGAGGCTGTTGAAGTTACCGGTGAGGGTCACAGCGCCGTGCCCTTTGGTAATCCCGATTTTCTCAATGAAGAGTGGTTCGAATCTGGGGATGTTCACCTCCGGGATACCTGTATACATTTTTTCGATAAATACGTATCTTATACACTAATGTGGAAACCATAATTTCACGAACTATAAGTTACCTTTGGCCATATATGGGAACATCCCCTGGAACGTACTCCGGATGCATTCGTTGAGGTTCGGATCTTTTCGTTTGCACGGTGTTTTCAACCATTCCGCTGAAAATATAAAAATAATATTAGTTAATATTATTAAGAATATATTCAATTAGATTAGCTTAAAATAAATTCAAATTATGGATTCAAATGGACGTGTGCATACACTTATATAATAATAAAATTTCTTATCAAAGATTCGATCATATAACTAACATTCATGTTTTTTTTTTTTTAAATTTTACTGTCGTAAACCATTGACTTCCTGTCCTTTAGTATCTTTTTAACAACACCTCACTTATTCTTGTTGAACAAATCCGTTAAATCCGTTACCTAGGTCTCCACATGGACAAACGTCTAACTTGGAATCCTCATACCAAACTGAAACGACAAGAAACTGCTTGACGTTTCCGACTACTTCAACACTTACTAGACAAACGCTCTAACCTTCCAACTTATTATAAAAGACTCATATACATGACTATAATAAGGCATATTTGGACTCACGGAGTTGAGCTATGGGGCTCCACGAAACCTTCAAATTCCTATTGTATCCAATCCTTACAATCCAAAATCCTCAATACTACTTACTTACTTTGCTATAAATAAAATCGTCCACAATGACCTTAATGTTCCTTATGTATCAGTTTTGTCCCAATCCAGATACCTATCCTTCCATAATAAACTTCATAACTATCCCAACCCTCTTGTTTCTAGCCTTGCTTCGTTATCTCATAATATAGACATATTATTAGAGGGCTATCAAGTTTCCCAACGTGTGTTCCATGTCATTATATCCATGTAAGAATTTACTAGATGTATTTTTTTATACAGAGAAAAAAAATTATTTTCAAACTCACATCTGATGGGAATACCAACAACCAGCGAATGTGCTGTCGGGAAGAAGACCATAGATTAAGATGTTGGTAGGTGTGAGGAGTGCCCCGAGGCCTCCTTTTCTAACCTGATTTTATGTTTATAGTTAGTGGAGGTGATTCCTCACCCAGCTTCATTTGAGCCTTCTACCATGTGCCATCGAGCATGTTGATTGTGGCCATGTCTTGAATCAACGAGTTGGTATGTCCGTGTAAGTTATTATGAAATCTTTTGTAGTATGTTCGTATGTGGTCGTTAACAGTTGGCATCTGTAGGTCTTTATGTAAAGTAATGTTACTGACGTACCAGGAAACCTTGGGTATAGTCCTGAAAAGTCAGTAGTTTACATATGTGAGTATTTTTGGCTGTCCCGTTCTGTGAAGCGTAGGTCCAAATGAGATCTTTGTAAAAATGTGTGGTGGTCTATGACAAAGTTTTGTCATTGATTGAAGTGAAAATGGATAGACTATTCCTGAACTACGTTACATTGTTTATGTTAACTTTTTGAGGTTTACTTTTGGTAAACCGTTTTTCCATTTTTTAACACCGATAACAACAAATACAGGAAGTAAAATTGCAAGGTTAGTTGTTACATTCCTGGCCTAACTAGCCGAAAAATATTAACAATTCAAATTTAAAGCTAATATAAATAAATTAGTTTGATTTTATTCGAAAAACATAATCAAAAAGTAATGTGTAAAAAGTCCATAATGTTCTTGGTGGTCGTTCCTGCTGGTTTAAAACCAAACTACTTAACTAAAATTTTTAAGACATAGACTCGATCTAAAAATTTGAAGAAATACGTTTTAACACTGAGTTATCCAATTGAATTAAGAATTATATGAATTTATCGATTGTGCTGCTGTGCTCTGGGTTTTACTAGAAAATGTGATTTCTTTTTCAGGCATCTCATATTTTTTCTGACCGATAAAGTAGTAATATAGTATCAGATTAGTAAATAGTTCCATTGAGTCATAAGACATGTCTATAGCTAAAGTGAACTCGGTCGAATCAGCTAAATTGAACTAACCTCAGTTATTTTTTTTTTGTTGTATTTCCATTATTCTTGCCATATATTTCGAGAAAAAAAAGTAAAATATGCAGAGTGACAGCTATTCAAAATCACCATCCTTTATTCGTCAATAATTGCCATGATTATGTACCATATTTGAAATTGGCTACTGAATATCAATCCAAATAAAATAATGGAGTTATGAAGTGGTGCGACTGGAGTGCTTGGAGTGAGACAATTTGAAAGACTCCACTGACTATTTCATTGCCATCACTGACCATCATTCCACCCTACTGTTTCAGTTTTTACTGACAAGTAAAAATCTTAAATGTTTCTCATTTATATAGATTTTTTGTATTTATTATAAATTTCACATTGTCGGTAGAATGGAAGCAGAAAATGTAACTTGTTTAATTACAAAAAATCCTATTAAAGTTGAGTTAAAACATATCTAAGTCCATTTGTGAAATAAGCAGGCCAATTCACGCAATCGTTAACGAAAATAATTTGGCAGATTTCTTAACCATTTTTGAATATTTAGGGCAGATCGACACGCAGAACAAACAATTTATTCAATATTACTTAAATGCCAATGATATAGTATATAATGTTTTTTATTTATACTTACTAAGATCCAATAAATTTGATCGTTACTTGAATAAATAAATTAGAATTAAAAAAAAAATTATCAAAAACAATTCTATCAATAATTATCATGTTTGTTTATTAACATTTCTGATAAAATGATAAGAACGGTACACTATGTAATTATTTCAATAATGATAGAAGGTGGATTGGGTTGGTTGGGGTGGGGTGGTATAGGTTTTGTTTGGGGATGTTTTATGTTGGGATGGGTGGGGGGGGGTTGAGGGGGGGGGGGTAGGGTGTGTAGGTTGGTATTGGGTTTGTGGTAAGGGTGGTTTTTGGTTGTTTTGGTTTGGTGTTTTTGTGGGGTAGTTTGGGGTAGTTAAGGATGGGGGGTGGGAATTGTGGTTGTGTGGGGTTGGTTTTTTATTTATGGGATTGATGGGGGGGGTGGTTTGGGGGAGAGTAGTGGGTAGTATGGGGTTGTGTTTTGAGGTGGTGTGTTTTGTTGTTGGTGTTGTTTAGTTTTTATGGTTATTGTTTTTTTTTTGAAAATGTTGTAATTTTTGGTGTGGGTTTGGGGGAGTGGTGAATTGGGTTTTAGGGGGGGGGGGGTTTGTGGGTAGGAAGTTTTTAGTATGTTGAGGGTGGGGGTGTTTAGTGTTTGTTATTATTAAGTGTTGGTGTTTTTTGTGTGGTTTATTGGGTTTATTTTAATCTTTACTAATATTATGGTATGGTATTAGCTTTTGATATTATTGCTAAACTCTTAATATTTATGTTGCCTGAGGATTATAGTGTAGAAGCTCGATTATCCTGGATCGATGATACTGTGAAGTATAAAGGATTCCATTCCACCGTTTTTTTTTTCCAAATAAAATCCTCGATCGTTAAAAAAAAATAAAAATTTAATAAAAGTAACCCTAATTTTCTATTTACATTATTTTATGTTATTTACATTTTTGTCTCTTTTTTCCTATTGTTTAATTTTTTATTTATTTTTTGCGGTTATATTTCTCTAAACCCTTTCTTCATTATGACGGAACTTATTGGAAATAGAATGTAACATTTCACTGTATAAGAGCAAAAAAAAAACTAAAAGCAAAATACCGGTTTCTAAATCATGTAACACTGTTTTAACCAGAGGCGAAGACTCCGGTGGGGGGCGGAGAGGGGGCGCGATTACTCCCCCGCCCCAATAACAATATTTTTTCGTCCCCCCTCCGATAATTGGAAATAAAAAAAATTAAAATCAATAATAAATATGCTATAAGAATGAATAAAATGTGTAAACTAAAATCAATGAGAAAAGACGACTAGCTGGCTAGTTTTAGTAGTAGGTATTTATACTCATCCCTCTGCCCTGTGTTTTATCTAAACAAATACGTTTTATATTCAATTGTATTTTTTAAGATATTTTCAAGTATATATAATAAATAAAATTAAAAAAAAAATATCTTCACAACTATAAAAAAATACCTAATATTTCTGTTAACATGGAATCCATATACTAGACTTAAAAGACACGAACTTAACAGACGATATGGCCAGCTATATAGACTACTGAATAGAAAATCTAAACTTTCTGGTGAAAACAAATTACTGATCTACAAGACAATACTGAAACCCATCTGGACTTACGGACTAGAACTATGGGTAACAGCTAAATTTTCTAACAACAAACGCATTCAATCCATTCAGTCTAAAGTCCTCCGTACAATAGTCGATGCTCCCTTCTATGTAACCAATAAAACCCTACACCATGACCTTAATATCCCATTTATTCTTGATCTTATCCCAGCCAAATTTTCCTAAATTTCACCAGAACCTTTCTCATCACCCAAATCCCGTTGTACAATCCCTATCAAGCACCACCCATCCCTACAATCCCCTTCGTAGGTTAAAGCGGCAGTGGCCACGAGACCTTTTGTAAATATGGATATTTTGGAGTTCTAGCAATGGCCAGATTCTCCACTCAAGTCATGAGTGTCTGTGGCTGTAGCGCTCTTACTCATCCTCCGCTGGTTTAAAATACCAGTGAAGTGGCTGAGGGAGAAGCGTAGGGATCTCCTAAGCCTCCCTTTTCCCTCCACATGTGGAGGGGACAGGATTGGTTCGGAGATCACCTGGCAAATTGTAAATAATGTATATAGGTATGTTTTATATAAGGTGTTTGTTTTACTTTTATTTCTATTTTTATTTACTTATGTGTATATATATATATTTTTTTTTTCTTTACTCTTTTGTTCTTTTTTCTTATTCTTTTGTTATTACTTTATTTATTTATATACGGTATGAATGCAATCTATGAACTCTATTATAAGTGTCCTTAAACTGTGACAAATTGTAATATTTCTGAATAAAGTGTTTAAAAATTTCAAAAAAAAAACAACAAAATTTCTGTATCGCAATTAATGATTAATATTTATATATTATGTTTATATTATAAACTAATCAATTATATATTTCTTCGTTTTACAATAATTATGTTGCATTTTTATACATGACAGAACTCCTGCCATTTTATTTTATTTTTTTTTATTTTGTGCATCGCCCTCCTCAATCAAAATCGAAAGTCAGCGATTCTAATGGTTCTAAGAGGCTATATATTGAATACTGACATAAGGTGATTCCCTGTATTAGAGAGACAACACAAAAAAATGACTATTGAGGACAGTAGTACCTAATAGTAAAAATACCTAATATTTCTATATCGTAATTAATGATTAATATTTATATATTATAAACTAATCAATTATATATTTGTTCGTTTCACAATAATTATGTTGAATTTTTACACATGAGAGAACTCCTGCCATTTTATTATTTTTTTTTTATTGTGCATCGCCCTCCTCAATCAAAATCGAAAGTCAGCGATTCTAATGGTTCTAAGAGGCTATATATTGAATACTGACATAAGGTGATTCCCTGTATTAGAGAGACAACACAAAAAAATGACTATTGAGGACAGTATTGAATGAACTTATTGTATTAACTTCGAGGAACTATCATTAACACATTACACGTTACTGTTCCGCTTTTTATCAAATTTAATAATTTTTTTTTTTCAATTTTTAGCTAGTTTGTGTATTCTTGTCACACTTATAACACTGTTGTGTTTGTGTATTTTTATTATCTTTAGTCCACCGGACAGAAAACCTCAGTGATGAAGGAAAACAAATATAAGTTTCATGTGAAATTTCCAGTTTCGTTACGTAGTCAACATTCTCTAATTACGCAACTTGATTGTACTTTCCCTCTGACAAACGTAACTGCGTATGTACTTCTTATGTCTTCTTAATTTTCCTCTCATCTTTAGTAGGTGAAGTTGATATCCATCCAATTTGATGTAAACAAAATGAAACAAAAATATGTGAATATGCTTGAATACTTATTAGTTCAAAGCTTACATGTTGGTTTGCAAATAATCGTCGCTTTATATATTATTTTGTTTTTATATGTTAGTGAAGGGATTTATAAGAATCTGATATTGAAGTTGGAGATGCCTTAACTTGAGATGTTACGTCTCTCAATATAAGATACTTCCATCAAACAATTATTATTATTATTCTGGTTTTTGTTAAGCATTCTGGTAACCTGTGTAAAATAATATTCTTTCGCAACAGTAATCGCCTTGTATTTTAAACAATTGAATTATAGATAATATTCTATTTTGATTGTTATTTAAAATATATATTGATTGTTCAAAGATTTTTAGGTTTATTTTATTTACTTATTCTATTCTTAATAAAGGTTTTATTTTTGTTGCTCCCGGATATATCATAAAATTACATAAAACCATTTTGCTACAGCAATTAGATATATAAAATATTGTTTAGGCAACTCTAGAATAAAAACTTTCATTTCCAATTTGTTGATTTTTTTCTTATCAGTATAAATTAGTATGACTAACATTTTATCTAAATTTAAATTAGGTTTCAAACATGTAGTAAATCTATGGCTTCCTGTCTTACAGTATCCTTTAACAATACCCCACTTATCCCTGTTGAACAAATCCGATACCTAGGACTCCACCTGGACAAACGACTTACTTGGAACCCCCATTCCAAACTGAAACGACTAGAAACCGCCCGATGTTTTCGACTACTGAAGCACTTTCTAGACAAACGCTCTAAACTTCCAAATATTTACAAAAGACTCATATATATTATTATAATTGGACGTACGGGATCGAGCTTTGGGGCTCTACTAAACCATCAAATTTCTCTCGTATCCAATCCCTACAGTCCAAAATCCTTCGTAAAATCCTTAATGCTCCCTATTTTTTCACAAATAAAATCATCCATTATGACCTTATTGTACCATATGTTTCCGATTTAGCTCAATCCAGTTATCTATCCTTCCATAGTAAACTTCTGAACCATCCGAACACTCTTGTTTATAACCTTGCTTCCTCTTCTATTCCTGATAACCTCCGAGGCGTCTGAGATGAATGATGGAAGATGGAGACCTCGGGACCTTCTAATATAAAAATATAATTGGAGTGCTGCCAATGTGTAGTTTCTCTTCATGTTGTACATGTCATGTTACTTGTTTCATATTTACTTGCTATATCTATCATTTAATACAGTTGTAAATTTCAATAATAATAAAAAAAAATGTTTCATACCTACTAAAACATAATCAAACTCATTCATATTCATTAATGTTTTAAGAAAGCTCAATTACTGGGTGCATTAGGAAGGTGCAGATGACCCTAGACATATCAATAAAAACCTTAAATATGAATATTGACGACAAAGTATTCTTTCAATTTATAAAATAAAAAACATTAGCAGTAATATTTAAGGTAGCGGGTTTCTATTTCGCGAATGGAAGTTAAAATATTATTTAATAAATAGATGTCGAGGAAGTAGCCGTATGGGTATCGTCCTACTTAGCTGCAAATTTCTAAACCTGTAATGAATAGAACAATAACTTCGATTGTTGTCAAAATGCCTGTCATCTTTGAGTCTAAGATAAAGGCTATTGATTATTACTACTGTTACAGTCCCAAAACGATTTAAGGAAAATAGTTAACTGATTTCAGAAAACATGTTGAAAAGTTCAGAAAACGAATGGAAGTTGGTAGGGAAGAGGGAAAGAGGATACGGTCATAGATGAATTCACACAAATAAGAAACCTTATTTTATTGTGTTTCGACCCATTTTTCGGTTCTATTAAAATTAAAATAAAAAAAAATAGCCAGTAAGAAAAACAGTTTAACCAACAAATAAGATGATAAATAAACAGAATGAAATTATTAATGATAAGCCAAATACGTATGTGTCGATAATGAAAAATGCTAATGAATTAATGTTTAAATTTCATTATTTACAGATATATATTTGGTATTCTAATATTTTTATTACTGTCTTATCTTTTTTTTTTTTTTTGTACTATTCTCCTTACTAGTTTTAATCATATTTTATTTTTACTCGTGTTAACTTTAATCGAGGCCTAAAACTTAGGCGAAAAGTTAGCTCAATAAAATAATGTTTTTTATTTCATCACTGATCCACTCCCTTCCAACTTCTACATTTCGTTCCACAGTTAAGAATATCTTTAGTATTCAGAAAATCTAATTTGGGATATAACGATAGAAGTTTGATTCTGAATAAAAATACACACTGATAGTACAAAATTGGGGCATCGGAATTTATTTATTTATGTGATTTATGTTACTAATACAAATCATCTGCATTATTAAAATTTATCAATGAAAATATATTTTCGATAGTTTTTAAAATGTTTGATCTTTATATTATAATGTATATTTACACTTAAGTTTACACCTCACAGGCCAGTATTATAAAAATCAAAATTAACTTCTGATAATTATTTATTGTATGTTTCGGGAAATCGGTGTCCCTCTCAAGCGCCCCCAGCCAGCGATGAGCAAATGCTACTGTGAGTACCGAGTACCAATTATTTTACTCAAATTGAATCACTATTGAGAATTCTATAACCACTTTAGTTAATCGTTTGACATCAAATGAAGAAGTAATTGAATTCTTTCATACTCGAAAAAAAGGTCAGTATCTGAGTAAAATTCTTGTTACTCAGTACTAAAAGTATCATTTGCCCATCTCTGCCCCCAGCAATATTTTATTCTCCAAAAAAAAAATATTGGGTAATTAAATGTAATTACTGTAAATATTACAGTTTACACGGCTGAAATCCCTGAACACTGTCATCACCACGTAAGCGGACGACACATGTGTCCTATCAGTTAATAACAACCCATCATTTGCATCCCAAATTCTTCAATCACACATCAAAAACCTCGTAGAATGGTTTCAAAACTGGAGGATTAAAATAAATTACAATAAATCCCATCAAACCACTTTTATCCTTCATCGTAAAACTGAAGTCCATGTCCTACTGTATCCTATAATAATACCCCACTTATCCCTGTTTAACAAACCCGATACCAAGGACTCCACCTGGACAAACTTCTAACTTGGAATCCTCATACCTTATAACCTCATACCAGACTGAAACGACAAGAAATCGCTCAATGTATCCGACTACTTCAGCACTTACTGAACAAACGATTTAAGCTTCCAATTAATTACAAAAGATACTTACATATGACTACAATAAGGCTGATTTAGGCTTAAGTAGTTGAGCTTTGGGGCTTCTACAGAATCATCGAATTCCTCCAATACTTCCAATCTAAAACTTTTCGTAAAATCCTTACTTTATCACTATTAGAATCATCCAGAATGACTTTAATGTCTCTGATGTTTCCGATTAGGCCCAATCCGAATACCTATCCTTCCATAATAAACTTCAGAGCTATGCGAAGCCTCTCGTAACCTTGCTTCCTCTTCGATTCCTGATAAAACACCGTACTGTCTGAAAAGAAGATGGCCCCTTGATCTCCTAGTAATATAGCCATATTATTAGAGTACCACATGTGAGTTGTTCCTCAACAAGTGTGTTCATGTCATCACCTACATTTGTTCACATTTACTATATGTGTTTTTATATTAATACAGTTGTAAATATCCTAAATACAAAATTAATATGAAACAATGTACAAACGTAATTGTAAATTGTAAAATGGATTAATGTCAATTAAAATTATCTTAGTTTGCGATGGTTAGAGTTTGGGTTACGCCTCGTGTTATTGAAATAAATTCGTATTAATTATTCAATTCGAATTTTCAGTAACTCGGAGGATGAAAATAATAACATAATTATTTTGTTATTAAGTATCAATCTGTTCAATATTTGTATTATTAATTTCTAGTTTTTATTATTGGCTTTATACAGATTTGGTAGATCTTTGGCCACCTGATTCAGCCTTATCCACCTCTGCCTATGTTGGGCTATTACTTCTGATTTTCTGACTTTTTTTCTTTCTTGATTCGCTCAATACATGTAGTTTTTGGCATCCACATGGTCTCTTGCCAATATTGAGAAATTAAATTTAGTTTGTATTTTGTGTTTTGTTTCTTTATTTTTCTCAGTTGTTTAACGGACACATTTCATTTGTATGATTAATACAATATAATAAAAAATATATTTGTTATTATCATTTAATAAACCATAAACCATAAAAAAAAAAAAAAATCAAGCTCTTGGAATATTATAAATTATTTTACTCAATTAACTTTTTTTTTTTGGAGTTTTTGCGATCAAAAAATTAACGACAAGACATAATATTTTCGTTTATGATTCCTATCAGATAGAGCCGAATAATAGAGGCTGTCCCATATCCCCGGTTGAGATAAGATCCAGGCGCGAAGTAGGTTCTGGCTGGACTTTCACCGCGGAAGTCATGAGTTCTCAGCTTAGATGAGTCAGACCAGGAAGCAAGTCTCTGCTCCTTCATTGCTAGTCGACGGCAAATGTTCATAGGAAACACTTATCAAGAAGAACTACCGGTGAGGATTACGTGTTGACCCTAAGGTCAGTTAATTCTCGAGCTTAGAGGAAAGCAAAAATCGGATAATTCTATATTAATGAGGACATTTCAACCGTACTCGTAAAGTACACATTATTTATCATATGTGTATAAATATATGAAATAAAAATTTTAAAAGAACAAGAAGTATATTTACTTTTAGCTTTTGGATTTATGTGTCTTTTGAATATTTTGAGTCACAATGCAGACGAAAAGAAGAAAAATATTTTGACTATAGATGCCAGGAGTCTTAGCGGACTATAGTCAGTTGAGTGTATACCAGAATTCATCTACTTCGGAGTTCAAGTAAACTCATTGAATAAGATATATTATGAAATAAGGCAAACAGTTGCAACCGCTAAGAGATGCTTCTTTAGTCGACTGAAGCATAAGAGGAAGTACCCATCACGTCTCAGATAAGACTTTACACAATTCTTGCTGTACATGTATTTTATATATCCATCACTGATCCTCTGCAGGAAAGACGAGAAATTATAGGGCGGAAATTTCTGGAAAATTGAATGTGACATGGTCCTTAATAAGCTTTTAAATGAAACTAATATCATCAAATTTGTTAAAATCGAATGACAACTGAACAGGTCATTTACGATTTTGCGAGAATGGTAGAAGTGAAAATAGAACACATATAAGAACAGATGAGTTAAACTGCTCTAAGAAATCGGAGAAGCGTTATGGAGAAACTTAACGAATCATAAAGTGACAAATATTGTACTGAATTCATTGTAACACGATTTGCTGAAACCAACCAAGCTTTAATTAACAATACGCAAGTTAATTAATTCAAGCAAGCCACATATTTTTAAGTTGTTTAGTTTTAGCATCAGTCTCCACCGGACTGGTAATGCCGGCGACGCGGTTGAGAGAGAAACGCTGGAATCTCTTAGAGTCTCGCTTTGTCCTTCACACTTGGGGGAAAGGGCTGGACTCGGAGATCTCTTGCCTGATTGTAAATATAGTATTTAAGTATGAATGTTTTTCTATTTATTTCTATTACTTATAATTTATTTAATTTTGCTTCGAATTTCTGTATTTCATTTAATTTTAACTCTAAGTTACATTTCCTTGGTTTATTATAGTTTTTGCTTTTGTTATATAGATGTATATTTTTTTATTTTATTTTTTATTTATTTTTATTTTTTTATGTATTGTATATATGGTATGGATGTGCCTCACTCAGCCTTAGTACTTAGTGCCCTTAAGTGTGGCAAAATGTATTATTTCTCAATAAACAGATAAAAAAAAAAAATAGTCTAGCAGAATGCTTCTAACCCATTAAGTAATTTTCTGTTTACTCTACTGTAAAATAAGTATAACCAATGAACTTCGTTTTTTCCTCTAAGTTATATTTAATTTATTTTAAAAACTATGTTCTCCTTCTATTTCAAATTGATATTTTGGAAGTTTGGTTGGTTTATGCATAATATTGTTTATTTGGAAGTACAAAACTGAGTTATTCATATAAGACGGGACCAGATGCTAAAAGCGTGTAGGGGTACATAATTCGGAAACAGGTTGCCGAAACAGAGAAAAATACTCATCGGGGATACTAGTACCCACCACAATCAATTGAGCTATGCCTAGTCCGAAACGTGGTTTCAAAATGTCGTAATATCTCCGTATTGCTATGACACATGTCCTAACAGAAAATTATACTCTTTCACCAGGAGTACAACAAGGTGGTAATCTAAACCCTCTTTTATTTATATACATTTTAAATTTTCTAATTTTTTCAGAAGTGTAAATTTTTACTTTATGCTGTAAGGTGTTCAAATGGTAATATGAGATCTGAGATATGGAGAAAATTGAATCTGATTTGATATAACTAACAAAATTAAGTGATAACTGCACTTAAATGTAGTGTTTAAACAAATAAAAGAAAATTTATCAAAAACATTTAAAAAAGAAAAAAAAATGCTTACAACATAGTGGGTGATCTTTGTGAGTTTTGTTCGACCCTTGTTTAAAATTTTTCGGTCATTAGTAGGTGTATCTAAAGTGTTCTTCACTATTAAGAAATTCGGAAGAAGTTATGGTGTTTTTTCAGATTTTGGAACTTTTATGCTGCTATTTAATACAATTGGAAGCCCAGTTTTTGAATATGGATCTCTTCGTTGTCTAAAATACTTTTATAACTTACTTTGATTGGAAATTGAAATATGTAAACTTTATGAAAATATTCGTGGTTTCGCATATGCTTAACGATAGATGTGTAGTTACTAAATCATGTATTTTATTCAAACTCTTGCAAGGAACGATGTCAATCGATGACATCGAGTCTTTTAAACGTCTCAATTTTAGAGTATGGAGGGAGTGAGTTGGATATAGTCTAATAGTTTCAACAACCCTTTACAGATAAATCCAATAATCATCTTACATGCATTTAACGGAACATATATTTCAGCTGTTGTTAGGTACTACTTTATTACTTGTAAAATAGTAACTAATTTTCTTCAGTAATGATTTGTTTTTACTCCTTCTCGAGCAGTTGTCACTTGTCTTCAGTCATTTTCCTTTCAATTACTTCGTATATCTTTCCTGTATGATTGGATCCAATTATTCTCTATTATGTGAGAGTCGCGGTGCCAGTTTCGTTGCAATCCGCTCTGTAATTAATTTTATGTATGCCAATTTTATTTCCGTTTATTTATTGGGTAAACATTGGTAATAACTTTCCTATCTCTTAGAAGACTATAACAAGTATCATTATGTAATATAATTTAATTATCAAAGAACTAAATTATATCTTCTTTTTAATTTGGTTAAATGTGTTTGCTTGGTTTTAATGTTCTTTTATATTTTCCTACATTTATTAATTTTTTTTATCGCTATATTTTCATGTTTTAGTTCGAAACATCCATTTTCTAGGTATTTTTTATTTCCTTTAGATTCATATGTACTTGATCCAAATTTTATTATCATACTTAAAGACTTTCGACTGGAATTTGAGCGTGAAATTAATACTTCGTCAGGACGGTAACCTTGAGTTACATGGATCCTCCTGCATCCATATAGTTCTCAAATGCCTACTTGAATTGGCTTGATTATTCATGGATATATCAGGCAGTTGGAACATATTGCTGACCATACTGTCTCCCAAACACTTCTGAAAGGTCGAGAATCAGGCACCTCTGCTTCTTCAATCTCTGACTGATCAATTGGTCCTTCAAGAACTATGGCGAGACTAACAGATTATTATTAGTAGTATATATGGAATTTTACCACTAATTTTGGTTTATATATTATATAAGCGTTTCTTCAGGAAAACAATTTAAGGCAAGGGTTTTAATAAATAATAAGTTCTGCACTTCGATATGTATCCCTGTCTTGTAGAGAAAATCAGAACTTGACATTGCTGGAATAATATTGCACTGCTTCTTTGCTCGAGTTTCTATCTTTGTTCAAGGAAGTCAGAACATTTAAAGTGGAAATGGAAGTAAATTATAAAAATATATCTAGAAGTGCTTGTCGCAAATGACTGGCTTTCTTTAATTGTAAAAAACGAAATACGTTATCCTGAATTTATTAAAGCCATTGATGGCATGATTTCCTCTGGATCTATAAAATACACATGGAATTCCCTATTCATTGCGAATATGTTAAATAAATTTCTATTCATTTTTTAATATTTATTTTTTACTCTTAAGAGCACAAATACAAAATATTAATTTGCTGAAAAGACGGGTAAAAATATCATATTTCTAGATCCCAATGGCAATCTTGTGAATCAATTCAAATTAGCAATGACGTTGAATAAATTTAATCATGTACCAAGCCAGATAAATCTCTGTTTAGTTTTCAACCCTTGTTCTCAATTACCCGTTGTATTCACTTACTGAAAAAAAGATACCAACTAAACGACGTATGAACCTGTATAATACAGATCATCATCGAGAAAGTACGAGAAAGGGTTTGTGCTGAAGGTCAGACAGTCCCCATGTGAGGTTATACAACGGGTTAACTACTTACTACTCGATACATCTTTTCCAGGCTGGAGTGGGTGGCTGGAGAAAGCGGTCCGGTTACGTCCTCCATTGCGCAACTCAATGGACCAGGGAAAGTGTTGCGGCCCTTCGGTCATCCCGTTGGACGGGTGACCCCGAAGAATTGGTAGTGTCAATGTAAATGGGACGATCGGCTAATATATAATACAACTATCTTCGTTAGCCATATTTGTTAATAATATATTCAAATCGATTATATTAATTTAAATCGGTAGTAATCAATATGTAATTGAAATAGTTTCGTTATCATGCAGCATTTTCTATATATATTAAAAATAATTAAAGAACATGAAGCACTCATAGTTCATACTTAAAGATTTAACATAAACATAAACACAAGCAACTTGAGCTTTTACCACATATGTTTTAAATTTTTTTTTTTTTAGAAAAAGAAACTTTAATGTAGCATTAAAGTCACCAATACATACGCTGCTTGGAGAGTAGCTTGATAGAGGAAGCGGTGGCCAATAGAAACGCGGCTACGAAGACTGGAGCGGGGTGCATGTTTCCAAGCCAGGGGTGATGGACTGACTGGTCCTGCTTCGACGCCACTCCCTCCACTTCTGGACTGCCGGGGGTACATCCCTTGTCCAAGATCGGTTCCACTTTCTTCTTGCAAAATTCAGTCTTTTAGTCGGTGGGAGATAATGATTTGGCAAGATTTGTTTCGATGGAAGAAAAAAATTGGGTAGATAAACTAACATTTTGTGGAAGGGGTCTGACTTAAAAGATTTGCAACAATTACCTAATTTATTCATTCAATGAGTCATGAAGTTTTAAGTTATCATTTATATCATTTAAAAGGAAATTTTAAGTTAGATTTAGAATCCATGATTGAAATTAATATTTATTTGATTCAAAATACGTAGGAATATGTTGGTATCGATCATAAAGGATTTCTCTCGCCCATTTCCAATGCCGGTATTTTTTAGGAAACCTTTTACAGGTCTTATTCTCCTCTTTATTCCAACCAGCTAGTGATAATCCTGTTTTACTTAATTTTTCTAGTTATTACCATCGTATCTCCTCAATGCCTCGCCTATTCTGAATAATTCCACTTAATTGCACATTTCCAATTTAAAACCACTTCCTTAGATACACACTGTATTTTAAGTTTGATACAAACGGATTTCATTTTTGTTAATTTTAGTTTTGATACGCTTTTTATTTATTCATTTTTTTCATCTAAATATTTGGATGTTGCCATTTTTGCTGTTTATCAACCTGTAGCAATCCAACTTAATTAATTGCTACCACTGAGTGAATAAATGCTGTTTCTTTCTTTTCTTGAAATGCCTATTGTATAATTTTCATTTCCTTTATTAATCTTCATTTGCGGAAAAAGGTTTTATCCTGTATCCATCTTCTTCTAACATCGGCCATTAGATACTGAAAATAAAATATTAGTCCGAAGTTCTCTCTTGATTTCTAAGCATATTATTAATTATTGAGTATTTGTAATAACCACAGATTTTACGAGCGAGCAAAATCTAATACTATTCGTAACAGATGCAATAATTTGCTGAAGCTATGACAAACCCTAACAAAAAATCATCAAACGTTACTTCCAAAATCTGTATATTACCGAAGGAATTAAATTAGTCGCAAATACACAGATCCTATTATTATCAAATCATAACAAATATTCTTTTGTTTCGAAATTTCGTCATTTTTTAAATAAGATTTTTATATTTAATGACTATCAATCATTTTTAGTGAAATGGTTGTTGGTTTTCTCAATATTTTAACTTTTCTAATATACCCCAAACTAATATTCCTTTAATTTTATTTTATTAAATATGTACCTAGAACAGTATTCTGAAGTTAGAGCATTATTCTGAAGTTAGAGCATTTTAGATTATACACCAATACAATAATAAACATTTTATTATGCAATAATTATGTTTAGTATCAGAGTAACCTCTAACGGTAATTTTTTATTTATTTATTTTTTTTATTTGTAATCGCCTCTACCCTTGAGGGTCATTGGCGGCTAGTTTTCTATACTCTATTGTAATATTTGGTTTCTATTAAGTATCGGAATAGGATGGTGACTCCATCTTCGTTGTCTCTTAATATCTCTTTCATTGTCATTGGTAGTTTCAATTTTTGCCGAATGTTTTTGAACTCGTACTAACAGATGTTTTACTGACTGCGGTTTATTATCAAACTTTTGGCAATTGGGTGTTTCAAGTCCTCTGAGAAGGTACCCGTGAGTAAACAGGCAGTGACCAATTCGTATTCTGCACAATATGGTTTCTTTTCTTCTGGATATTCTTGTGCTAGTAGCCCATTTGTTGCAGTCTGTTTTTATTGCTAATAGTTTTGACTGTTTAGTTTCCCATCTATTTACCCAATTTTCCAACAACTACTTTTTTGTAGCGTGTGCCCAGTCTTTTACTGAGGTACAGTTTATTGAAATTATGGTTGGTGCCTCTCCCTTCCTTGCTAAGTTAGCTGAAACGGGATTTTAAGGAATAGTCTTAACATAGAAATTATAAATTGCTTAATTTATTTATTTTCTTACAATTTTTGTTAGAAATATTTTAATTCTTACCAAAATAGAATATATAAATCTTTAGTTTCTTTATATTTGATTTTACGTTAGTTATTCTTACTTGGTGCTCATTTGCTAGATGATTTAATTTTTTATTTATTGCTTTTGTACCTACTTGTTCTATTTCTTATTATTATTTATTTTTTAATCTAAAGAGTGATTATTTTGATATATTTGTTACTTGTATTGAATATAGTTTTTAGCATTTTGTAGCATAGTTTCATCAGTTTGTTATGTATGTTTTGTTATTAAGACATAAGATATTTTATTTATTTAATGTAGATCTCTTGGTCAGAAATATTCTCTTGTTCTGTATCATTTTGTTATTCTTAATGTACTTTGTCCCAGAATTCTATGGATGTATTCCGCAAAAGTTGAAACATTTTTTTTTTTTTCAAATTGTACTTGAAGCTAAACCTGTATTTGTTAATAATTTGGATATCATTGATTGTCAAACTACTGGTAAAATTCTATATATTTGAAAAAAAATTATAGCAACATAATTTAATAAAACCTTTTAAAGTTTTATTATTTTTTTTCTTACAATATTTATCGGATTCGGAGAATGTTGGGAAGTTGAGTATCTGACTCATCTTCTCAACTTCCGAACCGGATGACGTCTTCGAGTGGTGCAGGCTTTCCTGGAATCGGTTTCAAGTTTCTGGAACAGGACACATATCTTAAGAAACATCCAACCTAATTCCTCGGCGGTATTTTCATCAGTATCTTCTCAGACTAATTGCTTTTATCATTATTAAGAAATTTTTAGAAGTCTATAGAACGGATTTCTGGATTTGAAACTAAATTAATTAATCGGCTAATTAAATGAAGAAACATCTGTTACCTATAATTTTCTAATAGCCATCAATGATTTAAATTAGCTAACTAATAAGGGTTTTCTAAGCCAGAATGTGATAAATAGACGAAATCCATAATAAAAAAACTAAATTAAAAAATTGATTACTTTAAATTAATAAATGTGATAGTAAATAAAAAAATCAAAGTAAATTTTAGATCATGATCAGCTTATTACTTAAATTTTCAGCTAATCCTGTTATAACAAAGAAATAGAAGTCTTCGGTGAGCTTATTGTATTACTTAAAATATTTTGGATTTAATTCAAGTTGTGATTATAAGAGTATTATAGAGAATTGCTATGAATCAAACATTAGATGTAATGAGAAAAAAAATATATAGATATATATATTTATAAAAAAGTTTTAAGTGACTGTCATATACAAGTTTTATTTTACACATACAAAGCGAAACGGATCGTAACGAAAACACTAGGATGAAAATCTTTATTTAGTATTAGGAGAGTAGAAGTTTACTTGAGCTCAACTTTTCAGCCATGTACTCTAGACTCGATGATGCTGCTTTTCTATGGCGATTATTCGAACTATCATTTCCCGCACAAACTCCTACTTATTTTATTCGGTATAACTTCGGTTTATACGCGTCATCCCGCTCGGCCACTCCGTTCCTAAAAAACCTGTATCTCTATAACCCATGAAGGGTCTTGAGTTCAGTACTATTTAGGGTAAGTACTGTTTCTTCGTTAACATTTGTGGAAGGAGATGATTTGACTGCACATGCAACCGTCAAGTTTTCCCTCTTAATTAATTATTTAAATAAGGGAACTCACTTTATAGAGGCTGGGTGTACACCAGGATAGTCTTCTGATCCTAGGGTCATTCCACGGCAGATGAAACAGAATAAATAATTTTTCTTCCATAAGCCGGGATTAGAATGAATCCTCAGGGCCCTACCACTGAGCTACCCCACGCCCTAAATTTTGGGTCCAAAATATATTCAATCAACACATGCAATTAAATGATAAGGATAATTTGTAAAATGAGACAGGAGGTACCCCTCCCCTTATATATATATATATATATATATATATATATAAATTAATCCTCTTTGACGCAAGGAGACACATCCCGAGCCTCTTCCCGAACCCATAATACACAAAAAATACAAGAAGGAGTTGAAGGAATTCATTAATAGCATAAAATTATATGACATTCCAGCATAGCTCTTTTATTTAATATACTTTTAAAGTTAGACTTATGTATTTTATTCCTTATTTTGTAGATACTTAATTGTAAATTTGTAACATTTGTTTATTCTCCGCATAATTTTTGTATTTGATTTTGCCTCTGTTTTAGAGTATTTTGTTTTAGTATATTTGGTACTGTTCATTCATCTGATACTGTTATTTACTTTATTTAATCGTTCATTGTTATTTAAAAATCTATAATATTCTCCTTGTAATACATATTATGTACCATTCTTTTTAAATATCTTTAGCCAACACATATTGTAATAAGTTATATACTAAATAACAATGTAATGCATATAATATGCTTTTGCATGGTGTATGAACACTTCTAAAAAATATACGCATCTTCTGTAGGATTACTACAGCAGAAAAAAAATAAAATAAAAAAAATTCTTTCTTGTTTTAATATTAGTGAATCAGCAAGAAATTTTTGAAATCTCTGTTTAGAATTTGGACAATCAGGTGTATGCTTGTGAGATCTAGGGGCTCTGTTACCCAGGAATTATTTATTTTACGGTGAAGGTAACACCAATTTTATTTAAATTAAATTGTACATTAAAATATGTAAGGTAAATTTGAAGTACTAAATATGTATTTTCTGCCAAATAAACAAATCAGTTTCGAGGATAGCGAAACACCTGTCAAGAAAAGTTTACAACCTTTAAGTAAATGAAGATCTAGAAATAACATTGTTTTCAAATTTGTTTACGGAAACAATAATGCTCACATGCCATATAAAGGATGAAAAATGTTGATGGAAAGATATCCTTGAATACGAACATATAAATTTCAAGAAAGGAATACGTACCAATATCCTATATCTTCCTCATGACACCCATGACAATGGGCTGACCACACGCACATGTTATTGTTCTTGGTAGAGTCAGGTATGGATTAATAATTTAGAAGCTAGAGTTAAAATATTCGCAATGTGGTTTTGCTATCTATATTAATATACCAAAATTCCAAATATGGCGAAGTACGAGGGAATGCAACTTATTGTATTAGGAAGTGTTTTCGGCACTGACATTATATAATTAATATGAAAATTTTATGAATAAATTAATTTTTAACTTTTAGTGATATATCTAGAAGGGAGTTACATGGGGTGAATACCGCGATCAAAACATTTGAGCACATTTTGATGGGATTTCGGATTTTTGGGAGAGCACATTTCGACGGGGTTGTGAATTTTCTAAAGGAAAAGTTTCGCAATGTTCGTAAGTAAGTTTTCAAACAAGGGCCAAGAGGAGAATATTCAACAGACCACAGATATTGTAATTATATACGATCTACGATTTTTTATATACTACTTTCGCTAGCACTGTTTTTAAGAAGTTTAGAGCACTAATATATCTGGAGAGGGGAGGAGGTAGGGGCTAATTTGCCATCGATTTTGAGGGTGATTGATTGAACTTTATTCATAAATGTAATTCTTACTATTTTGATTTTATTGCCTTCTATATCTCTGCTTATCTTGGAAGACTATTTTCCTGTCAGTTACCAGCGGCTCTGTACAAGGAGGTTTCATGGCGCAAGTTGCGCCATCAAAATTTTTGAGGGGGCACATTTTTACAGGATTTTGAATTTTTAAGGTAGAATAATTTCGACGGCATTATGAATTATAGGATTGAAAAGTTTCAAATAAGAGTCTAAAAGAATACATAAAACAAACCTCAGCAAGTATAATTGTATATGATTTACGGTACTTTTATTTCTAATGTTTTTAAGAATAGGAGAGCAATAAAATATCTTGGGGAAGGGAGGAGGAGGTCCATGATCAATCCTTGGGTGGGGGGGGGAGGGGAGTCACCCCTGGCACTGTAGTATCTTTATCCAACCATTGAGGCATTCATTGTTGTGCAGAGCTTTCTGATGGAATGCTTGGAACTACATGCGTGTCTTCTTCTTAACTTCTTTGCTTTCATACAAGGGATTGACTATTTTCTTTATTAATTTCTCTTCTCCATTCGCTATTGTTACGTGCGTTGGATTTTCTTCTTGAATCTAAATACTCCTCCTTACGGTGAAAATGAAAATGAAAAAAATAATTACATTCTACTTATATTACTTGATGATGTAGAGATGGTTGACCGTTGATATAATATGAGAAGGAGTGGATTGGGGGGTGCGGTCAAATAAATACTGGGAGGATTTAATACTGTAGCCAGTGTTTCAACTGCCTCCCGCAGTGCTACATCCTACGCCTTGATGAAGTAGACCTGCAAAGTGGGTCGAAACGTCGAAAAAAATTAAATAATACTATTTGTTTAATTTAGTATTTATTTGACCGCACCCCCCGATCAACTCCTTCTCATATATTATTCGATGCTTAATTATTTACTTAAGGAAGAGTTTTGTGTTATTTTAGTTTGGAAAAATTGTTCTCTTCCGTATATGTTAATTGTTAATATGTCCAACGTTTCGGACTCTTATCCATCTTCGGAGACATTTCTTTTCACTTCTTAATGTATTTCCTTTATCTCATATTGTTCTTCTATTAAACATTTGTCTTTCTTTCTATATTATATTTAACAATTTTATATATCACTTGCTAAATTTTCATCGTCACATTGATGATAGATCGCTAAGGATGTGATGATGAAAATTTACCAAGTGATGTATAAAATTGTTAAACAGAATATAGAAAGAAAAACAAATGTTTAATAAGATACATTAGAAGAATAGGAGATAAAGAAAAAAACGTTAAGAAGTGAAAGGAAATGTCTCTGAAGATCGAAAAAGTGTCCGAAACGTTGGACACTAAATAATAAATAAATCACTGCAGAGAAAAAAATTTCATACTCTAGACATAAAATTTTATTCTAGAAATAAATTCCCTATGAATAATGACAATGTACGTGATTAGTGCCAATTATTCCGGCAATAAAACTACTAATCGGTACTTGCTAATTGTTGTTATGAATAGGTCTTTTTTCAGAAAGAGTAGAGAAAGAAAGGTAGCTAATGAGATTTCAAAAGCGTATATAGCCTTTTTTTTCTGCATTAAGCCTCAATTTACTGATTTCTGCCCACATTTTGATATAATCGATATATTCTTGTAGCTTTCAGGTAGCCTCAGGTATCTTGGAAGTTTGGAAAGATTGTTAGATTTGGGAATCATCAGCATATAATCCTTACAGGATTGATGTATGAAATAAGTTTAATAACTAATGTGAATTGGGAAAAGGGTTGGAGAGAATAAGGACCTTGAGGAACACCTCGCACTGATTCAAGAATTGAAGAATGATAAAATATCTGAGAGCGGTGGGATAAGGTTGATATAATCTATAATATATGATAGCTATATAAGATATAATAATAATAAGGTTTGGGAGATTGGAAAGGATGATAAATAATAATAAGTGTCCAAGTCTCGTAGTCGTATTGTATAGCTAACTTTATCTTTGTGTTGCATATCCTTTATTGAGATTTCTAGAGAATTTTCAATACCATTGGAATAGAGAAGAAAACTCTGTTTCCGTTGGTTAAACTCAGATCTATTTCTGACTGTTTATTAATTAAGGTTATTGTAGAGACGTGGTATTTTTATATGTCTACTCTCAGGAACCATTTCCCTTCTAAGAAGATTCTGTTGTGATCGATGTTTCAGCTCTCTATCAGGAAACTTCATTTATTTGGAAAATTTGCTATTTTCTTTACCAAAGTTCTTAAACTCTCTTAAAGAGTCTTTAGTTAATTATAGCATGTGATAGTATATACAATGACGTTGTAATTAATGTGGTTTTGCCTTTTACTCGTGAAGTTCAGTTCTTTGTACATTTGCTCGATAAATTTAATAAATGGACGAGATTTAGCAAAGGATTCTTCTAAAGATTTATAAAAGGTTTGTACAATAATAATAACATTTATGACGATTTGACCTACCTTACAAGCTTTAAAATGTTACTGGTGCAGGTAGGGTTTTGGAAAAGATGGAAGAATCCATGAACGTTGATCATCTTTGTGATCAATGATATTATCTTCAGGAAACAAAGATAACATCATCTTTAAGCTTTAATTTCTTAATTGTTGTTCTTGTTGTATAATGAGCATGACATCTTAATGGTGCAGGGACGTGGAAAATTGAAGTTGTAATGATTAGATTAAGGCTTCTTGACTGTGTGTTTGGTAGGAAGATCCAACATTGCACAACTTTCTTATCGAAGAAGAGAAAGAGCTGCATGATTTGACATCGTGAAAGCTGTTTATATAACAATTTCATTAGCAGATCACTGAGACGAGACAAAAGTCGCCACAGCTCAGCTGCCTAGCAACAAGCAGTTATTAATTATCATAGCTGAATGGTGTTGCGCTCAGCATTTCCTTTACTGAAAGACTGATCCCTTAAGCAGCGGTTTAACGCTAATTTGTCACTCTAAAATAGTTTGTTTATTAATCTTGTTAATGTTACTAATGGTTATGGATTCTGACTTATCGCTAGCGGATACAAGTCACTTTCTTTTATTCTAAAAGTTTCAAGATTAAATGTATCAATATCTTCAGAGATTTATCATTTTTTTTTCATTTAAATTGAAGAATATTTATGTCTCTCGGAATCAGTTTAGTTTTTTTGTCCCAATGTAGATGTTTATTTTATGCATATATTTTCTTTTTTATTAATTTATTCCTTTAAACCATATTAAAGGTACTTTAGAGAAAGACGTATATGAACATTGGCCATTGAAGCCCTGTAAAGTGACATCAATGGAGATATGACCTGATTGATATTAAAGACCACTTCATCATGCAATGATATACCGAGTTTAATAAAAATCGTTAGAGCCGTTTTTGAGGAAAATGTGTTTCAGCGTTGATATAAAGTGGCACTTCCGATAAGCCGATTTTAAGGAAAAAGTTGCTGTCACATCTAAGGCATATACCTATCTTAAATACGTAATATCAGTTTCGTACGACTTTTCGTTTTTGAGCAAGACTGCTAACATACACACACATAGACCCACAGAAATACAGACACACAGACCATTTTGCGGGACTTGGTTATTTGTACTCAGGATACCTCAAAACGTTGAAAACTCAGATTTGGAAATTTTCACGATCGCAATACTTAACCTTATTATACATTAGAAATATAGGTAAGTGAAAGTAATAGTATTATTTAACGCTAATCACATGTTTTCAAGGAAATAAAATGAAATTTACTAACTAAGTATAAACTTTTAAAATATTTTTAAGTTTGAAAAAGTATTTAAAATCGACCTACGGACATCACAATGGACTTATCAACGACATGCCCATCAGGAGACGACTAAAGAGGATCTGGATGAGAGATCTCCTTTCCTAAATTATGAAGTATACCAAGACCAGGAAGATGTACTGCTGGGTACTAATCTTCCTCATGCCTTAAATGACAATTTTCTTCACACTATGACATGTGTGGATAGAAGTATGAAGAGAGAAAAAAAATCCACCTAATCAAGGCAATGGCATTGTTTAAAAAACTATTTCATTGTACTTGTGTGAAAGAAGAAGTGAAATATAAAATCATTTCGTGGATGTATAAAGCACATGTTTATAACCTTAAATACATTTACTGTAGTTTAATAATACTAGATCTGATATTATATTTAAATAATTAGTACGTTAATAAATGCGCCCGTTTATTCCGAAAAATAGCCATGTAACTTTTTAGAAAATTAAATTAGTGAATAATTTGATGAATTTTCCCTTAGTGAAATCGTAACATTATCATATCTTTCTCTAAGTACCTTTAATTTGATTTATTATAAATAATAACTATTTCTCATTGTTAGGAGTTATGAAAAAATGCTAAATATAACTTTTGAAAGAATTTGATAATTAAATAAAGGAGAAAAAAAGAAAAATACTTATACAGGCCGAAAATGAATATCCGGAAATAAAAGTGAGGAGGTATACTTATAATATATCGTTGAGAAGCGGAGCATTAAAGAAAACAGAACAATATATAATATAGAAAGTTGTAAAAGGTAACGGAGAGTGGTGAAAAAAATATAAATAATAATTTCTAAAAACTAACATTATTCAACGCAAATCACGTGTTTTCAAGGCAATGAAATGAAAATTTCTTATTAAATGTAAACTTCTAAATTTTTTTTTTAAAGTTTTTAAAACGCACATACCAGACTGAAACAACAAGAACCGCCCGACATTTTCGACTACTGAAGGACTTATTAGACAAACACTCTAAACTTCAAACTATTTACAAAAGGCTCATATGTATTATTACAATAATGCCTATTTGGACTTACGGGATCGTGCTTCGGGGCTCTAGTAAACCATAAAATTCCTCTTGTATCCAATCCCTACAATCCAAAATCCTTAATGCTCCCTAATTTGCCACAAATATAATCATCCATAATGACCTTAATGTACCATATGTTTCCCATTTAGCTCAATCCAGATACCTGTCCTTCCAAAATAAACTTCTTTCCATAATAAGCTTTTAGCTTTAGTTCGATTAAATATGCAATTCAAAAATTTTATAATAGCCAAACACGGCCAGAAAATAATTTCTTTTCAAGTTGAACGGTAAGTGAAAGTTGTGTGTTGCGCCCACCAGATATTTTTAATTATAGATTTCAAGCACTGCTTAAAATAATACAAAACATTTTATGTACCGATTGCTCATTTCTTTTATTTCCAAAGGAAAACTTCATCAATGTTCATAGTGATTTATGGTCATGAAATATGACTTAATCACTTTTTGCAATAAATTAAAGATATTCTCTTTATAATTTATTAAGTTAAAACTGTAATTTAATCTGTTTTATTACACCTTTTCTTTTTATGAGAGATAAAAAAAACAATTCAGTTGCATAATGTTTTAAAGTTGCAAAACTAAAAGAGAAAACTACTTGCTTTCTCCTGTGTCTACCTTTTCTTATTTCTTAGAATCGTCCAGAATTCGCAATTTAGGAGCCTGATGCAATGTTAGCATCGGAAACATCCAAAGTTTTATCATCGGAGTTAATAAAGTGCAGTTTTTAATGGGTAAGATGTAATGTTTTATTGAAATAAATACATTTTTGTCGTTTTTTATATCGACATCATCAATAAAACATAGTCCTCATATATATGTATTTTAGAGTTCCAAATCATTAATGTATATATTAGCCAACTTGTATGGAATAATCCGGAATAGGAGTTTCATAAGGTGAAGCCGACTATATATTTTTCGATTTGCATTTTTGACCTGACGAATCCAGAATAACAAGATTGTCAGCTCGCATAGCTGGGTCAGTAATCCGTGTGTATTTACAAATTTTCAAGTTTCTTAACCTCTCAAATTACTACTTTTCATTAGATAGTTGCACATCGTGGGGTTTCGCAATGTGGAGTGGACACTCCTATAGTCGGGCTCAACCAGTTGGATGCAGTTTGCTCACTGTGCATTCCTATTTCCCAGGAAGTCTGTCTATGTGTTGAAACTGCATCAGATGCTGGAGTAATATAAGATTAAGCGTGCAAACTAACTTAGATAAGTAGTCCAAAATAAAATTATCATCATTTAACCGTACTCAGATCATGTCGGCTCAAAAGGAGTTCTACGTTTAAAGAGATGCACTTTAGTAATTGTCAACTGTAGCATAGTTTGAAATGCGGAAGATTGCTTACTAATCTGTAGAGTAGGAAGTTATTGCGTCCATTTATTACTTAGAATGGTTAAAATAAAATTAATTTTAAAAAACAATCGACTATGGAAATAACACTTTTCGTCTTGTTTCGTAACATTTCTGGAATATAATTTTTGAAGGTATTAAAAATATGATGTTCTAATATAATATATTTATTAGTTAACATTTCGGGGGCTTTCTGCAGATTATCTTGCATAGTATTACAATAAAATATTTTTTTTTTTAGAGAATGTTTATTAAGAAATATTACAATCAGTTTCAATTAATGACATTTATAATTGTGTTCCATGAGCACATTCATACCCTATGTACAATAAATTAGAATAATTATTATTTCTGTCCTTGGTACTCTATGGTGAAACCATAAAAATAAAAAACAAATCTCTACAGGTCATTTGTTTAACTCAAATAAAATAATTAATAAGCAATTTTCGATAATGTGGATAAACCTCCGAAACGTTAAAAAAATATATTGTCTCAATATGAGATCTCATATTTGCTGCTACCTTCAAAGGCTAAATAATAATAAATAATTATCAACCCATTGATGTTTTAAGGCAGATATGCAAGTGCATTCGGCTCTTAGGACGGATAGAACTATTTCCTTTATATTTAAAAAAAAAGTTAATTATTTTTTATTTTAACGTTTTTCAAGTCTTAACAATTTGAATTCATGATCATGCGCATTGCACGACATGAAATCTACACAAAATCAAGAATAATTAAAATAAAAAAATATATATTTATTAATTTTTTATGGTCAAATTGTTTCAAAACAATCACGGGATCTCATTTTGTATTTTGAGCCATCTAACACAAAAATCGGTCAAGCCGTTCTTTCAAAACATCGTTAAATACCTTGTAAAGGACAGATTAAAAAAAAATATGCAACTTAAATTTTAAAAAAAATATTATATTTGTTATAAATGAATTATAGTTCTACTTCCACTTTTCAGATGATTGGGCCGTAATACCTGAGGTCTTTTTATATCAATATTTAGTTCTTCATTATAAATGAAAAACAAACTTATTTACACTCTCAAAAATGAAATATATTTAACAAACAAAATATCAAATATTATATTAATTTTTTTTTTTTTTTTAGAAAATAATAAATCTAAAATGAAGTTACGAAAACGGAAGGCTCTCGATTTCACATAACTGCAACATTAAATATGCAGGAAATAAGTCGAAAATTCTACAAATGAAATGAGTACATCAATAGGAAGAAATTCCAACATTGC
Organism: Nezara viridula; assembly: GCA_928085145.1. Classification (NCBI taxonomy): domain Eukaryota; kingdom Metazoa; phylum Arthropoda; class Insecta; order Hemiptera; family Pentatomidae; genus Nezara; species Nezara viridula. Next base: position 84,082,218 of record OV725080.1, on the reverse strand, counting down.
GAAAATAAATATTTTTCAGTTATAACCATTATTTGATATCAGAGCATCAATCTTGGACTTGGTTGAAGCTCGAATTGATTTCTAAGCCCTCTTCAACACTGAGTTTTTTCATCTTTATTACTGCAGTCATGGTAGGTAATTTAATTAATCGTAGATCGTGTTTATTTATCTTGTAATCGATACATTCCGTATTAATTTTAAAAAATGTCAAATCTTATTTGACGCGATTTTTCCTTGCCCAAATACCACAGTTTTAGAGATTCTGACCTAAATAGATTTTGCATATTATTAAAACAACCAAAACAAAAATCCCTTTCACTTCCTTAATAATCTTATATCACTTACTTGCATAAACCATAATTTCATTCCTTTTATTGAACTGCTTATCCAATAGTTGATATTTATGATAAAATGAGGATTTGATAGATATGACATTTTTGCATGATGAATATGTGTGTGTATTTATATATAGAAACAGGTAGCGAAAGCATAAACTTCAGCAGTCTATATCGGAATTTAGTATTGCCAATGATGGAGGGCATACAAACTGCTCGGTTGTCCTGTTTAGGTTTTCCAACAATACACGCTGCATACAGATTTAAAAATGAAAGAAGAGAGATCTAATACTTTTCCATGACCTAAAGCGACAAATGTTGTGAAATATATTCTTTGCTGCTTACATATACAGTCAAATAATGAAATTGTATCTTACAATAATTTTATTATAAGTGATAGGAAAATTCAAATATTCAATAAAGTCTTTTAATGATCTCAATGTATCAAAAATCGTTTTTGTTAAAGTCCATTTAATTCGGTGTTGTTGAGAGAAGATGTGAAAAATATTGATTAAATACAACACTAGCGGAAGCTTGATAAGAATTAGGTCTCGCAATATGCAATTAAAATGCAACAAATGGTTAATAACATATTACATAAATAAAAAAAATTGTATCTAGGTTCTGCCCTATCTAAATATAAGAAATAAAATTCAAGAATATATTATATACTTTCAAAAGTTTTTTTGCGGATGTGAAACATTTCCGCTTACGACAAGCCCAATACCTTAAGACTGTGAAGGAGTTTAGGTGTGTTTTCATAAAGAAGGTGAGGTGCTATTTCTTACGGCATAGCAAATCTGAGGAGGTCTAGAAATATGGTGCTTTGAAGGTTGAAAAATCTGTTAGCACCTCCAAATGAGCTTCGATTTAAATAATTAAAACTTTATCTGCCCAAATGCGAGACGGAGACAAGTCTTGGTCTTGCAAACTCAGTCTTGTTCATGGTCTTGGTCTTGCGCTAGAGTCTCGCAACAGTCTTGCAGTTACTTATTAGCTTATTAATATAGAGATATTGTTATAATTTTTTAACCACCCCTAAATTTATCCCCCTAACCACTCCTATTAGCTTTGTACTATACAGATATTACTGTATTGTTTTAGATAGCGGAAACATAACTAAGTCTGTATGAAAAATTAGAAGAGTTAAATGCAGAAGTATATTGGCTAAACCAATTCTTTACATATAGTAACTAAAATTATCAAGCATTAGTAACTATTTTGCCATAATTTTTATTCAAAAAATCGATTTTTTTTAATAGTCCTGGTCTTGGTCTTGCAACAGTTAGACGGCCTTGGTCTTGTGAAGTGCAATATTTTGGACAGCACTAGCTAGAAAAAACCCAGTGTGTATTCTTTAACTGTAGATTTGATACTTATATATATGTATATATATATATATAAACAAAAAATATTTCCTCAGAAAAAAAAACATTTAAATTTACACAATCAATACATTATGAAAATGGTTTACTTCTGAATTCTGAATAATTCTCAAAGCGAATATTCTAATAATGATAATAATAGCGATATAGTTCAGTGTGTAATGTCATTATAAATTGAAATATTTTATTGCTAAGTGAACAAAGTAGCTTAGTGAGTAAGGTCTTCTTATTCCTCAGGTCCTAGATTTGAGTCTAGTTATGACGAGTAATAATTTATTATGTAAATCGACACTCCTGGGGTACAACCAGCCATGGGATTTAGCCTTGTCTTGGTCAAGTCATCAACTTATATAATCTTTGAACTAGAAAGAGTCTTCTTTACTAAAAACAAATACCTTTCTTGGGTTATAGTGTTACATTTTCTTTTTTATTAGTTTATTATATTTTTTTTAATATGTCAAGAAGCCTACAAAACAACTTACCATAGTATAAATATCTTTAAGTACCTCTTAAAAATATATATTTTTAAATATATTAAGTAAAATAGAAATATTTAATCAAAATTTCATAATTTATGTATATATATATATATATATATATATATATATATATATATATATATATATATATATATATATTGTTCGTTATAAAAAAAATTGGTTTTGCTGGTATTGATGACTTGTGTTTCTCTTGTTATGAAGTATATAGTTTATATCTTTGTTTTAAAAATATTTCATATGTAATGGGTGAGATAAAAAAAAAATTAAAATGTTTGTGATGTTTTATATAAAAGTACAAAAATAAAATTAAAATAACAAAAAAAACTAATACATTTATTTCGATTTGGAAAGTGGTAGTAAGACATCCATGGGATACGTGTTGTAAATCCTGTTAGCAAATTTCTTAAACAGATCTCCGATTGTCTTTTCCAAAACAGGCTTCATCTCCTGTGCGACGTTCTTCCAGTTATCGTTCAGAAATTCGTTCATTGCGTCCCCTGAAATAGTTAGAATATTTTTTATAATATCTCAGTGATTACTAATTTATCTAGTTATACGATGGAATAAACAGATATTACCGAGTTGTTTGTCCCCGTCGAAGAGATTGCTGAGGTGTACCGCGGCGTGCCCTATGGTGAAGTCGACGAAGAAGTCTTGAACGTGAATGTAGGTCTTGTTATCTTTTTTTATTCTTTCTGCCTGTATGAGCGCTGTTGCCTCTATGTTTGCTGTTCGTCAAAACATGATTTTTTAAAAAAATGTTCTTAAATAATTATAAGATACATTTTAAATATTATTTTTGTAATTATATCATAATAATAGTTGATCATATAAAAAAATCTTATCTTATATAAAAAAAGTTTCTTAAAACGATCGTTTTTACAGTGACAGGTATATTCTGTGCTGTAAACTAAAAATATTAAGCAAGTCGCTTCACTGTTTTAAAAGTGTCTTATCATATCTGAACCATGTTCGGTCAAACCTTTCTACGTTCCTATTTTATAAAATTAGTAATAAATAATTTACTTTGTTCATATGTAAGAAATTGGTTATATAATTTAAAATTGAATATTATTTGGTTTATTAATCTTTGCTCTATCAAATTACTATTAATAAACGTCTTATTGATAATAATAGGTTTATGTGCAATTTCGTTATAATTTGAAATATTTTATTGCTTTAACGAGCTGAGTATAATAAAAAAATATTTCACATAAAGATTAATAAAAGGAACTTTAGCTCGAACTATAACTATACTCGCGTGAGTCATTACAAGCTTGCTACTTGCTGTTTCAACGTCTGGAAGAGCTTTCTAAATTGTAAATATATATTGGCTAACCTTACATAAATAAATTCAAGCTTATGCAAGCCAATCTAAATAAGATATGTATTCTACTTTTGGTTGCTTGTTATTGTTTGGTAAGTGTAATACTTTTAGTATTATTATTTTGCTGTGTATTTATTGTACATATTGTGAAGGAGCTACTCTTTATTACTATTACTATTGTACCAAGATGTGACATATTGTAATGTATCTCAATACAGAATTTCCAAAAAAAATAAAAATGAAAAGAAGGCTGCAACGACTTGAAACTTGCAAATTGCTACCAAGTCGAATATATATAACCTAATTTTATGACTCCTTAAATTTGTAGTTATGAGTTGAAACATTAAAGTGTCAAGTTTTCTATTCATTTGGTTGTGCCCGCGGATTCAAAAATGTTTTTCAAAACATTACAGCTCAGTAAACATATAATTTTTGGCAATAAATATTCCCAAGTGACAGAAATTGTAGGCCGATTGATTCCAATACCAGTTTATATTAAAACTGTTTCTGTTGTTAAAAAATGTTTTCTAACTCTTAAAGTTTTAGCTTCAATCACTGTACGAATTGGTTCTTGCTAAAATGTTGAAACCACTGTTTTTTCCTTACAGTAAGTTTTCTTTAGTGGCTAATAAAATTGGCTTAAGTTGAGCTACAACTTTCAAGACGGGTGTGTAACAGTAATTAACAGGATTAAATCCGGACCTTTCACAACATTATCGAGCAGGTGCATCACCTAGCGGCAGAATCGAGAATTACCAAACAAGTTGACAATGGTTCTTGTTTGGAAATCGTGTTGTTGCGACAAGCGCTGTTCAACATTCCATCAAGGCTTCCAGTAGCTGGCCAACTCGGGCGTAGGTTTACCAATGCACGTCACCTACCAATGTCAGGCCTCACTGGGGCATTGTCATGTCATCCTGCCTTCTGGTGTAAATACTGATTATTCTGGAAGTTACTAACTCAATATTTTTTTCAAAAATAAATAATTCATTTCATCAATTTATAACACATCCGTGATAAACAGTTTAAAAATACTTTTTCTTATTTATTGCATCTATCCACTCCCTCTCCACAAGATCTCGTCCTTCTGACCTTTATACCCCTTTCTACTAATCGGCCTCATTTCTATACTCCTTTATTGTCCGCTCCACCACCTTTTGGAATTCCCACTTAAAATCCGCCATGCACCATCCTTATCCATATTTAAAACCCTCTTATTCCAATTCCTCCTTACAATTAAATCAGACGCTGGGTAGACATTTATCATGTATATTATATATGTATATAATCTCCTCTATATGTATATTATCTTTTATTTTCTCCGATAAACCCACATCTTAGGATTTAGATTATATAGAACTTGTATAATGTTTACAATACTGTTATTGTATTCTTTGAACATACTAAGGTACATATGTAAATTATTTAAAACAAAATTTTTATCCACTCTTTTATTATTATTTTTTTCATTAATACAATGGTATGACAACAAAAGTAATTTGTCGTTCATTTCAAATTTCATTTAGAATTCCATAGTTTATTGTTTGTAGGAACTATTTTGCAGTATTAGGACCTTATTGCTCATATTCTGTCTTTAATATATCTGTCTAGTTATGTAAATACTTCTGTTATTACTTATTTTTTAGTTCTTTTTTTTTTATTGGAACATGCGTTTTGGCCAGATGTTATGTATATCTTTATGTACAACATTGTTATTCTCAAGGGGCTTTGTCCCAGAATAAAGTTGATTCTTCTATTCTATTCTATTGTCTTATTTTTTTAGCCACAGAATTTCCTACTAAATCATTGGACTTTCATTACCTTAATTTTATGAATTCTTTGCAGTATTTACATGCCTATGCCTCATCTTTATTTTTTTTTTTTACACCCCATTATAGAAATTACATCACCCAGTAAAAATGTTATTTTTTTTTTTTAATTTACCAGATTACTATCTGCAAGATCTCCGGATATTTCTTTGCCACTTTTGAAACGGTATTCTAAAAACAATCGCACCATTAAGCGGTCAAATTATTCGTTTGTTTTTTTCTCCTCGAAATTTCTTTCTTTCACTCCATGATGCCTATTTTATTTTTTATTTTTTCAAAACTAAGACTTTCGTCATTACTACTTCCCGTTAAAATTCCTTCACTTCATGTCGCGTCACTATTTTAATATTTTCTGACGAGGACAGTTTTTTGAAACTGGTCATAATAACATGTTTTATTCTTGCATTAGTTAAAACTTAATTGAAAAACGTTAAAGTTTTCTTGTAAATTAAATAAAGTAATGAGAAATAAAAACATTCAATGGAATCAACGTAATCAACATAAAAATCAAAAGAAAAATGTGGTGCCATTTCTATGTCCGTGACTGTACATTCATCCATTTCTATACCTCTATTTCTCGTCTAGGTAGATTCTAATATTTCTCATTCGTGAAATATAATATATATCAATTTTTTATTTTCTTTCATGCATTATTTTTTATTGTCCAAACCAATTCAGTCATTTTTGTTAAATGTTCTCATCATTTTTTTTAAAATAATTAATTCTGCTTTAGCACTTATCCTCCATTGCTCAAGGTCCCAGGTTCAAATCCCGACTTATAGCCGCAAATCTATTTATTATGTTTCATCAGCCGTGGGGCGACCTTGGGATCAGGAGACCCTACAGGGGCACACTCAGCCTCTATGAAGTGGACATCTTTGATTAAATAATTGATTAAGAGGAAATACCTGACTGTTGAGCGTTATCTCTGTCAAATCATCTCCTTGCATAACCGTTGTCCAAGAAACAGCACTTTCTCTAAATAGTACTGATCCCAAGACCCTTCATGGTCTGTAGTTTTACAGGTTTTTTTTTTTCTTTTATTCAACTTTAATTATATAAGATGTCCATTTATCGTCAGGAAAAATACAATTTTATAATTAGGTTTCGGGTTGTAAGTTAAGATGCATTTTCCCTAAGAAAGCTTTCTTTGTTAGTCTAGATTAATAAATTCTAATATTAAAAAATAATGCATGGTTCTAATTCATCTACCAAAGAAGCTCTTGGATTTGAAATCGTAAGATTAATTTTTTATTTATTTTCTTCCAACGTCTTCAAAACTCTTAACATCTCATTGGTTTTTGCAATCATATAAGAACTATTAAATATTTTTGTTTTATTATAGCGTATTAACTGACAATTTTTTAATATTTCCTTCTATTGTTTATTGTTGTTATTTTGTTATTAGATATGCTTTTGATAAACTTTGTTGTCACCCAGGGCGTGCCCATCACCATTTCGAAATCCATTGATGGATGGTGTGATATTCTGACACGTATTGTTCGCCTGTATAAGAATGGTCTGACGCCATCGGGTATCCAAGCCAGGTCCACAAAACCTTTCACAATACTACTCCTAAAGGTCAACTATTTTGGCAATAGCTCTAGCGTACTTACAGTAGTTTCCCCTGCTTTCTCCACTTCCAGAAATAGGTAGCATCAAGATCCTCCCGGAAATCGTGTAATTGCCTTTAGTTCGCAGTTTGGGAATCGAGAGCTTTATCTTAACTCTATCTTTATCCAGATCCACCCTGGAACACATGGAGTAATGTAGAAAGAGAGAATTGTCAATCAAATTTTTGGAATATATAAAATAATATAATATATATATATATATATATATATATATATATATATATATAATTTATTTGTTCATTTAATTGAACGATTTAATGTATTACAATTGGTAAAGGAAATACGGATTATTACAAACCGACATTTTCTGGCCTCAATAGAAAGCTTAAATTTTTATTTAGGTTAAATTATTATTTTATTCATTTGCAAATCTTCGATTTTAGCATGATATAAATGTTGTTGTACAAATAGGAATATTTATTTTGAAGATAAAGACGTTTGTAATCATTATTATTATTTATATACGTTTCTATAATTTTCTATTTGAATTATTTATGAAAAATAAAGTATTAATAACCTACATCTTTTTTCATTCACGAAAACTTACAGATAAGGGACGTTTTCAATCTGAAGGTCAGTAAACTTTGGCAATTTAATGTAAGGAAGAAAGAAGGAAAGAAGAACGAAAAATATATTTTATCCTGGGACATTTAGACCCAGAAGTATAGTTATAATGAACAGAAACATGACATTTGTCTGGTATTAGAAAAAAATCAAATAATTAGATAACATAATAATCTGACCTCAAAAATAAAATAAACAAAACACAAGTAAACATATTTAATTCTACATAAATATATATGAGTTTGTTCGTATATTTATACTAATTAGCAATATTGACAATATGTAAGTAACTGTAAGATTACAGTCAAATGAAGAAAATAGATCTTAAATACAAAAATTTTATTCTTACCCTATATGGAAGGTTGATTGCTGAGGTGGTGGAAGAATAAATGATGATTAAATGAGGTTAAGATAGAGAATTTGCGTATGGAGGTAGGTAAGAAATTCCAAAAAATGGCAGTACGCTCACAAACGAATTTTTAAAGGAAATGGTTCTGTGAGGGGGAATAAATAGTTTTATGGACTTGGATCTCGTGTTCAACGAATGAACAGAGGAACTAGGAGTAAGCAAATCAAGAAGTTAACATGGATTTTTGGTTATTAAGGTTCGGGAAAGGAATAAACCTAAGAATGAGATAATTTGATCACTTTTGAATTAAGTTTGATTAAAATGGTGGCCTACAACAATACTGGGCTGTTCGGCCTTCATAACCTCTTTATCCTGATGTATTGGGGGTGGAGGTTACTCCAAACGGGTCTCGGTTTAGTAATAAATATCAAGAATCTAGTGGGATAATGACTGTTTATGACTTTATAGTACGCCATTAAATTGACGTGTTTAACGATATCCAGATTGAAAACACCCCATTTTTGAGAATTTTAATAATAAAAAATTGTAAGTCGAACCTATTGAAAGCCATTCACGAATTTTCAGACGAGTGTTAATAATTTGATAAGAATTAGTCTGTAGCGCGGATTGAAATATTTTATTTAATTTAAAATTTTCATGAAATAAATTTAATTCAATAAAAAAATATAGAACTAATAGTTTTAGTTTTAAAAGTTGTATCTTGAGCAATTTGATTATATTAAAAAACAAACAAGAAAAACATCTAATAATTTATGTTTATTTTTTATAATATGTATACATTTTGTAAGCGCATTCAGAGCTTTCTTCTCCCTTTCAAAGGTATTGAAATCCCGAATGCTATGATAACACCAGTTCTAATATATGTGAGACTTGGACACTAACCAGCACCTTAGAAAATAGTGTTGAAAGTTTTAGGAGAAAAATCCTCTGCACGATAACCGGAGCGATTTGGGATCAGAGTACTTACACATGGAGAAGAAAGACCAATAAAGAAATGCTTACAGAAACTAGTCAATCAATATCCCATAATATGAAGGCACGGAGGTTAAGTGTGGCATGTAGCTCGTAGCAATCCAAAAAGCAGATGGATAGATAGAATCTACAAAGACGTAATAGAGCTGTGTACAGATACATGGAAAGAAACAGACCAAGACAGGCAATGGTGGAAGAGGCTTGTAATTCTATGTGGTCTCTAATACCAAAATAAATAAATAAATAAATATATATATATATATATATATATATATATATATATATATATATATATATATATATATATATATATTGTACGTTTCTTAGATTATTAAGAAAACATTTATTTCTTTAATGTTACAAATTAAATAATAATTAAAACAAGTCATCTATCTTTTTAATAAAACTCAATTTACCACTAGATGTTGTGGATGGGAATATCCTTCAAAGTTAACATATTTAGAGTCTTACGTCATAATATTTAATAATTTATTTAAATTGACATGTTTATGGTCAAATTATTATCAAATGAATAAATAAAAATAAAATCAATAAAACTCACTTCACTTGGTGGAGTTTGAAGTCGGTAGGACCGTAGATGTGTAGATCGGTGTACCTGCTCTGAACTGTTACAGAACCTCTCCCTTGGTTCATCACCACCTCAGGAAGAACCAGCGGTTCGCAGGAAGGTATATGCAGCTCTGGGATTCCTAGGCAATCACAATTTATTTTTAAGTTAGTAAAAATACACAGTTTGGAACTAAATGAAATGATGGACGTAGAGACGAGGGTCCCAGGGTGCCCAGTTTTGAACGTTGTGATTAATGTTGCCCAAATGCGAGACCAAGACGAGTCTTGGTTTGCGCACCCAGTCTTGGGCTTGGTCTTGGTCTTGCGCAAGAGTCTTGCTACAGTCTATTAGTTACCTATGAGCTTATTACTGTAGATATATTACTGTATTTTTTTAAATAGAAGCAACTTAGCTATGCCCCAATGAATAATTAGAAGCAAAAATATATTGGTTGTACCAATTCTTTACATACATTAACTAAAACTCTCAAGTATTCGTAACAAGTTTGCCTAAATTTTTATTCAAAAAATCAATTTTTATTTACCAGCCTTGGTCCTGGTCTTGCAACAGTTAGGCGGTCTTGGTCTCGATCTTGCAAAGTGCTGGTAAGGCTGGTAAATAAAAATCTATTTTTCGAATAAAAATTAAGGTCTTGCAAAGCGCATGACCAAGACCGATTTTGGGCAACACTATTTTAGTTTATATTCCCACCTGGTTCAGTTAATATTTGTTTCTCTTCAAGTCAACGAAATTATCTGAAAAGTAGGATGATCCCTACATAATGATGGAACATTTTTGAAATAAAAATAAAAGTTGGATAGAGGTCATTAATATTGAATTTATCATAGGCCTTCTTCGTGATCTGCTTGAAATCTTGAAGGATTTTTTTTTTAAGAACGGCATCCAATCACAATGTTAATTTTATCGAAATCGAATGAACTTTAATCTGAAACATGAACTATCACAATTCGTGTACCAGATTATTGTTTTATAATCTGCTATTATTACTAGGAGTTTTAATATTCATACACGACAATTAATATAATCAAATACGAACTTTGGTTGGATGCTACATTTTTTTAATAGAAACCTAAAGAAATATTGTCAAAATTAGAAAAGTTAACAGTGCGTTTCGGGCACGAAATATTTGTCAGATGTATTAATTGTGAAGAAATACATAAATTATTTCCTGACATTATTATACAATAGAAGGTTATAAAACCCATTGTTCTGATCGGAAAAGTTTTTGAAAAATCTCAAGATGCCTAAAATAAAGACCGTCAGTGATTCTGAGGTAACCATACGAAGAAACTCTCTTCAGTATCCACGAACATAGATTTTTAAAATATATTTTTGTTTATCTTTAGAACTAAGAAAAGGTCCTATAATGAGAACTGAGACATTAACGGTGAATGTTCTGAATTTACTTGTCCCACCTTCAATAGTTAACACTCCGAATAGAATGTAATATCCGTTTTGTATAATTGTGAGGGTGCGGATGATTCATGTAATGATAACTATTGGTATTAAGGTTAATTTGTTTCTAAGATCACTCCCAATGATTTTCGGCCTTACGGTATAGAAAGGCAGTTTTACTAGCACCTGGTCTGACATCTCTTGATTTTTATTTTATTTTCTATTAAATTTGTCACTGCGTTGTAACGCATTAAGCAAATGTGTTGGAGTTTATTTTATCTTCTTATATCGTTGATACTTGCTTAACTTGTCAGCAGAAGATCTCTAGGCTACTGCCTTTTTAGTTGATGCTCACCAGGTAACAGGGAGAAATATTAAGATAGAACGAGTGGATTTTAATGATTGAGAGTTGAAGAATGAAATGTTGTGTACTTGTTGTGTATGTAGAATTTTACTTTTGGTACGATCATGTCTGTGTGTGTGTATGGTGTGATTTGAAATTAACCAAGAAGCATTGACGATTTTGAATTGTGTGGTTTGAATTTGTTTATGTATGTGTGTTTTGCGGAATCCCAAAGTTCTGCTCCGTATGTCCAAATAGGTCTTATTATGGAGGTGTAGATTAGTCGCTTGTTTAGTAAGTTGAGTGGAGATCTGTAGTCTAAAATATGTGACAGTTGTTTGCATTGTATGGTCAGTTCTTGTTTTTTTAATTTAGTGTGAATGTTCCAGATGCCCGTTTCAGTAATATTGCACACTTTTGTCTTAATAGAACACCATGATATATATCTTGAATTGCCTTCATCCACAAGAATATCATTTATTCCTGCATTTACTATTGTCAATGAAATTAATATCATTTAAAGAAACGCCTTGAAGGATTTATAAATTGTAAATATTAATAAAATTAAAACGAATTAATAGTACCTTCTTTCAAATATGGCCTAATTTCTTCTACAGACTCCTTGACACATTCGTCCAAGAGAGGATCGTCTCGGTGGCATATTTTGATGAAACTTGCTGAAACAAAAATGTATTAACAATATTATTTTTTTTAAATTGTGTATTCTACATATATATATATATATGGGTACATATCTAGGTATATTTTAGTCCCATTTATCAATACATTAACGTTACACAGACCTATTAGTTTATCTTACATCCATAGATACAAGTTTTTTCGGTGTAATATGTTTTGTTTGTTTTTTTCTAATAATTATTTATTTGTTTAATGTATCTGTACTTTATTTCGAAAAAAAGTATTTTTTTTTTAAATTTTGTTTTATAATATTAACTTTCATCATATTTGCAATTACTTTTGAAATTTTCGTTCAAAGTGAATATATTAATCTCAATTTAAGTAGGAACAACATTTAAATATATATACATCATATAATTTTTACTATAGAAAATATCAATATTATATTAAAAGAATCCTTAAAAATATGTTAATAAATAATTATCTATAAAAATTGTATGTTATTTATGTATTTATCTGATAATATATTTGATATTTAATGCTTGCTACATGCTAGGAAAAGTAAAAAAAAAAAAAAAACTGATGTTTTTTACTATTGACGCCCTTGAATTGGGTTTATTATGAAACGCTTGTGAGTTCTTAAATAAATAATGTACATATAAACCTTATTATATATAAAAACTGTATGTTATTTATGTATTTACAAAATGATTAGAAAACCTTTTTTAGAAAGAAGAATTTATTTTAATAATGTTCGACGCTTATCAGATAATATTATTTTTTATCTGATAAATAAAAAAAAATGAAATAAAATATTTATTTGTTGGTACTACTTTAAAAACATTCAGATTATATGGAATCTAAAATATTTTAATCATCTACAATGCCATCTTTATGCTCTTCGTGTTTATTTTGTAAATTATTTACTTAATTAATTTATTATTTTAATTTTTTTATTTAAAGTACATTAGATTAAGAAGGCTTTTTATATTGCTTATGTATATGTTTCATAATCGAAATTTTCAATTCCATATGAATGAAAAATGTTATGTTTGTGAAATATGGTTTAAACTGAAATATGGTTGTTACTTTATAAGTCAATTAATAGTTCTCAATTTGGTAATTACAATTTTATGGGCTTTGAAATTAGCAATTCATCTGTTTATCGGGTCTTAGTTTGGGCCGAGATTGCATCAATAAAAAGTTACTTTTTATATCTAATAGATTTTGGTTTTAAATACTGAAAGAAAGAATTATTGAGTTCTAATACTCCATGCTGAAATATTGAGATAAATATCTTGCTGTTAATAAATAAATAAATAATAAATAAATATTGAAATACTATATTTCATCTTGGATATCACTATTTTAAACACACAAAATAAATAATCAAATATAGTAGGTTCCCTCTATCATAGATGAGGATTAACCAGAAAGTATTTTATATTTTGGTTTTGGTAATTAAAAAAATTTTTTTTTGGTATTTTGTATATGAAATACCTTAAAGCAATTGTAATGCATTATAATTAAAATACGCTGTATTTTAAAAACAAAAATACTTCATATTTTTACATTTATTAAATAGAAAATAAAATCTTTTAAAAATTTAATTCAGATATAAACAAAATTAATATACAGACGTTGATGACCTTGAAGTTTTACGTACGCTTTTATGTCCAAACAAACTTGGTATTTTAAATACTGTGTTTTAAAATACTAATTAAAATGATTTTGTTTAGGTCTAGTTATGATATAATAAAACGTTATTAGCTAAACATTTTATAGAAATAAATATCCCACATATATTGTCGTAGAAGGTGAAATTGTAGAAAAATGTTTGTATAAATTGATTATAACATAATTAATGTCTATAGAAATCATATGCAAAGTTTTAAAAATTATTTTCAACATTGCAAGCCCAATATTGGATTGGATAGAATCATTTCACTGCTGTTATTAAAAAAATATATACTTTATTTTGATTTTTGAGACACATTAATTAGTCCATTTCATCAAATTATTAACATCCGCCTGAAACTTCGTAAATAAATAGCTTTATCTCATCGTAACCTAAAACTATTTTATTTAAGCAAATTCTCGGTATTGAGGCGTTTTCAATCTGGAGACTGCAAAGTACTGCAATTAGGTACTAAAAACTCGCAAATACCGATTTATTTTCCACTCGAATCGTATGATGAAGGGGACACAAAACGGCCCAACCTTTTTGTACGCAACTTTTTTGTCAATTTCGTAATCAAGTTGTATTACGATCTAATGGGTATTTACGAGTTTTTAGTACGTAAATTAAATAGACAGTTTTCCGATCTCCAGATTGAAAACGCCCTTATTCCAAGAGTTTTCGTAGATGAAATAGTTGTAGGTTACCATGAGATGAAGCTATTCACGAAGTTTCAGACGGATGTTAATAATTTGATAAAAAGTTACTTGTAGCACGAACTATAATTGTATGGAGTTGACTTAATAGTGATGAAAGAATGAGGAAAATATATGATAGTAAATTTATTTTAGTTTAAAAACTTTAGATCTGATAATAAACAGAAATAAATTTCTACTTAAAGTAGAGTAATAAATTAAGATTGTGTGAAGCCGAATAAGATTCAGATTTTCTTTTTTAAAATTATTATCGCGTAGAATATTTTAATAGAATATCGTATATCGTATTACATTTTAATGGAAAATGAATTAAACCTTACGTATAGTATGAGCCTTCGACTGGCCGGCTTCCTTGATGATGTTGCCGCTGGCCGCAAAGACCGCACCTAAGAAGTACAGAACGAACATAACCGATAATTTGCTGGAACACTGGAAGGATTTGGGATCCATTCTCAATAAATAATATTCCGAAAGATGACAGTGCTGGACGCAAGGTTGCGGACGGTGCAAGGCTCTTGGAGTATCCAGTCAGCAGCTCCGCCACGAAGGTTAGTCGGTGAGGTTAACAACAAACAAACAGTCCAACCCCAATATTTATCTCTGCTCTCTCATTAATGGATATTTTAAATATTTAATTTGCCTTAAAATTTTTTGTAAAGTTGATTTCTCAATCTTCCATAAATACATATATAAATAAATACCTATTATACACAGATTCATTTATTGGGGAAATGTACAACAGTATTGGATATCGAAATTAATTATGTGTGCATTATTGTGCACGTCTTCACAATGTTCTGATCTCCCCACATTTACATCCCGTCTATTCAATCAATTCATATCCATTCAGTTTCTAAAACATTATAAATTGGCATGTTCGTAAATATGTACCCAAGGTACTGTTGCCCAAATGCGAGACCGAGACGAGTCTTGGTCTTGCGTAAGAGTCTCATAACAGTCTTGCAGTTACTTATCAGCTTATTGCTATAGAGATATTACTGTAATTTTTTGGATTGGAGAAATATAACTAAGCCCGAATGAAAAATTAGAGGAGTTAAATGCAAAAGTATATTGGTTATACAAATTATTAACAGATAATAACTAAGATTGTCAAGTATTTTGTCGTAATTTTCATTAAAAAATTCGATTTCTTTTAACAGTCCTGGTTTTGGTTTTGCAACAGTTAGGCGGCCTTGGTCTTGGTCTTGCAAAGTGCGAGAACAAGACTGATTTTGGGCAACACTAATCATGTAATAGTGTTCAAGGCATAGGCGCATACTTCAGGAGGGGCGAGGGGGGCGCATCATTTTTTTTATTTTTCATTATTATTTATGAAATTTACAACTTTACATTTAATATTCATTCAGCAAATGTGATACAGATAAATACATGACATGACAAGGCTTGTAGAGAATCCACCCATTGGTAGCAGTCTAATACTTTTATTTGATTTGTCATTTATATTCAAAGATATATATCAATATATACTAGGACTTTATGATTCAATCAACCCTCACTTTCACCTGAAACTCTTATAATATTTTTCGCAGCAAACTAGTTGGACTGTGAAAAACGATGTATTTTTATTTGATATCGTAAATATTTACATTAATCATTTATTAATTTTTTCATTATTCATTTTTGCTGAAAAGGTTCTAGAAATGTATCAGTGCTACGAAGGCTGCCTCCCATCTCATCTGTGTTTAATATAAACAAATATGTTATACAGGGTGTCCCGTAAGTAGAGGGAAATTATTATAAAAGTGATAACAGGCTTCGAGTGCTACAAAAATGTTCATATAAACAATAGTCCGATTTTTACCGCAAAAAATATAAATTTTGTGGATTTTTTAAGAAAGTCACTGCTTTTGTTGAATTGAAAGAGATAACTAAAAAAATATTTAATTTCGGTGATTAACACTTGTTTTCTAGTAAACCAGACATAATTTAACTTAAATGCAAGTAGATTTTGTCTTTGAAACAGGAATTTTAAGAGGTTAAAGTACGCTGTTATATTTTTCATTAGTGTTGCCCAAAATCGGTCTTGGTCTTGCACATTGCTTTAAACCTAACTTGTTGCAAGACGAAGAGCAAGGCTAGTTAAAACAAAATCTTTTTTAAAACGAAAAAAAAATTTGAATAAAAATTAAGGCGAAATAGTTACTAATACTTGACAATTTTAGTTACTATATGAAGAATTGGTATAACCAATATACTTTTGCATTTATCTCTTCTAATTTTTTATTTGGGCCTAGTTAGGTTTCTTCTATCTAAAAAATTACAGTAATATCTCTATAGAAATAAGCTAATAGATAAAATTGTAAGACTATTGCGAGACTCTTACGCAAGACCAAGACTGATTATGGAAGACCAAGATTCACCTTGGTCTCGCATTTGGGATAATTATATTTCATAAAATCATTGAATATTCGTGATTTTTTTTATATCACTCTCTAACTCAAGTCCAGTTACTCCACTTTAAGGATCTTTTTTTTTGTTCTATAAGCTTTAAGTTTACATGAAAGTTGATGTTTTTTATGAAATAAATGAAGGAAATGGTCCGGGGTGGTTGTCATAAATAGTTTCTATTTTCTATTTATTACCGCCACCCCTGACCATCTCCTTCCTTTATAATGCAACGGTCAACTATTAAATATTCAATTTTTATGGAATATATTGAGATTTAAGATTTCACTCTGGGATTTATTTATAGGTTGAGACTGATAATTATTAAAAATAGTGAAGTAATGATGTAGAGACGGTTGACCGTTGATATAATTTGAGGAGTTAATGGGGGGGGGAGGAGGGGAGGGAGGTGCGGTCAAATAAATACTAAATTAAAATATAGTAATTATTTAATTTTTGCCGACGTTTCCATCCACTTTGAACGTCGTCTTCAGGGCTACAAAAGATACAAAACATGTTGAAAATAAAAAATAAATATAAATAGATTTTTTTTTTGTTTATTTTCAACATGTTTTGTATCTTTTGTAGCGCTGAAGACGACCTGCAAAGTGGGTCGAAACGTCGGCAAAAATTAAATAATTACTATATTTTAATTTAGTATTTATTTGACCGCATCCCCCAATTAACTCCTTCTCAAGAAATAGTGAAAGTTCATTCATTATAGATTAACCTATATTTAATTGGAAATTTTATACTTTTAGGTCTTACATTAGTATTTTATCGATAATTTCTCAACATCCTTAGAAAGGTGAGACATATCCTCAAGATGTTTCGATTTACAATCACCAAAAAAAGTCTTATCTGGATTGACGTATACTTCTTGTCAATATTATGATTAAAACAAAACCAATGCTATTAATTATTCTATAGCACTATGGTTTACTATTAACATAGGTTTTTTTTTTTTTTTTTTTATCTTAACAGTTCTAAAAGGTTTAAGAAAGATAATTTTTCCTTGATCTAGAAATGCGATCATTATAAAGTATTTTAAAATATTTTAAATATTTTAATTAATTGTCAAAAATAGTATACATATTTAGAAATGCAAATAACAAAAAATAACAAATCGTTTTGTTAGTATTTTTTAATAATTCAGTTTTTTAAAATAATCTGTCCGAAAAATTTGAGGTTCGGTCGGGTTTAAAACAGGGTGATTCCCTTTCGCCTGTCCTGTTCAATTTGGCATTAGAACATGCCATTAGGGAGGTAATGCGTACCGAGAAAGGGTTGGATCTGGGCGGGACAATATCCGTGCTGGGCTATGCTGATGATCTGGTACTGTTAAGCGAAGACGTTGAAACTATAAAACTAAATACGACAACGTTAATGAAAGCCGGTAAAGAACTAGGACGCGAAATAAACGTGGATAAAACAAAATATATGGTTAGCTGCAAAAATGGCGATACTACTGGTGATATCGATATAGATGGTAATATGTTTGAACAGGTAGATAAATTTAGGTATCTAGGTTCTACGATAACTAGAAAAAACGAAATTGAAGAAGAGATTAAGGTTAGA
The DNA here is from genome assembly GCA_928085145.1 of Nezara viridula. Classification (NCBI taxonomy): domain Eukaryota; kingdom Metazoa; phylum Arthropoda; class Insecta; order Hemiptera; family Pentatomidae; genus Nezara; species Nezara viridula. The sequence continues at coordinate 84,063,955 of OV725080.1, read as the reverse complement.
CTGAAGGCGGGAAATGCTTGTTATTTTTCTGTGACAAAACTACTTAGTTCGCGCCTCTTGTCCCGGAACTTAAAAATTAGAATCTATAAAACAGTTATCTTGCCTACAGTTCTTTATGGATGCGAAACTTGGCCGCTTACATTAAGGGATGAGCAGCGTCTTAAGGTTTTTGAAAATAAAGTATTGCGTAGAATATTCGGACCGAAGAAGGATGAGTTAACCGGGGAGTTCAGACAGTTACACAACGCCGAATTGCGTGAACTGTATCCGGGTAATATAATTGAGGTAATTTCATCGCGGCGAATCAAATGGGCTTGTAAAGTTGTTGGGCTTAGTAACGAGAGAATTCCTAAAAGGTTAATATTTGCTGTGCCGAATGGTAAGCGTCCGAGGGGTAGACCGAAGCGAAGGTGGGAAGATTGCATTAAAGCCGATCTGAAGGGACTGGGTTTGGACGGCGAACGGTGGAGGGAGGTGTGTAATAAGCGATTGGTGGGGTCGGTATCGAACCTTCGGGTTCGCTGAGCCTTTTATTATTATTATTACTATTTTATAATAATGATAAACATTTTATTATTACAACTGTTATTTATTTGTTTGGACTTCTGATATAGATTTTAGTTTTATTAGTTTTCATCATCTTGGTTTCTCATTCACTAAGAAATCTGTTATATTCTAAAGAAACAGTAGTATAAAAAATAATTCTCCATATATAAAAAATTCGTTACAATAAAATATGACTAAGTACATATTTATTATTTGTAATAATTAATGTTATAATTTACAGACTTCTCTGGCATGATACTATTAATTGTGCTTTGATGATATTCTCAAGAGACAATTTGCTCTAAACAAAGGATTATGTTTTATTTCGTATGAACTTATATAATTACACCAAAGAAACAATTTTAACTCGAAAATGTCTGACTTTGGGCAATTAATTAATTAAACATTTCAATGTTTCAAAAAACTTTGAACGTTAGATTTAAATCTGCAGGAATAATGTACTGATAAGTCTCATGTCTCCCAATATTACTTAGTTATTTAAAGTAAACATTTATTAAATAAATAAACATTTTTTTATTATTTTTTATTATTGAGTGATATTAGATTCTGTTCCAATCAGGCCGAGTGGTAAGTGATGAAAGGGCACATTTACACCATATTTACAGAAAATATAAATAAATTGAATAATAGCAATTTAATATATAAGAAATTGATAACATAAAGTAAAAATCGATATAAATAGAATGCAGTATTTATAAATAAATCGCTTACCCTATTTAAGATTATTTTTTAGATCATCCTGGTCCATCTCTTCCTTGTTTTGTATTTTGTTTGAGTTCTACTTTATAAGGAATGATATTAAGAAATCAAATAATTCTTCAATAAGTTGACAGGCGCAAATATATTTTTTATAGACAAAAAAAAAATTGTTCAACTATCAACTTAAATATTATGCATTTGATTATCTCCAAACGGTACCATGTATATATTTTGACAAAAATCCATGTTATTAATTACATTTCTCGAATTCGATTCAATTAAAAAGAAAATTGCAGTATTTCATATCTTGTTCAAATGAATGCGAGTAGCCATAAACTTTATTTACAAACAAAAATATTAGAATTCCTGAAATGGGTACAGCAAAGACACCTTTTAGCCCGCTTAGAGGTTTCATAACGTTACAGGAAGTGAGAACGTCGTCCGTGAAATGGAAAGTGAGCTTTCTTCAGCGTACCGGAAACATTTCAAAAGCCGGAAAATGGAAAATCTTCTGACCGTTCTGCTGTCCACGAACTGTCACGTTTAAAAATTAATTCAGGTGATGGTAATTGTGTCAAGTGTTTGTGTTCAGTGTAGTAGTTAAAACAGTTTGGACTGACCTCAGTCGAAAGTGAAAATATTTCCTGAATCTTGAATCAATTATAACACGTTTGTCTTGTTATTTGTAACAAATCATTCAACCAGCAATGGTGTAGACTAGATTATGTTGGTATCTAATCAAATATTAATTTTAGGTTCCTTAATTAATACTAGATACTAATTATTAATACTAGATACTTAATTAATACTAGATAGCTTCCTTCTGTTTTATTATTCAACTAATTGAGAATCATTCGTTGTTCCTGTATATAGAAATAGAAATAGAAAAATCATCTTTATTCTGGGACTAGGTCCCTTTAGAATAACAGTATTGTTCATATATATTAACTACAAATCTGGTCAAAAGACTTATTACAATGAATAATGACAAAATACATGTAATACATTAAGTATTAATTAAGCTCTTATGATAAATTAACGAGGACAGTTTGGTAATAGGGGTTCAGTACTACAATATTGGAGCTAAAATAATTGCATAATAATCACTGAATGAAATTATAAAGGAAAGTAAAATCTATTTTATAGGTAAAGCATTGTAGTGATGGAATATAAAAATTAAAAAAAAAAAATAATAACTGTTAATATGTAGGGAAAGAAATTGTAAAAACTAAAACAAAAAAATATATAAAAAAACAAATAATGATATACATATGTTCCCTAAGATATTTAAGTGATTATGCGTAAAGATTAGAAGAAGAGAAAATAAAATAAAGTATATATATACACATAGCGAGAAGTGTGTTGAAGATAATTAGAAATAAAATACATTTCACTGAAATACATTCCATGAATAACAAATTAGAACTTAAGGAAAAAAAAATTTATCTACTCACAATGCTTAGTGAGTGGTGATGAAAATTCACGTTCAACACAGAATAAAACAATAAAAAAAAAGAGAAAAAAATAATGTCTAAAGAAAATTAAATCCTTATAACATAGTATGTATTTAACCAGCGTCTGATTGGATTGTGAAGAGGAATTGGAATAAGAGGGTTTTAAAGGTGGATAAGGATGATGCATGGCGGATTTTTAGTGGGATGGAATTCCAGAATGCAGTGGAACGGACTACAACTATATACAGTAATATTTGTGTGGTTTAACTTAACGGTAATCCGTTATTTAAAAACATTATATTTAAAATAACCAATTTCTCCAAAATTAAATCCAGGATCCGCTACTGCTGTGAACTACTCTTTATGCTGTTATTTTGTTGGGGAAATAATTCATTGTTATGCACTTCCATTTGGTCAGGAAGGACTGTATGTTGTTTTATAATGACCTTGTAATGGTTTTATAATGCAGTTGTGACACTACAATATTACATTCTACATTTTCAAATTATTCCTTTTTGTTCCTTTAGTGTAACTGTTTTAAATAAATGTGCAGTTATTACATTTACATAATATCATATCGCCAATACCTATATATAAATAAATAGGATAAGCTATTTATTTATAAATACTGGATTCTATTTATATAGATTTTTATTTTATGTTATTAATTTCTTATGTATTAAATTGCGATTATTTAATTTATTTATACTTTCCGTAAATGTGCCCTTTCATCACGTTTCATTCTATTTGCTTGAAACATAATCTAATATCATTCTATGATAATAAAAATACCCAGCTTATTTATTTAACAAATGTTTATTTTGAATAAATAAGTAATATTGGAAAGCATGTGGGCTTATTAGTGCATTCTTCTGGCAGATTTAAATTTAACGTTAAAAGTTAACTATGATAATAAAATTTTTCTGAAACATTAAATTAGGAATATATAAATTACAAATATTAACAATATTGCAGTTATTATAAAGTATTTATTTACAGCTAGAAATATTATTTTTTAATATTACAACAATCTGTCTCTTGGACAATAGTTATAGTGAGATTGGATTGGATAACATTCACACGATATGTACAAAAAATATAAAATAAATAGAAGCAAAATAACAATAAATAATAATCAAAAAGTATATACAATAGATAAAATAAAATAACCTAAAAATAATAAAATTAAAACTAAAAAAAAACTCATGCATATCTAGAAATATTGTTAAGTATATTAATTTGCCACTTTTATGGAATAGGTTTATATACGTTTTAGATAGTGGTTATTGTAACGATCTATATAATAAATATCTGATAATATATTGATATTTAATGTTTGCATACTACGCATACATTTAACTGTTTACAAATTATTGAAATTTTCCATGAATAATTGCAATATTCCAAAATAATAGTTACGTATATGAAAAACACAACTAAAGGTTTTGTAAATTGGAATATATATAATATACATATATTACATAATTAGTTATTATTTATTGTTACATTCCGCATCTACCGTTCGGGTCATTAGCGGCTTTAGATGTAATCAAATTAGGTGTACAAATTTAATGTCTTTTATAAATTCAAATACTTTTTGTATCTTTTCTTCGTCATCTGAAAGTGCTTCAGATATGTTGGAAGGTATATTATGTTTTGTTCTGGTGTAAGAGTATAGTCTGCAAGTTGTTACAATGTGTTTCAGTGTAAGTGATGTGTTGCATGATTTACAAAATGGTGGTTCCAGGGCTCTCATTAGGTAGCCATGGTTAAAGGCTGCATATCCAATTCTAAGCCGGATTAAAGTTATATCTTCTTTCCTGTTCTTTCTGAAAGAGGTCGTCCACGGTTTGGTATCTTTTTTAATTTCTTGAAATTTATTCATAGATTGGTTTCACTTGAATTGCCATTTTTCATTCCAGTCTCCAGTCAGTAGTGGTCGTTAAATTGATCATTGTGGTTCCATTAGTTTTTCTTCTTGCAGGGTTCGCAGCTCTGTCTGCAGCTTCGTTCCCAGATATGGCACAATGTGAGGGTGCCCATGCGAGGACGACATAATTAGTTTACCTCAGCGGTAATAATTCAAATAATTATATTTATCTGAAAAAAATATTATGAAATTACTGTGTTTTTTTTTTTTAGTCTGACGTTTTTATTTTGTACCGTATAAACCAGAGGTTGAACTGTAGAAAAAAGTTTCATTTTAACAGATTCCATTGTTTTCTTTTTAGGAAAAAAGTTCTTAAAATAAAAGTTCTAATTAACTTCTTTATAATAAAGTTCCAAGTGTATGGCAAAAGATTTACTTTTATTTATTCTAGTTAAAAATTAAATTAAATTAAAAAATTAAGTTAAAAAAATGTTATTAAAAAAATTTTCGTTAGATGAAAAATAAACTGTAGGTAATGAGACTTAGTTTAGAATTACAATTTGTTTTAAATGAATTACAGATGATTCCATTGTGTCGTTTATTTGAGTAGCAATGGATAAAAGTCATTTTTTAGATCGCCTTTTTATCGAACTTGACAGATTTTTAAATAAATGTTCCGTGAAACCTTTACTTGACTAGTTGCAATGGAAAAAGTTCTAATTACAAAAGAACTGGAAAAAAATCGATTATAAAAGTTCCAGTGATACCTAAACGTTTTAAAAATAAAAGATTTGTTTCTGTTTCAAGCCTTGGTATAAACTATTGTTTGCAGTATTCTTTTCAATTTCATATTATGATCATTTCAACTTATATATCCAAAATAATTTTAATTTTCATGCAAACAAAATTACTTACTGTAATTTTCAAACCTTTTTTTTTTTTCAAAAACAAAACCAACAAAATAAAAAACTGATGTTTTTTACCATTGACGCCCTTGAATGGGTTTAATATGAAACGCTTGTGAGTTGTAGTTTACTCAAAACTTGAAATTTTATCTAACAAACGTTTAGACGGTAATCACAGATTTTATATACATTTTTAAAATTATTACGAATCTCAGCTACTTTAGACTTGAAAATAGGCAGAGAACTTCATTTACTGCATAAATAATAAATTGATTTTTTTTTTTGCATTGGATAAATCCATACAGCCAGATAGAAGTTTAAGTTGAAGATTTTCAGTCATATTAATCTAAACATATTTCCTAATTGCTTCAAAGCATTTCACCACGCTGCTTATCTGTTCACCACTTCTCAGAGATAGTATTTGTTTATAAGTAATGTTACTATTGTTTAGGGATTGGAAAAGTTTCTTTCTTTGGTATTTGTAAGCCCCACATTCTCTTACAATAAGCAGAAAGTAAATGTAACAGAATAGATTCTTTAAGAGAATTTTTCAACATTAGTGTGAACCATAGCTTTAGTTTTGATGGTTAGGTATGACTGTGTTTAGAAGTTTCTATTTTATGTTATTTGTTTACTTTTTTTTCTTTTTATTTTCTTTCTTCATCAGTATTATTTATTTACTTTTTATATTTATATTTATTTCTCTATTATTTGTATATATTGTATGAATGAGAACTTTTAGTCCAAATACTTATAGCCCTCCAGCAGTGGCTGATTGTATTATTACACTAAAAAAAAAAAAAGTTTTGATGGTGGATCGGGTCTTGTTTAGATTAGGCCGGTCAGTGATTTTTTAATGATATTTAGTAACAGTTGTTATGAAACTTGATACCATTGATATAGAAATAAAATCACATGTTTAAATATTATGTAATTTTGTATTAAAATGTTTTTAGTGGGACTCATCGCTCTATGTTAGACTCGTATTTATGTGAATTCATGTTGAGGCAGAGAAACGCAAATGAAGATATTTTTGATATAATCCTTAAGAACATAGTAGAATTTTTGCCTCCAGGGGTACCTGGATTAACTCATTAAAAGTATGTTAATGTTTTTGGTTATGTATAAAAAGTTCCTATTAAATAAATCATATGTTTCTTTAACGCATATTTTTTAATTTATCAATAAGTAACTGTTATTAGATAAAATAACTGGCGTGTCTAATCTTAACAAAACGCGGTGGATCGTTACAAATGGATTTAATTTAAAGCAAATTTAGTCTTTCATCGAAATATGGGCGCTAGGTAGACAGTTTGTATCAGTAATCATATAGAAATTTTAAAATTTTGACACTTGATTTTGCACCAGTATGTTAGAATTTTCAAATATCCAGTAATAGACCCTCTTTTCTACCATTTATAGACATAAACTTATTCAATTTTTGTCATGGATTTTTTTTTTTTTTAAGTAAACATCGATGAACCATTATTAAATACCACCTGATTTCAAGACCATCAATGAATTTTCATAGAAAACTATTGGTTGTTTATTTTGTTTGAGCGATGATAATGGAGCGGAGAATCTGCTGATGTCTCAGAATGAACTAAAATGGGTTCCTAGGTGAATAGCTTGTCAACAATTCGCAACAAGGTCAAATCAGAATTATGCTATATCATGGTTAAGTAATAAGATTTTAAAAATAATTCTTCATAAATTTATTTACTTCTCTATTTGTTGCTCATAGATAAAATAAGTATTTATTTAATAGAAAAAAATATAGTATTAGATGTTAAAACATTATTATAAATAATGGATGGTTCTTAAATAATAAATAAGCGATATATTCGTATTAATGTAACTGAAATTTTTTTTTTTTTTTTCAATAGATACAAATCGAACCAATTAGAAATATTAGAAGGACTCTTAAACTTTGTTTTGAAATTTAAAAGAACCTTTTTTTTTTTTTAGTTTTATTCGTTATTTTATATGTTTACATGAATTTATTTGTATGATTTATTCGAGTTGTATTGTTTTATAAGGTAGATTTATAAATAAAATTGAATTAGTAAATTCAACACAGCGTTTATGTAAGAAAATGGCATTTTTAAGCTCCTATTATTAATTTACTAAAAATGTTTTTGCTATAATAAAATTTTATGAACAGGGATCTAGAATCAGAGTAGTTAAATATAAATATTTTTTTCGATACAAACACCCTGTAGCAGTCTGTTGCATCAGTTTTAATACTAAGACATGGGACCCAAAAACTACAGTATGATAAAAATTTACTAAAGAATTTTTTTCGAAAATTCTAAGATAACGAAATAATATTTAAAATATTTTTTAAAAAATGTTTGTATATTTCAAACACCTATAAGGTATGTATTTCTAACATTTAGCTCTTCTCTTTTTTAAAAAAAATATGACATCTTTTGTCTGTTTTTCTTTTTTAAAATATCGAGGATTATTCATTGTCATTATTAAACGTTTCTCTTTGTCACTTTCATCTTATCCAAAGTATTCATACAGAAATATAAATTTTATAGAAAATATTACCTGAAACTATTCCCTTACAATAATAAATTTGAATTGTTAAATAATAATATTATAATTTATTTATTTTACAATTTTGATGAAGTCTTCTTATTAGATAGATGCTTACTGAAAAATAGGGAGGAATCCCCGATATGAATTTAATATCGGTTTTCGGCAGCTCTGAAACCACATTCCTAAAATATAAAAAGGTTTTATTTTAAATTTGTTATATAAATAAACAGGTTATGGTAAAAAAAAATCGGCTAGGAAGTTATCACATTTAAAATTTTAGTTAAAATTAAAATCGTTTAAAAAATATAAATAAATCGAACCATTTTTAAAACAGTTATTATTTCAGTTTTTTTTTTTAGTAGATTTCAATCTCTGTAGTGTATCATTTACTATAATAATTAATTTATATAACTATTTTTTATCTATTGATTATATTTAAAAATTAAATATGTGTTTATCATATTTTTCCTAGAATGTTATATCACACTCGTTTGCCCGTGCGAATAATTCGCAAAATTTTTTGTTTAGTAATAGCAAAACAATATGGAAATAATTAATAATTAATGTATTAAGTAAGCAAGGAATTAATATTTTTTCCTTGGTTGATTACAATATTCCATTTAACATAATAGCCTAATGTAATTGTACAAATTGCTTTTCTAGGACATATTTTTAAACGCTGACTGAAAAGATAATAAAAATGATAAAGACAAAATAATATTTTGTCATGGGATTTTTTTAATTATTAAAAAAAATAAAATTTAAGAACAAACAAATGCCTTTAAGAAATAATAAAGTTAATATATCAGCCTGGAAAAAAAGTGTAGTTGACTATTATACTCCTAAATGCAATATCTTTAAAGAAAAAGACATTGTTAAGTATACCAAAACTAATGGACTTTACCTTTGTTAATAATTGTCCAATTTTCCTGATTTTTTTTGTTTTTCAGGTAATTTAGTCATCTTTCTAATTATCATGTGTACAAGAAAAAATTTCATAATTTTTGAGTTATTCGCAAATAAAGTTTCTTTTCTTTCATAACTTTTTTTCCAGATAATAACTTAGATTTCAGAAAAATTCCTTTTAATTTTAAAATTCCTGATAATTATATATCTAAATACTTGTTTACTTAATGTAAATGCGACGTTTCCATTGATAATTAAGTACTGAAATTTTAAAATAATATTTCTATCACTAATACAATTGTTTTTTTCCTAGGCCAATAGCGTGAGAAATATTCACTAATAGAGTACCTATATAATATTATTTCACTACTTGTTAAATTTTTTATTCATATCTCTTTCTTATGATCATTGACTTAATTAACAAACACTGTTTTTAGTGCTTAAAATGCCTATACGTTGACAGCTTTGGTCATCAACTTACGTTCATGAGACTTGGTACTTATGAGTTAAAATCTACTAAAAGTAACTAAAATTAAAATATCTAACTGGTAAAAACTGGTGGAAATAATAAAGTGGAATTAAAATATAATTTTAATAGAAAATATTTACAAAGATACCTTTCAATAATTTATCAACACAACCACATCATCACAAAATGTATCTATATAAATTAGATCATAATTTTAAGAGTATAGTATCTAAACACTAAGTATATATATTTTTTATTTAACATAAAATTATGCTAACAATTTTTAACATATATGAAACATACTGACAACCATTGGAAGACATATTGGGAAATTTAGTTCAAAGACCTCCCTTGCACAACCAATTCAACAATGGTACACTGTTGGCAATTCTTTCACACTCATCTATCTTTTGTTTTAAACATAGCACTGCTAACGGTCTCAGAATGATTTCAAATTATGAAATGATTATTAAATTGTAATTAGATTATAGTCTGGTACATCTTTGTTAGCTCAGTCTTTTATTAAATAAATTATTTCAAAATTTCCGATGAGGTGTTTGAATTATCATTTAAAAATGGTTATTAGGACTTTAGTTGAATGAGATCATATGAACCTGAAGGTTTTGACATGGTCCTAAATTAGCAATACTTGGAAAAGTGAAATTAATCAACATTCTTTAAAATTTATAGGAATTATTATAATTAATGTATAGATAAAGCTATAAAATAATTCAATAAACGATATGATAATGTATTATTATGTTTCATGAATTTAATTAAGAGATTAGGTACTTGTACTCCTCTTGAGGATTGGTGATGGAATGAAATATTCTGGTAAAACCAATTTCAGAAGTCGCTAATGACATTGTTAATGAAAGATGAATATATAATGATGAATGACAGTAATGAATGATGATGTTAATAATAGTTTATGGGGATGGAATGAAATGAGTAGATAATTTGATGATATATGGAGAAGTTTATATAAGATGATTATATTAGAATGATAAGGAAAATCAAATCAATCCACTTGTTAGAGATGATTTGATGATATATGGAGAAGTTTATAGAAGATGATTATATTAGAATGATAAGGAAAATCAAATCAATCCACTTGTTAGAGATGATGAATAATATGTGAAGCAATGGTATTGATTTTGAATGGTATTAATTTGATTAATGATGATATTTCTTTAAAACAAATGTTGATATTAAAAAATAATTACAAACCATGAAAAATAATATAAATATTTTAGAATTAACGAATGAATAACATCATTAAATATGAACGTAGTAGCAATATTCTGAATTTTACTGTTTTTTCAAATTGAAGATAAGTGAATATATTTTTTGAAGAGTATGTATTTTTAAAATATCATTGAGCATTATAGTTCTCGATGTAATCAAAATATATTTATAATCTTTTAGTCATTTCACTGTCTTATCCCACTTCCGCTTCCCTCCCTTGCTTACATTATTTTTCATAAGGAAATTGTTCACATTGTTTTTAATTGATTATTTTAAGCTGATGAAAAATGGTAACTCTCAATATTGAGTTAGGCACATACACTATATAATTTACATTATATTCACAAGGCTTCGTCGATATGATTTACTAATTTATAATTACACAAGATTTTTATGTAATATAATTTTCACTTATAGTAATTGAAACGTATACTCATAGTCATTTTTCTTTATGATTTTTCATTGCCAAGTTGTGATGTTAAGAGATAGTGCGTTTTGTTGTTTTTATATTATCACTAATAAACATCAGGTGTACCGAAAACTGATGGTAGATGGACCGCATTCAACTTAACACTAAATAAATTACTTTACTACAATTACTTAAAAAATACAATTTACAACAAAAGGATCACACTTTGACGGCATCGCTAGATAGATACCAGTTGACATTTTACTCTAAGAATCGGCTTCATTGACTGGGCACAAGCTCATTGAATGGAATGACCTTGAACATGTTGTTGGCCATTTGGGTGACGAGTGCTTCGCCCGTCTCTTCGGCGATCGGGGTGACGATCTCGAGGACTTGGCGCCTATTCTGGTTCACGAAGTTAGCCGCCGTATTAGCTGCAAGAAAAATCGTGATGAGTAATATTAAAGATTGGTTGTATTTATAATATCTGTTAATGGATAAATAAGTTTAAATATATTGTAAGAGCTTGTTAGGCCAGCGCTGAACCCATCGATGGTAATGAGAATCCATCGAACGGTTTCTAAACCCATAGATTCAGCCCGTTCTATAATTCAGGAATTGAGTCACGTATAGCTCAGCTATATATATTCTGTTCACATCAGTATTGTAATTTCTCAATTAACTTTACATATTTATTATGGTTAGTAAACAGTATATTTGTCAAATCTTTATCCACTTCGATTTGGAAATTGACTTCAATTGTGTCATAATTTTGAAAATGATTTTCTCATTTAAGCCAAAAAAATATTTACATACCCAGAAAAATCAGGAAACAAAGCCATGAAAAAAAAAAGAAATTGTATCTGCTGACATCCAAAACAAAACCTAATGACATCCAAAACCTTGTGATTCAATACGGCGAATGGTGAAGATGGTAGTGAAGATAGAAATTAGAAAAGCAGACTGGAGGGAAGTGGAAAAGAAACGCTATGAGTGTTTGAAAGATAATCCGATTCCATCTGAACTGCCGAGAAGAGATGCAGTTGCCTGCTTCCGCCTGGCTTTAATATATATATATATATATATATATATATATATATATATATATATATATATATATATATTAAAAAATCTAAATTATACTGGGCAGCAAGATGTCGGATGGCCGAATGACCAACGATTTTGGCATATGAAAAAAAATGGCTATTAATAGTGCAATATAGTATCGGAATTGGATATCTTTAGCAAAGATACAACCTACAGTATTTCGTGCTAATGTTTTGGTTTCTTATTTGGCACGAACCATTGGAATTGTCCAAGTGTAAAAAATAAATCCTCTAAATCATAATTCATTGAATTCACTTGTTTATATATATATTGTATGACCATATGTTTACTGGCCAATTTATTAAGCTAATTATTAGTTTATTGAACTTTTTGTGAGCTATTTAAAATAAATATAAATTAAATAGTAATAAAAGTAATATAAATTAATGTAAATGATCGCAAAATATTGGAAGGGCTGGCCTCTCTTAATGTTTCGTGTGTAATATTAACATTAGAGTGATTAGAAATATACGGGGTGCTCCGCAAGCGGAAGGAAATTTTGATAGGAGTGATAGCAGACCTCAAGAGATACAAAAAAGGTCATATAAACAATGGGCCAATTTTTGGCAGAAAAGTAGCAAATCCAAGTTTTATGGTTTTTTAACAGATTCTTGTTTTTTATTGAATCGATAGCAATAACTAAAGAAATATTTAATTTAAGTAAATAATAATTGTTTCAATGTAAACAAGATGAAAATTAATTTTAATGAACATTAAAATTTATCATTGTTAAAACCATTTACAGAGGACTTTTGAGTGGCTAAAGTAAGCTATGTTCTGTTTTTAGAAAAATCATAAATTATTCGCCATTTTTTTTTATCGTAATCAGACAATACTGCACTTACCCCGCTGTCACAAAACCTTATTCTTTTAATATGTTTCATGTTCTTATTAATTGAGTTGAGGTTTATCAGGGACAATTTTGATATTCAGATCAAGTATTGTAAAAAAAATATGTTATTTTTTATCCTGTTGATTAAAAGTACTCCTATTTTCAGCAACAATGACTAGAATTAATTGTTGCAAAGCATTTCTCATTTTCCCTTGATCAGAGATGTTTTTAATAAACTCAATTGCCTATACACACATTTCATTTATTAAGAAAAATAAATTCGAAAAATTCTTCGAAATTTTTTCCGGTAAATTCAGAGGTTCTGGAAGAAATATATTACGTGAGATCTGCGAGTCATCAACATAGTGATGTATGGATTTAATAGGAATATGGTGCTAATTTTCCCTCGGGTTTTAGCAATTTAACTGCAATATGTGAAATCAAATGTCAAAATTAAGATACATGTTTACATTGCCGATGGAAAGAAAAATACTTGTTGAATTAAATTATTTATTTTGGCTTATGTACTGCACCTAGGGGGAAAGTTTCGAAGTTCCGTTATTTATTTTTCAACACGCTCAGACTGAATTCTAACCTTCGCACTGCAGACCGAAAATCAAATCAACCATGAAAGGAAATAGTTGAAGAGGAGATTGGTTAATCTATGTGGAAAATATTCTCTTAATAAGAGCGTAGCACTATTAAGCCAATTATTATCATCCTTGTGTAAAAAGGTAGCAATGGGTAATCGTTATCGTGTTTCAATTTATTAGATTTACTAGCTTAAAATTCTTTCCTTTATTACGAGAAGTTTATTAAGGTGTTTGGTAACTACAAATATATTTTATTAAAATTTTGATGGATTTTGAAAGCAAAAGGTGCTTGCTTTCTAGCAGCAGTACAGAATCGGTACAGAAATATTGAGAAATTCAATTATTGAATAGTAAGCATACTTGTTAATTATCGAACACAACAGGCGGGAAACAAATTAGGAATGTCGTCGATTTCGGATTCGCTTAAATCACCTAGAACGAAATAAAAGTATAAGAGCATGGAGACAAATCAATTAAAGGAATAAAATCTTCTGAAAGTACCGGCAATAACTGAGAGTCACGTTAAGAATAAAAAAAAGTTTCATATATAAAGGATTTCCCGTAGGTAGAAGAAAATATTGAAAAGGTTGATAATAGACATTAAGATCTACAAAAACTTCATATAAAAAATTGACGAATTTGCAGCAGTAAAATAGGAAATTTAAGTATTCTCTTTATTCTTCACGTTTTTTGTTGAATAGGAAGTGATAACTTAAAAAATATTCAATTGAAGTAATTTAACATCACTCTATAGTAAACTATATAAAATTTACTTTAGATAGAAGTATAAATATGGAATACATTATAATTATAAATACTTTTTAATTACTATGACACGGATCTGGAAAAGAAGAACACGATTCCATAACCACTTTACGTGAAAAATATTTGAAAACACATTATTTTTAAATTTTTTATTTTTATAAATAAAATATATTTTTAGGCAATCATGTTGATTACAATATATCCCATATCACGGAAGATAAAAAAAAATAGAAGCTTTTTAACAGTTAATTGTAGTCATTTGTGCTGAAAACGGGTTCTTTCAAGTGACTGGATAGAAAATCACATCATTTCTCTACACAAGTTGAGTTAAATTTCAAAAATTTTCCTAATAAACCTCAATTTAATTAATATATACTTAAAGCCTATTATACAAGGAAGGTTTTCTAAATGTCTGGTAAGTGTTATACAGTTGAAGAGTGCTAAAAAATCACAAATAATATGTCATTTTAAATTGATTTTTAAACTGAACTTAGTTGGCTTAAAATAGTTTTAAAAATGACATGCTCTACTTCCGTTTTAAGTAAAGTTTGTCTTGTTTACTCTTAAGCAATGTTAAATTATTTTAATCGAATATTTTTTATATTATCGCTTCATATTGAACAAAAAACGTGACTCGCTTAAAAAAAAAACACAAATCTTTAATTTCCTGCTTCACTGCTGGAAATTGAGCAATTGTTTATATGAATTTGTTTGTAGATCTTGATGTCCGCTCTCAATCTTTTAAATATTTTCCTCTAATTAAGGACACCCTGTGTACATTATTTTTTTATTGATTTTAGTACGTTTTAGTTTATCTTGTCTAATACTTGTAAAACAGATAAAAATGATTGATTTCTAGAAACCTATTCTAGACAGAAGAGAAAAGAAGGAAGGTCAAGTTGTTATGTGTGTCGTCATAAAATAATTTTATGATTTATATTAGTAATCGATTTATAATATTTATTATCATATTCCCAACCAGGATCTGTCCTTAATGACTATGAGCCATCAATGCCTTCAATATAGTGTTCAGTAAAATAATAATCTTTTGACATTTATTATCTGCTAATGAATAATAATGTCTTTAAATTATAAATACTTAATCATCATATTTAATCATTGGTATTTACTAGTTCTTTTATTTTATACTATTTTCTATCATTCATATTCTTTCTTGCTTTTTTTTGTCGTTTTGTACCGTTCTCCTTGACATCATGTATATTCCTTAATATCATATCCGCTCATTACCATTGTAGATAACAAATTTATATTGACAATAATATGTTCCTTATAAATAAAACTAAAATTATTGGTATATTATATTTCTAATCATACTCACTGATGAGGGCATTCTGTTGATTATCGTCGGTGTTGACGAACTTTACAACTTGGTCTCCGACCTTAGCCTTGATCTTGAGGGACTTGATGTTGACGTATTTGGCTCCTTTCTTTCCAGTTACTAATTCTCCCGTACCCTTGACGTCGGCAGAAATGTTAGCTATGGAAAAATATAGGTAGTATTAATGATAATGATAATTCAAAAATTGAATATTTAGAAGTTTTTTTTATTTTAATATTATGATAAAAAGCTCAACAGGTCGAGCAAGTTAAGGCATCTGCCAAAATTTTATGCTACTAGTTTAAATCCCGTTTGTGGGATATATAAACAAAAAAAAAGATATAAATATAAAAATTAAAATAAATAAGTACAGTCTCTACTTGATTGCTTAGGCCGCTTAGGGTTCGATTCCCGCCTGAGGACAGTACGTTCCCACCCAGATATTCACAGGAAGGTGAACGACCCCTGTGTCTAAAAACATAGTTCCTTGGTCCTACAGATTGGGAGTTGGGCGCAGGGCTAATAACCTCATCCCTTAAAAAAAAGGATAGAGATGTCTGCAAAATATTTCCAACCATCCTGATGAAGAGAGAGTGATTTGTGATCGCGTCCGGTTATTATAAACAACGTGCTCCCTGGATATCTATATAAGAGAACAAAACGATCACATCTATCACCTAGGACAGCCTAATCTGGTAGAAGACTAATGGCGAAAATCTAAGAAGTCAAGGGGCGTTAAAAAAAAAAATCCAAAATTTTTAGTCTAATAACAGCAGACGCTCCATAGTAAAAAAATAACAAAAGTCTACATACCGACATACATCTACCAACTTTCGATCAACTCATACGTACACCTTATTTCAGCTGTCATATTGAAATTAACGGACATAGCAACCGACTGATAAACGACACGACCATGGCTGAGATGCCTATTAGAAGGCCACTGAAAAACAGGAGGATGAGAGACCTTTTGTAAATCAAGACCGGGAAGAAGTGTTGTTGGTTTCCATTTGATTTCCAGCATATTTGCTTTTTGTCACTTTAGTCGGTGAATAGAATAGAAAACAGAAAAACTAAGAAAAAAAATCATTGGAATTCCAATTTTTAATTAAGAAAACAAGAAATTTGCACTTTAATTTGTTTTTATAATAGAAATATTACTTAAAATTAAAATTTCAAGAAAAATTAAGCTATTGCTTATGTTGAGCATTATATAAATTCTGAGAAAATACCTTTTACACCTTTTAGAATTTTTTTTTTTTTTTTTTTGTCTATTAAATATGTATTTGCGCCTGTCAACAATAAGTTAACAATCAGCAAATGTGATGGCGGTAATGATAAAATGACATGACAGGCATGGGGAAGGAAAGTACTCAGCAGTACCTCTTCCCTAACTTGTTCCAATTACTTAGGTTGTCTAAGGAAGGAGATCCCTCATCCAACGCCTTTTTAGTCTCCTGTTCATGTTCTGAGGTATGTCAGCTGTGGCCATGTCTCTTATAAGTCTGTTATTATGTCCGTTTAAATTTGTGTAAAATCGTTGATATAGGGTCGTTATATGTTGGTCAACTGTTGGAAGGTGGAGGTCAGTATGTAGAGTTTTGTTAGTCACGTACCAAGGTGCTTTTGTTATGAGTCGCAATAATTTTGATTGGAACGTTTGAAGTTTTTGTAGGTGGGTCTTTTTAGCGATGCCGTATATTTGTGATGAGTATGTCCATATGGGCTTAAGTAAGTATGTATATGTATTCAGTTTCTGTTTTAGTTTTAGTTTCGAAGATTTGGCAAAAAGAGAGTAAAGTAGTTTGAGTCGTTTGTTAAGTGTCATGCGTTTCATTTTAACATGTGGGCCCCATGTCATCCTTCTGTCGAAGGTGAGTCCAAGGTAAAGTACAGTGTCCGTTTGAGGAATTTGATTGTTGTCAATATAAACTGGAGGACAGGTGTTTTTTCGAAGAGTAAATGTTATATGTTTGGATTTGTCATGATTAAGTCGAATTTTCCATAGTGTGAACCAATCTTGTAGTTTAAGCAAATGATGTTGTAGAGTTAGTGAGGCCTGTGTAGGGTCTTGATGTTTTGTGAGGATTGCTGTATCGTCTGCATATGTAGCTGTCAAGATCTCATCGTCAATAGGTATATCGTAAGTGTATATAACGTAAAGTAGAGGGGCTAGTATTGAACCTTGGGGAACTCCGGCCAAGATTGGATGGACTGAAGACACTTCCGAGCCCTGCCGAACTGAAAAAAATCTGTCGAAGAGGAAAGATTGAAGGATAAGATAGTAGGTGTATGGAAGTATAGTCTTAAGTTTAAAGAGAAGACCCTGGTGCCAGACTCTATCAAACGCCTGAGCAACATCCAAAAATACTCCAGTTGCATATAGTTTTTGTTCTAAAGCTCCAGCAATGTAGTCTGTAACTCTGTGCAATTGATGTGTCGTCGAATGGAATGTGCGAAAGCCGAATTGGTGGTCAGGTATTACCTGTTGGTCAGTCAATATGTCAACAAGTCTTTTGTATATTAATTTTTCAAAAACTTTAGAGCATATAGGAAGGAGGCTAATGGGTCTGTATGATGAAGGACTGTATATGTCTTTACCGGGTTTGTGAATCATCTTAATAAGTGAGTATTTCCATTGTAAAGGGAATTTTGACGTCCTTAGTATACAGCATTACCTTTTAGAATTGATTATAAATTATAGAATTATATATAAATTGTAGTTTAAAACATTAAAAAATTATTTACTGAAGTTTCCAGAGAAAATTCCCTTTCCTCTGAGTGGCACAACAAGGAGTCTTCCATCAATGTCATACTCTGATGTGACATAGGCTGTAGGGACTAGTACGCTCATCTCAACCGATAATTTGTCAAGATTTGACCTAAAAAAATAGAAAATATTTAAAATATGCATGTAAAACATTGTTAGTGTTAGTGAAAAAGGTCGTATGTAACAACTTTACAAGTTTATTCTCTTTGTGCTAAAGGTGACATTTTGTAGTCTACAACTGCTGCATGTAATCTGTTGAATTGGAAAATATAGATAGGAAAATGAAATATGAAATAATGCTAATAAATCGTAAAGAAATAATTAGTTCTTACTTATCTCTAAAAAAAAAGTATCAATTTTTACATACGACATTTTGCACGAATAGTAGCAGTATTTATATTTGTAACAATACGAGCTGTTCAAACACTTAAGTGAGTCAGTTTAGTCGTTACGCAATATTTGATAATATTTTTTTATTTAATTTATTTATTTAGAAATATAACAATCTGTCACGTGGACAATAATTATAGTGATATATGAACATATTCATATCATATATACAGAAAATATAAAATTAATAAAAGTAAAGTAATAATCAAAAACTATGTACAATAAAAAATAAAATAACCTAAAGATAAGTAAATTAAAAACATAAAAAGACAGTCACACCTATGATAATATTAAAAAAAATAAATTATACAGAATTGGTGATAAGAAGATAAAAATAAATTTTAATGCAGAAAACGTAAGTCTAAAAGGCTAGGATGAAGAGAATAAAACAAAACTTTATATTTAAAATTAAAAAAACAATGAAATCTTTATAAACATTTTTTATTATTATTGGAACCGAGCGATAGATGTTACCGTCTAGTCAGATCAAATAATTGTTATTGTTAAATAAACTTAACTCAAAATAAGAAATAAATTGTTGCAGAGATGGTTGACAGTGAGGGGAGGGGGGAGAAGGGAGGTGCGGTCAAATAAGTAGTATCTATTAAAATATCATTTCATTGTTAATGGGCATTAACAATAAAATACTAAGGCGTTAGTAATAAAATACTATTATAATAAGTTGATTCGAGCATTTCGCTTCGAGCGAACCATTAATTGCTTCACTAATTTTTTTTCTTTTTCTTTTTTTGAGTCGAAGTTATTATGTGTTCAATATTAACGTTGTAAAGATAATATTAATCCAGTTATGCACCGATGGATTGCTCCAATTCGGTTACGATTACTTATTTCCTATATTACTTATTTCGCATATTAAAAGTAATGGAACAATTATGCCCGATTCTTTCACTAACTAAATCAGTTAACTGGTCCATATACAAAAATATTTTTAAAAAAATAAAAATAAATAAGTAAGTATAATTTGGATATGTCTAGTTCTTCTTATTAAAAATCCTCAATTATTAATAGTTATTATTGATTAATTATGATAATTATTAATACTCATGAAGTGGAATACCGTAAATTATTAATAGTTATTATTGATTAATTATGATAATTATTAATACTCATGAAGTGGAATACCGTAAATTAGCGCCTCATGCTCAAAGCCACGCCAAGCCCGCAATGCTTATCATTTCATCAGGTTAGTATTGCTATGTATGTAAGGCTTTGAATTATTTTTTTTATTGATTTTAATTACATTTTGTAATATTTAACTTTTTTTTTATGCAGAGGCTGTTTACTAAAACTCAATTAACATCTAACTAAAACTAAAATATATCATTTATTATTCGCTGTATTATTTGTTGATTTTCTTATTTAAAATAATATATTAATTTGTATTTTATGCATAAATTTATCTATTGGCATTGGATTGATAAAAATTATTGCTGTTATATTTATTGAAACATATTAATATAGTATTGTTTAGGAGAGAATGCAAAAGTGTTATTGAAAAATTAAAATGTAATAGATGTTATCACAATATCTGGGCGTATACCGTGTAAAATCTCTTGAATATATAGGGTGCCTTAGTTCTTAATGACTAAACTCTGGTGGGAGATTCCAGACATAATTTCTAACAAAAAAGTTAATTTAACGTATGTGCCAATTCTGAACGGAATTGGTCACAAAGACCAATTTTGTGTTTTTTCTAAACCGCTCAAGTTTTTTCATTGAATAAGAACAAATTGCTCGTAAACTGTTCAAAATAACTGAATTCTGAGTGCCCCATCACAAATTAGACAAAATTTTCTTTGAGAAAACAGTGATTACATTTATTAAAGTCAATGATACAAGGGATTTTTAGAAGGTATAATCCGAGCGCAACAGTGCTGCGAACGAATCGGAAATACAGAGATTTGCTGATCGTGTATGGGATATTGATCAGCGATTGTATTAGCCCTTCTGTAAGTCCCTTTTATCATTGACCTTAGTAAATTTAATCACTGTTTCCTTAAAGAAAATGTTGTATACTTTACGATCGTGTATTTAGAATTTTGTTATCTTGAATAGTTTTTGCGCGATTCCTTCTTATTCGATAAAAATTGTGACAATCCAAAAAAAAAAAAAAAGACAAAATTGTCCTTAATTCCTTTTTCTTTGGGAACTGCTTCATACATAGAAATGGTCAACTGTTGATTCCTGTAAGAGAACCTGATTGGACGTGCATTCGAAGAAGTACACACAAATCGATTATATTTATTTTCTAATACATTTTTTTTTTGTAAATAAATATAATTTATTTCTGTGTATTTCTATGACTGCTACCCTAAACCAACATCTCTTACAAATATTAATTAAGTAGTTATTGATATATCAGTTTGAAAAATGTAAACTTTTACAAATTTTCCATAAATTTTTCATTTCCCGACATACATGTAACATTATTATTCATAATAACGTTATGAGTACTTTCATTTTCCAATTCAATGAATTATTATGATTCACTACCAATTTTATTCATAAAATAGTAAATCACAATACGATTAAAAATATTTTATAAGTCATTAGTGGTTTATAAACATTTAGATATAATCTTAAGAAAAATAAATAAATTCTTTAAATAACTATACTGACTTAAATTTGTTGACTTTAAATCCCATTCCACCCCATACTTTGAGATCCTTGAGGTTGGCTTTGACCTTGATGTTCTCCAAGTCTCTGTTTATGGACAGCTGAGGGATGTGGAGTGGTTCCAGCGAAGGCACTCTGATCTTCGGGATACCTTAACAAAAGGGTAAGCCAATAAATCTGACAAGTTCACCAACTTCCTAAAATTCTACTAGTATTATGTGATATTTTAATCTTTGTTACGTAAACAGTTGTTTAGTAATTATATGGCCACAATAAATCGTTGGGCGAAGGTGAGATTACGCAAACGCTGATGGCGGTCAAAGCCCTAGGACACCTGGTCACTAACTGGAAAGGTTAGCGAAAGTAAACCGATTACGTGTCCGAGCTGCTAAATGGTTACTCAGTTTACCAACCTACCTAAATGTACTTACACAAAAGAGCTTTTATAAGAAACTACATACCTGGCCATTGAGTAACAACTGAATACTATTTTTAAATATTTTTATTCTGCTTTCATTTTTCTTAAATATAGCTCGTAGTTAGGAAGATATCAGGCTTTACAATTATAAGTTGTTATTGTTAATTTTTAATGGAGTTATTAGTTTTTATTAATTTATTGTTTTTTTATTATTTTATACCCCGGTTTCTTAACTGGATTTTCATCATTTTTTTCTTCTTGGAAAAAATAACTAGGACATATCAATAGATTATATAATTAAAGAATCCCTCGTTGAACCAATCGGAAAGAAGAGTAAGCCAAAACTTGTTTCAATATTAATATTAAAGTTTTAGGATAATGTTACCCGTAAGATGAACTCATGAACAATGTGTGCTAAATCCTCTTGTTATGTTTCAGCTTTGTTTATGTTTTAAATGATTCATAAATAGAAGAGTTGTCGAATGCATTTAATTTTTAAATAAATAAAAAGCGACTATTAAATGTTATTTTTATTTATGTATTTATAACAAACTGCAGACCCATCCGAACCCTCTCGTTTCAAACCTTGCTTTCTCCTCGATCACTGATAACTCTTCGAGGAGTCTGAAAAGAAGGTGGCCTCGTGATCTTCTTGTGTAAATTTATTATTTGAGTGATATCAGTGGGTAGTTTCTCAACAAGAGATTTCATATTATTATATTCCTGAGTGTACATTCACTGCTTGTATTATTTTTTTTTTATAATACAGTTGTAAATATCAAGGAATAAAAAAAAAAATAACAAAAAAAATTATATATTCTTTTTTACTTTAAAGCGTTTCAAGACTGCATCTGTCCCATCTTCTGACAAACTAATGAATATTATTAGTTAATAAATGGTATTATATTTATTCAGTATATGAAGACAGTCTAAGAATTAAAACCATCCATGTTCTCTTCTTGATTTCTTGAAACACTCAAACAACTCTAAAATATTTCAGTTTTCAATTGAATCTTGGTTTATTATTTTCGATAATGAACCATTGTAATCGAGCAAAATATTCAAAAACTTAACCCCCTCTTAACTTAAATGATAGATATTTTTTATTTTTACGTAACAATTTAAAAAAAAAAATGCGTTTGCCCGTCTTTCCAAACCATTCCATTAAATATGTTCAGGATAAATATTTATTAACGTACTTATGCTGAGAAAATATTTTTCAAAACTGATAATCAAGTAACTTATTATATGTATGTATTTATGTGTACGTTTATTTAATTTTGTAACTTACCTTTTGCTAGGTAAGGCCTTACGACTTCTACTGCATCTAAGACACATTTGTCGAAACTGGGATCATTCCTCTTGCACGTTGGGATATAGTCAGCTGTAAAAGAAAAATATAAAAATAAATGAATAAATATATATATGACTAATAACATTTAAATATAACTCAAGTATTTTTAAATCGAAGCTATGTTATTCATAATAATTGTAAATACTACAAATAAACACTGATCAATATTTAATTATTTTATGTCGTAATTGTCCCTTATGGTATTATTGTTATAAATCATTTTGAAGGGTTTAAAGACAGAATTTAAATTTAAATTTTACATTTAAACAGAGTTTAATTAAATTCGAACAGAATTCTTCAGTTTCTTATTCTTTCCGAAATTTTTTTTTCTAATTTTTTAAAATAATATTCTTTTATTACGTGATTTAGTGAGAGATACTATTTTATTTATAGTACATTAACATTTATTTTATTTTTTCTAGAAAAAATGAATTTTGCGCATGTCAACTTATTGTTGACAATCAGAAATTGTGATGGCGATACATGAAATAATGACATGACAGGCATGGGGAAGGAAAGTACTCAGCAGTACCTCTTCCATAACTTGTTCCAATTACTTGGGTTGTTTAAGGAAGAAATTTGACATTTCTTTCAGTTATTAAATCCTTAACTATATGTATTTTTAATTTCTCGTGTAGTTTTGACACTATCTTTTTGCATGGCTGTTTCTCAATAACTTTACATAATATTCCATTTTGAAACGACTGTAGTTGTTTAAAATTGGTCCTAATATCGTTTTGTAGGCTAAAATCTTTAGATGGACTGAAAGGTTTGTGGAAGTTAATAGATAATTTAGTAGGTATGTTTTCTGTTCGATGTTTTTAATTTTTTCATAACAGTTTGCTGAAAAACTTAAATGAAGTTTTAGAGTTTCAAATTATATTCTTTTTTCTATTTTTTTTTTTTTTTTTTTGGCTATGAAAATTTATTTGCGCTATATTTATTGTTAACGATCAGCAAATGTGATGGAAATACAAAGATATATATGACATGCCAGACATGAGGAAGGAAAGTACTCAGCAGCATCTCTTTCTTGACTTGTTCCAATTACTTAGGTTGTTTAAGAAAGGAGATTTTTCACCCAACGCCTTTTTAGTCTCCTCCTCATGTTCTGAGGTATGTCAGTTGTGGCCATGTCTCTTATTACTCTGTTATTATGTACGTTTAACAGACTTAAACAAATGTTCTTACGTTTGCTTCTTTTCTTGAAGATATTTCAATTATACGATACCGGTTAAGCATTCATTTATAATTAATTTTCCATTTTTCATATTTACTTTCAAGAAAAAAAAAAAGAGACCACACACCCGAGGATTAATTAATATGTCTAAAGACGGTGACATGTTTGTTAATATGCGCGGATATATGGCTATGAATCATGGTCCTGTAATTATCACATTTTCTGGCCATAATTTCATGCATTGTCGCCGAGAGAGGAAGTACTTTCTCTCCTTTTAACGAAATGCTGAAAGGAAAAGAGCCTATTACGTAAACAAGGGACCGAACCATGAAGATAAATCAGGATGGAGAGACCCAATTTAAAAGAACCCTGGGTTGTGAAAGAGGGGAAGTCCTCGCTCCAGATAGCTTTGGAAAACTAAATTGGGTTTTCCCATGTCGAATAACAGCCGCTTATATTTCTCATGAGCCTTATTTCCTAATATGTATTTTATATAATAGACAACATAATATATATGATAATCGTAAATGTTCATCGACTGATCGGAGTACGCATCTATTACAGGACAAACGTGTATCATCATTAAACACCTTACGACTCAGTTCTGGGCCAACTACTAAATTTATCGAACTGGAATGAGTATAGATTAAAATTGTTTGCTTTATCTTTAGTTTTTAGGTTTAATAAATAATTAATATAAAAAATGGAATATCCCTCATTATCAATCAGAAATTATGGGTGCTTGAAAAAATGATTATCAGAGTATAGGTATCCACGAAATAGAAGTATGAAGAAAAAGAAGAATATCAAGACCTTGAATACGTCAGAAAAGTAAATAAAGAACTATGAAAAAAAGAACAAAAAAATAATAACTTTGCTTTTTAGAACTTGTTTATTGAGTAATATTACAATCTGTCTCAATTAAAGATATTTATAATAGTGTTCAGAGAGCACATTCACAATTTATGTACAGAAAATAAAAATAAATTAAACAGCAAACTAATATAACTAAAACTAAACGTGTTTTGTATATTTTATTTTATTTATTGTATATACTTTTTGATTATTATTTTATTGTTACTTTGCTTCTGTTTATTTTATATTTTTTTGCACATATAGTATGAATGGGATCTTACCTCACTATAACCAATGACCTAAGGACAGAATGTTGTAATATTAAATAAATAAATAAAAATTAGACGTATTTAAAAAAAAACTAAACTAATCGAAATAACAACTTAAATACAAAAATATACCTTGTTTATAATAAATTAATTCGAATTTCCAAAAATGATTCCAGTATTTTTTGGTACTTTTAAAGCTAAATATCAAATTATTTTACACCTGTTCGTCATTTTTTCTTAAGCACTCAGAGAATTATGTATTTTTTTTTTTATATCTATTCAATTTTATTTTATATGACCGTTTATGTTAAGGTTTTAAACTTTACACAATAGTGTTTGAAATTCTCCTCTTAATTATTTTTACTTTATTAGAAATATGTCTATTAATAAGTAGAAAAAAATTATACCAATAAATAAATCATTTTTTTATTAGTCAAATCATAATTTTAATGATTTTTTTTTTCCAAAATCCCGTACCCCTATGTATCCAGGATGAAAAAAATATTGTATGTAAAAATTACTTTATAATGAATAGTTTAGCAAGTATATCTTAAGCCATATTATTTTTAATAATATCCAGTGCTCTTGAATATATTAATTTTAATTTTGCAGTGCATTAGTTTGTAGTAATACTTATTTAGACAGAGATATGACGATGTGTATGACGATGAAAATGTCTGAGGGAGGCACATTTTTACATGGTTGTAAATTTTTAGAGTAAAATATATTTTTAAGCGGTTATCATCTGAGATACTTTAATACCAACAAATAAAGAAAAAAAATAAACTAACATAATTCATTTATTTACTTTTTTTCGTATCCTTTTATATTATCTTGCTATGATTCCATGTGTCTTGAAACTTTTTCATTTAACTTTTCTTTGTAAGGAGACATTTAATCATAGCTTATGTTGATATAAATTCCACTTTTCTTATCTTTTCTTCTCTTTTCATCAAGCACACTAATATGATCCTAAAACTAAAATTTTAATTTCATAATACATCTCGCCCTGTCGTATTCCTGAACGTGTGTACCTGTAACTTGACTGAATGCAAGTTATATTGTTCTTGGGTTCATAAAAATTGTTATTCATCTCACACCAGTTAAGAAATCCTTGACTTGGTAGTTATGATTCCTTTCGAAGCTTTGATGTTTTGAATCATTGAATTGGTATTTCTATTACTGTATTTCTAACTGATGCATTCTAAAAATATGTTATATGGAAAAGACTTTCTGTTAATTTTTGCTACGTGTGAAAAAAGATTATCTAATATCGTAAAATATCATTGTATACTAAAGATTCCAATAATATGTTTCAACTATTTATCTAAGAATTTTTAAGAAGCATACGTAGTGATAAAAATGAACCTCTTAACAAGGCTCTATTACATTATAATTACTTGGAAGAATAGTTTAGAGAATCTTAGTGAGTTATATGAAATCCAACCATCAGACCACGGTCAACGATATGAAATGATATATTTAGTAACATTCTTAAACTCTTTCGCCGTGTCATATGGGATTTTTTATCCTTCATATTTCTATCCACACCTGTCTTAAGCTTGACAATAAGCAGATGTGTTGTAACTAATAACGAAATTGGCATTTTAGACATGAGGAAGATTCTTCTTGGTCTTGGTTTACTTCCTCAATTCAGGAAAGGGGATCTCTCATCCAGCTCCTCTTCAGTCGTCTCCTGATGAGCATGTTAGTTGTGGCCATGTCATTAATAAGTCCCTTGGGATGTCCGGGTAGTTTAAGATGAAATCGGGAGTAGAGATAATTTAAAATGTATGGGATTTAAAATGTAAAATAAACACGTATTTTATTATATGACTAATATTGTTTTGTTAAAAATAGAAATGTATTTGCTTATATATAAAATTAAAACACACTTTTTGTTTAATTGGGCTCTTTCCTTCCCCGTCTGGATTCATAAATGAAGCGAAGATGAGTTAATAAAAATGTTCGAATAAAATACCCTTACGATACTAAGAAAGATGTTGAAATTTTTTTACTAATTTTTCTACTACGATATGTTGTTAGTAAGTGACGTGTTTTAATAGTGTACAGCTATTATGTAATCGAATGAGCTATTAATAAAAGTTATAGTTGATACGCTAAATATATACCATGGCAACGATTTATCGGTGTTTCGTTCAGAACGATAAAAAGGCGGACAAAGGAACGATGGCTGAAATTCCGCTGTATGGTACCCATGGTTCACAATACCAAGATATGATTCAATATTGGCCTTTATTGGCAAATAGTCCATGTCACGTAACAATAACTTAACGAGATTTTTAAAAGCCGTAGCGAATCGGGTCTAGTTACCTAACTGCCATTTCCGAGGCACCTATACGGCCTGTTTTCACTATCAAAGGGTGACGACAGTCATATTGCTGATTTAATGTCGACGTTTATGTTTATTTTATGAGGTTGGAGTTTCGATGCTGCATGAGAAATTACGATGATGTAATGTTGAGGAAGTATACATTGCGATAATCTGACAATACATAGATTAATAGATTGCGAATTGCGTTTCAAAATCTATTGGTTACAATGGTGATATGATAACTAAATACAATCTTGTTATCTGTGGCCGATGTAATTGATTATTGAAATAATTCTTATCTCATTTTTTTTTACTTTATTTAATAATTTATTATTGGCATGTGCTGATGATCATTTTCTCGAGAGGTGCGGATAAAAGTCTAAAGATAGAAAAAATAAATATTTTTAATAGTTCTGGTCAGAAAATTCAGTATCAGAGAAAATTTATTATTATACATAGTTTGGATTTCCTTGAATGTTTTTATTTTAAATAAATAATACAGTTTTTTAATTAATTTTTTTGTCAGTACTGACTTCCTGTGCTCAAGGGGTTCGAGACCAGCGGTTTCAGATAATTATTTATTCTGTTTCACCCGCTGTGAAACAACCCTGGGATTTGCAGATCCTACTTGGGTACGCCCAGCCTCTATGAAGTGGGTACCCTTAATTAAATAATTAATTAAGGGAGGAAACCTGCCAGGTGGTCTGCACAACCATCACAATGAACCAAAGATCCTTCATGGGTTGTAGTGTTGTAGTAATTTTATGGTTCGGATGACATGTTTCTCATATTCAGGGCGATTTCACTATACTAATTTTTCATTTTGTATTTAGAGCCTTTAACTAACTTATATGATGCTGTCGTTTTCGCAAAATACAAAATCAGCCGTGTTGATGATATGTTATTGGTTTTAATTTACTGAGATCTAATTTATTAAAAATTAAAATAATGAGTTTAATTTTGAAAATAAGAGATATCTAGGCATGAATTATATAATGTAAGCTATCTGGCATAGCAATAAAAAAATTTAAACTTTACAAAATTTATTTCTTATGAGACCCCATGAGTTTATCGAATTCCATTCATTATTAGTTGTTTCCATATACTAGTAGTGTATCCTTTAATAATTTTTATGATGGATCAAAATAGTTAACAATGTCATAAGAAAAAATATCAGAAACCAATCTGTGTATTACATAGTGTAATTCATTGTAAACAGATATGGCTTTTCGATCTTGAGATTTCCAATCTATTCGACTGACCATTAGGGTAATCTTTATGATTGCCCAGTTCTACTTGACCTTAAAAACCTGGATAGAATCAAGGACTTTTCTATTAAATGTCTAAAACACGATCTAAACATTATAATCAGAAAAAAAAATATTAGCTAATTTAATAAAAAAATATTATGCTCAGTATTATTACTAATTCGCTATTGCATTAATGGTTGCGAGACGACTCTTGAAGCAGGATAAACTTCATGATTTAAAAAAAAATTAAAATTAAGCGACTGGAAAAAAAATTAATATGATTTGACTTACCCCCTATGTTCAGATGAATAAAGACGAATAAAATGAATCGCGTTTCAGATACAGACATTTTTATTTAATTAGCTAACCATCATTATCATAGTATTGTTATATGTCAAAATCGAAAAGTAACTCAAAATTAAATGTTTTTTGTTCATCTCTTCCTTAGATTTTTTATCGAAATTATTTGAATCAAGAAAATAGACGTAGCAATATCATTTATTTCCAACGTCTTGTTTTTGCAGCCACTTCAATAATTATTCCCATAATTTAATGTAGGTGTGCTGTTAAAAAAATATATTCTTTCCTCTACACATAAATTTGCACCTCTCAATTTAAAAAAAAAAACTTGCTAGTTATTTATTCGTTTTTGGAAATATAAATGTAATAACATATTATTAAAAATTAATATAACCAGTTTCAGTTTAAATGCAAACAATTTATCATTTGCTTCTGAAGTTACTCTGTTGTTATATATTTTTTAATTGTATAGTAACAATAATCGTTAATTATTCCTTCTATATAACCAACAAAATTAAGTTAAATGTATGCTTAATATATAAATTTTTTTCAAATAACATTATCACTTAATCTTAATTTATTACTTTAATTGTCCTTTATAATTATCTTTTAGTTCTTTTATTTAATAATGTTTTATGGATATTATATAAAATAAAGATATATTTAATTACTAAGGCAGTGGTAATATGAGCGAAGAAGTCTCTTCCTGGTTCTCTGGTGAAAGATCAACCGGATGTGCAATGCTGGTTGCATTCACTTTCACTTCGAGCAATGCACCCATTTTTTAAATTTTATTTTATTTATGTTCAACTTTTGAAATTACATTCGCGTAAAAGTTTATACTTTTTATTCGAAATTAATATTCGACAGGCAGATAATTTAGTCTACATTTTATAATATCTGAAAATTTATAATATCTGACAGTGAGTAATTTGATACCAGAATAGGTGATTGCAGTGTTGAAATACAGAACTGTGTGTGAAGGTTTAAATTTTCCCACTAGAAATATTACTTATATCTCAAATTAATAATCCAAAAAGGTGGAAATTGGAGTTAGTCATTCTGTCAACTGAAAAGCTCATGTTTGGAAAATGTTAATTCTGGATTAATTTTATATAAAGTATATAACTTAGTATGTGAATTATAATAGTAACATGGTTGAAGAATATTAAAGATGATTGATATATTGTTGACTGTTTGAATTGTAAGGATGAAAAATAGTCAGGATATGGAGTCAATAATCATGTTTATTAAGGTTCCAACGTTTCGACCCAAATATGTGAGTCGTCATTAGGGCTAAAAAATATTGAAAAAGTAATTAGAAAAAGAATAATTATAAAATTATGTAAGCTAGAGAAATGTTTTTTATTTATCATTTTTATGATATAATTTTGTACTTTTTAATTTTTAGTGCCGAAACGTAGACAAACAAATTAAACATGATTATTAAATGGATATTGTGACTATTTTTCATCCTTTTATTGAAAATTATTAAATTTAATTTTTTGTTGGGAAAAATGAACTGTTTTTATTGTTTAATGCTATCTCATTATGGTCAATAAGTGAAGATGATCTACGCAAAAAAAAAAATTGCAAACGTAATAAAAGATATATGTTCTCGTCATGTCCTTGACACAGAAAGGCTTGGGTGCGGTCACTTAAAAGATCGTATGCCTTTTAAAATATCCAATTATTGAAATCTATGATAACATACAAGTTTTATTATTCAAATTATGTAACGAAACTTCCCATTAATATTTTAAAATCTTATTGTTTTTTTTAATTATTTTTTTAATAATTAAAAAAAAAGATTCAGAAATATAACAATCTGTCACAATTATGGACATTTATGATAGTGCTCAGAGAGCAAATTCACACTACAATAAATAATATAAAAAAATGATAATACTTAAAGTAAATCTATATAAACAAAAGAAATAAACTAATCAAAATAACTACTAAAACACGAGCATAGCTTTTTTTAATAATAATTATTATTATTTTTTTTTTTTATAGAATATTGGAATAGTCTACTTTCAAAAATTAATTTTTAGCTGAAATGTATGGATGTTGTATTAGAATATAATGTATTTTATTCTTTAGTTTTAATATATGGTCTACCTTAATAAAAACAATTAAACCATATAAAGTTACAAAATGTATGGTACTGTATGAAAAATGTATATATTATCTTATTACACTTAAAATACTACATTATTGATGAGCTTGTTTTATTGATTTTGACAAATAGTTATTTTTAAAATTTCATATTTGAGTCGTTTCTTCTAAAGTGAGTAGTCATTGACAATTTTTTCACGAAAGCACGAAAAACTATATTTTCTATTCCAATTGTAACATAAAAAAAAATAAATTAGTAAATTTTTATTTGAAGTATCTATTTCGTAAAATCGCTTATTATTTCAATACAATATTAAATAACATTGAAACTTGAACAGGCTCTCTTTTGAAAAGAATTAAACTTCAAATTTTGTTTTAACAAAATTTGTAAAAAAAAAATTATTGAGGTTGAGTTTGTTGAGAAATAAATGGTGTACGATTCGGAGAGAAAATTTATTGAAATTGTATTATAAAAAAATAGTTTATGTTTCAACAATGGTAAAATATAACACAAAAAATATAAGTTTATTTTTCTTTTTAATACAACCATCATACAAGCTTTTAATGAACTATTTTTTTCAACACCTCTTAAGAAATGCACGTTTCATTACATTCCTTGAAAAAAAAAGAAGACCCGTTTCGAAAATAAACTTATTTAGGCGACTTTTTAAAAATAATATTTAGATTTGTTTTTGAAAACAAAAAATAGAACCATCGGGTTCATTGGGTATTTTTATATGAGAATCGATTCTTATCTCGATTTTAAAAAATCGATTAAAGTTCACTTTAGAGATGAATGACTCATTTATTACCACAAATTTATACAAGTTCTCGCTTATCATATATTATTAGTCGACTTGGATAAAACTGCGTACCCTGAATTCAGTATGATTGATTCGTAAAGCTTTTTGTGAAACCAGTGCAAACTATTTTATTTTTTAAAAAGTTATTAATAAATAAATATTTATGGTTGGTAACGAAGCGAATGGTTAATGATTATTCTATATTTAAATTAACCATATTGTTGTCAATTAATTAATTTTAACCAATCATTGTCAACTTACGTAGCCTCTTGGCACCAACGCCTAGGACGAAGCAGACAATCCCCAATGACAGAACGGACCTCATGGCGCTGGAGTTGTTGATACTAAGCCGGTCGGGGAACGGTAGGGTGTTATATAGAAAGGGGATGTAGTGGGGACGTACCCCCCAGGACTCAGGGCATTTGTATTCCTCGCCATAGTTCTATCGGAGGATCTCCTTTTCCTCAAGATCTCTACGATTTACTCCTGGATGCAGAGGCAGGTCGATGACCAATAGAGGAATCCTTAACCCAAATCTTGGTACCTATCACTGCGTTGTGTATGTTATCACATCATCTGATAAAAAATTCTATTATGCGCTACCTTGCTAATTACTTAAATGCTTTATGTCACAATTTAATAATTATTAGCTAAAAGATAATATTATTTTCTTGTTAAATGACATGAAAAATCTTTTTTTAAAAATTATTTCTAGAAATTTTATTTATTTTTTTTATCTTTCCTTTTTTTACATTATATCTTGTACTATTTTTTATTTTCCTGCCATTATAATAAGATTAACACTTGAATAAATATTACAATCTGACAGATAGATTTGGTATCTCAATATAGGTATCTCTCTTCCAGCTCTTTTCTGGCAATAAAATCAGATCGACTTAAGTTCCATTAGTTTAGTTTATCAGTGTTTCTTTTTTTTTTAATTCTGTCTAGTTATGGAAGTATGCATATATTTATATTTATTGTATATTTTGCTACCAAAATGTGTAAAAATATCGAAAAATTAGCAACTTCCGATCATTTTTAATATAGGTTGGTGTACCTCATTCTATTAATGTTAATTTTTTTAATACATTACTAGAGTACTTTTCATCACAGATACCAATAAGAATATTTCAGTTTTTTCAAATATTTTTAAAAGATTGTTTTCGTTCCTTGTTGTTCTTTATATTCACTTGGTTAATTAGATAAATATCACATCAACAACTAGGAACATTGCAGCAATTACTCCATGTCATGGATTTCCTTACTTTATTAAACTAGATGTTTATCACAAAACATTTGTTTTTCGTCTGGCATAACGGATTTGTGGACTCTGTAACATGGAAAATATGTCTATTTAACCAAGTATAAAGGCTATTTATTTTACGATTGTGATCTCCTAAGAAAGCGTCTAAGAAAATTTCAAATAGAAGATTTCTTAAGGCAAAGCTTTTATCGTCCCGAAAATCGTACTAGTGGGGCATCTTACCCTACTTTTTTTTTCTTCTTGTTAATTTCGTCTATGTATGAAAATATTATATTTATAAGTTCAAATTAAAGGAACGTTTATTTATTTTTGTTCTATATAAGTATCTATTTTTTTTTTTTTAATAAATAAAGTTTGATACCGATTTTGCATCTCTCTTAATGTTTTTCCTCATAGTGAAGGACGAATCCGGGAAACATTTATTTGTTGGTTATTTTCTGGGGTTTTTTTTAGAGCTATAAAACTTTTTTCAGAATCTTCGATTTTATTTTGTGTGTGAGCCATGTCAAATTAATTTTTGCGAGATATCAGAGTGTGGGGTAATACCAGTTGAAAATGAAAATTTTTATTTTATAGAAAATTCAACATTTTCAAAACTTCTATTAAATTTGTAATGTGTTCTTTACTGTCGATCAAATTTTATTATACCATAGCTTGAGACACCATCATTTTGAAATTCTAGCTCATTATTCAAGCATTTATCAATTACACATGATGAAAGCCATCGTATGCGACGGCACTAGAGGAGAACTTATATGCAATTAGAGTATTTATAAATGTCACTCAAGCGTTCGATAGAGTTTGTCATCAGAGGGTGTTCATTTCTTGAACTTACTTTTATCGGAAACTTATGATTCTTCTTTTTTAAACCTTTCTCTTCAACTGGTCTTTCTCTTTCTATCGAGATTTAATATCTAATATTAGACCAGGCGGGTCTAATACGTTATGTTATTATAGCATGAGTACTTAAGGGGTTAGTACTCTATTATACTTTATATTGGCACAAAGTATTCCAAACCTACGCTAGTTACTTATGTAAACAACACAATTATCTTAAGAAGTCATCAAAATTCTGCAAGCGCAGAATCTACAAACGCAGAAACTACAAATCAACTGACAGAAATTCACGACTGGTGTTAGCTTGTTCACAACAAATCCCACACACATTATTCTTACTGCCAAAGAAACACACCTGCTCTCACATTTACCTCAAAAACCCTTTAACTCCGCAAATCTATATAATATCTTAGACCAGCGATTCTTAAATTTTTTTTGCTGAGTCAACCTTGCCTATAGAAAAAAAGTTCGTTCGTTCTTAAACTCTCTTATCAACTATTAAAAAAATTATTTATTTAATAATATTCTATTTTTTTTCCACAACTAAGGCATTTGTGATAGTGGTTAAGGAGCTAATTCGTACTTATTAATAAATATAAATTTATGAATTTTTATCTTGCCTATTCACCAACTTAGTCATTTATCTCCTAAGTAATAAATATTATTCTCGTTACGCTGTTGGCTTACGTTTGCTCCATCCTGAGAACCCTTACGTTGGGATGACATTCGAAATAAGAATGACGTGGTGCTCACACATTTACACACTTTATTAAACTGCGAGATCGATGTCTGCCGAATATCTGCCTAATAAGGTCAGTTTAGCTACCTCACCGTTTGGATTGGATAAAAAATATCTGTATTACAAGGTCTAAACTTTTTCGTATGATAATAAAATCACTGGGAGAAGACGTTTTCGGAAATTCAGTAATCACTCAACATATACGGGTTATATATCCACGAGTTTGATCATCAGCGAATACTAAAATGCTGAAAATTTCCGCATATGTAGATTGCACATTTGATAATTCGGGATTAAAAAAAAAAAATCCAGTGCGTACTGAACATGAATATCACTACTGTTAGTGTAAAAGGTCGTATGTAAAGAGTGAGTAATTTACAAGAAAGCATAAAAACTCATTGTTTCCATATGATTTATTAGTATAATTTCATAATTTATTGCCTTATGCTATTTTTCATCCTAGCAGAATGCTAATATCAGTTGCATAATACAAAATGTCACCTTTAGCACAAATTGTTTACATATGAATATTTGCACTAGCGTAGTAATATGTGCAATAAAAATAAAATCCATCAGCAAAACTAAACTTTTGTTTTTTTCAGAGTTAACGAGACCTATTTCTTCAGCCAAAAAAAACTATTTAACCTGGAATATAAAAATATATGTGAAGATCACACAGAAACTTGATACGACGGCGAGCAGGTTGAACTTCAATAGAAATAAACTCAATCACAAACAAAAATTTTCTTTTTCACAAATTCAGAGCAAAAATAAATTTAAATTATTGAAAATTACCCGAAATCTAAGTAACGGCACTAAGTGTCATGCCAATAATGTTAACCAAACAAAACAATATAAATATAATCTTTGAATAAATCCTAAAATTCTATAACTCTATAAAAATATTATCTTAACTTAACTCTCACTCCATATAATCAGTGGCTTTCACATGTCACTGTCATTATATTGTTAATAATTATTTATATTAATTTTAATTATTAAATTGAATTCATACTAGGTAATTTCTATACTATTCTCCAAATATGATCAAGTTTGGATCAAATCGAATCTGTAGATTTTAAACTATTAATTTATTTGTTTTAACCTCCTTCACGAACATAATGCTTCCCTATCTTCAATAGTGAGGAAAAAAATGAGTAAAAACCTCTGCCAAGTAATGTCGGTGTAGTTTTATCACCGTTTTCATTTTCTAAAAAATATCGGTTATACAAGGTCTACATTTTTTCTTATGAGAATAAAATCTCTGGGAGAAGCCGTTTTGGGAAATTCAATAATTCCTCAACATATATAATTTTGATTTCCACGGATTTTGTTCATCAGAATATTAAAATGCGAAAGAGTTTCGCATTTTCAGATTGCATATTTGACGATTCGGGATTTGAAAAAAAAATGCCAGTGCATACTGAACATTAATGAAAATAGAATTCAGTCAGAAATAAACTAATTTAAGCTGGAATATAAAAATATGATTGAAGTTAACGCTACTTTGATGATTAAGTAGGAAATCATAGCTGATGATACGTCCGTCACATCGATTTGACTACAGACAGACCGACAGACAGACGCCGAACCAAATTTGATCCTTGATCTCTGAAACGTAAGACACGAGAGGAAATTTTCGATTCTGAGCACAAAATATTTTTTAACCTCTCGCACGAATACAACGCTT
This sequence comes from Nezara viridula, assembly GCA_928085145.1. Lineage (NCBI taxonomy): Eukaryota > Metazoa > Arthropoda > Insecta > Hemiptera > Pentatomidae > Nezara > Nezara viridula. Next base: position 84,027,033 of record OV725080.1, on the reverse strand, counting down.
CCCTACTTTCTGTAGTGAGGATGCAAAATATAACCTTTGTATAGACATTAAAATTTCATAAAAATATCGTTTTAAGAGATAAGACTTTATATTTAGTTTGTAGGCTTTCGTAACAATATACCGTAAAGATTTTGGTGGTATTTTTATTTATTCTTTGTAATATTTTATATGATTTATTCTAGATCATTTCGGTCATAAATTTAAATTCATACCCAAGAAACCTTTTTGTTCGCACAATATAAAAAGTAAAGGCTAATTCAAGTTTGCGGTTGCTGAGTAGGAAAATTATTCAGTCATTAAAAGCAAACCTATCATTTTGAAATTGCGTCTAATTGCAGTTTCGCAAATTCGATTTTCTCGATTAGGATTTCCCAGTACTACCTACTGGCCTTAAGTCGTTAAGTCAGGTTCCTTAATAAGTGGATAAGATCAAACCTATAACCAAAACAGCATCATGCCATAATTCAAAAGATGACGCAGGATCCGCAAAATACTTTTCTTTTTTTTTAAGATAGAGCGCTAAGAAATTTATAGTCCACGGTGCAGACCTCTGTTTTCAAATTATTAACATCCGTCTAAAACTTCTTGAATGGCTTCATCTTATTCTTAACTAAAACCTTTGTATTTATGAAAATCTTTGGAACTTCTGGAAATCGGTAAACTTTGTCTTTTTTATTTTTTTTTTTGTCTATCCCTTCCTCGACTTTTTTAGGTTATAAAGAGATTTTCCTAGGCCGGGGGAGAGGGCGGGGGATTAATTCCAGAGTTAAAAGCCCCTCCGACACCGGAACGCGAACTTGTTATTATTTTATCATATTAGTATCTGTTTTTCTGGTTGTAGAGATAAGGCATTGCTGTGCACATGCGTAGCCCGCTCGACTAACTTGCTCTCAACTTTGTCTATTTAATTAGGTACTAAAAACTCATGAACACCCATTGCTTTTCACATGAGTCATAAGATAATTTGATCGTTTGTCGAGACCTCTACCCGCAACATGTCAAAATAACGAGTTTATGCAGGCCAAACGGTTTAATATTTTTTTGGCCACATTTTTCTCTATTCTTGATTTCAAATTTCGAGCGATCAAATTATGATTCGATCGGAAAGCAAGTAAGTATTCATGAATTTCTGTTACCTCATTAAATTTATTTAATTAATAAGATAATGCTCGAATTTTCGTAGATAGAAGAGTTAAAAGTTACATCATAACGGGGCCATTCACGAATGTTAGTAATATGATATAATCGGGTCGATATCGCGGAATATTTATTTGTTTTTCAACAATTTTTAAATTTATTTCAAAGGATAATCTCTTATATGCTTTGTAATAAATTTTTAATGAACAATAAACGAATCAAGTACCTCGAGTTGAATTATGAATTTAGAAAAGTTACTGAAAACTCGCTTTTCCCTCCAGAAGCGATACTGATTGTAAATAATTTAGCCTGTGTCTAAGATGTTTATTTTACTTTAACTACATTATATTTTTATTTTCACTTATATATTTTCTCTCTTATAATATTTTATTTTGTAATATTTGAGACAAATTGTAATATTTCCCAATAAATAATTTTAAAAGATAGTTACTATTTCAAATACATCTCCAAAGTGCAAAGTATTGATTGTTTCTTTGACGCGTTTAGTGATTCTGTTATCTTTTTTATTTTATATATTTAATTAATTTTTATTAAAAAGTAAATAATACAATCTGCCACATTGAAGGGCAATAAGTATTAAAAATGTACTCATTCATATCATATATACATTTAATGGACAAATAAATAAGAATGATTTAAAAGTCAAATAAAATAATAATAATTAAAAAAAAACCTGTGAGTCACCCAACTGCCAATGAAACAGAATAAATAATTTTTCTGCCATGAGTCGGGATTCGAACCTGACACCTCTAGTATTGGAAACTCAGTACCCTACCACTGAGCTGCACCACTCCCGTAATAATAATTAAAAAAAACAAGTAAAGAAAAATAAAATAACATACATAAGTGAAATAAAAAATAAATCTATAAGTAAAAATAAAGTAAAACTTTTATCGTTTTCCAACACTAGAAAAATTTGGTGCGCGCAACACACAATTTTCAATTATTTCTCTGATTTGAATAAAAAATAGAAATTCTGTGAATGTTGGACTATTATAAATTTTTAAGTGCATTTTTAACGGAGCTACAGCTTACATCTAACAAATCTTTAAGATCATTAAAATAACAAAAATTCTATTAATTATATGGCTTTGGGCGATAAAAATTACCTTATTCCATTAGTTTTTAAACAATGACATTACCTTGATTAGATGGATTTTAAATATTATTTTTTCCAAATTAAAAAAATAATTAAAAGATAACATTTAGTGCTCTTGATCAATCTCCGCTGGCTTTAGTACCAGTGACGCGGTTGAGAGAGTAGCGCAGGGTTCTCCTGGAGTTCTCTCACCTGATTGTATATAGGTATGCATGTGTTTTTTTTTTGTGTTTTTTTACTTAGTTTTAATTTTCTTATTTTTTAGGTTATTTTATTTTATTATACTTTTGATGGTTATTTTGTTTTTATTTTTTTTTTTTTTTTGTCTATATAGTGTGAATGTCATCCTACCTCACTATAACCAATGACCAAGAGACAGATTGTTGTAATACTTCATAATGAAATAAAAACAAAACAAAAAAAAAATTTAGGGCCAGTAGCCTAATCTACTGGTAACAGCTCAGCTCTGTAATCCCCACTTTCGGTCGTTGGTAATAAGTTAAATCCAAACCAAGATATAGAAAGGATGTAGGAGGTTACTAATAGGTTTTTCTACAGTTTTTGGTTGTGTAAGCTTCTCGATGTCTTCTCAAGTGTTTGTTTTCGTTTAACGAATGTCGAAGTTAAATTAATTTGTGTTGATTAGTTTTAGTTATCAAAGAATATCTATCTAAAACTATTAAAAAATTCATCATCAGACCAATGTATATACTTTTTTCTTAATTAGTAAAAATGCAATTAAATAGAGGAAAATGCAATCCTCGTCATCTGTGAGCATCTAAATCTAGCATATCCCTTTTTGCAAGAGAATAGATAAATGAAAATGATTAACACAAAGGATAAAGCAAAAACATCGTGGAAGGTCATCATAGTTGCCAAAGGTAACACTAAGTAACTAAGTTTTTCTTCGAAACAAAGCTAAACTGCCTACGGTAAACCGATCAACTTTCTTAGATAACGCTGAATCTAAGTTTTACTGAGTTGGAGCAACTAGCCCTTAATTCGTTTTTTTAACTTTCTTTATTGAATATTAATACATTCTGCCACATTGAAGGGCATTAATATTAAGGCTACATGATTCATTCACACAATATGTAGCCCTTAATTAGTATATTTAATTTAATTTCCCTGGAAACATGTGATTTTCGTTCAATAATATTAGTTTTTACAAATTAATATTATTACAATTTTTCGTCACTTCCTACGACTTTCTATATTAGATATTGTTTTTTTCTAAAATTCTCCGCTTTCCAACGATAGAGTACACGTATACCTCCTGACTATTATTTCCGGAGATTCATTTTCGACCTGGATAAGCATTTTTCTTCTTTCTTTATTATTCAGTTATCAAATTCTTTCAAAAGTTATATTTAGTCTTTTTTTCGTAACTCTTGACATGGAGAGATAGTTAATTACTTAAAATAAATCAAATGAAAGGTACCTAAGAAAAAGAAATGTTAAACGTTGGACATTTAAGCCCTTTAAAGTGACATCAATGGGGTTAAGGCTTAAATGATATTAAAGGCTATTTAATTGTACAATCATAAACCGAGTTTAATCAAAATCCGTTTTTGAGAAAATTGCAATAATATTGTCTCTTTATACATCAAGAATGGTCTAAAAAACGTATTCATTATACAGTCTATGACATGACGCAAAACGTCAGTGTAAAAAATATGCCTGAGTTACCAAACAATTATTAAGACCCAAAGGGGGATTTTAATGATCCAACAATTAAAAAGAAGATCGAAAATATACCTAATCACGTGTTTTGATTATTATACTCTTCTATTATTAGTCTGACGCAATGAACGGCCTCCTTTTGCTTTTTCTCAGTTTATAAATAAACAAAAGGAAAAAATCGAAATGGTTTATTCCACGGATTCTCCAGAGGTATCTCTTGTGAGATCAGTATCAAACGCATGTATGTAATTAAGAGATGCCGAAATAAATGCAAAGAAGAGTTAAGAAAAAAGTGATATTATCTGAGCCACAAAAAGTAACCTTACCACCTTTAATTTTAATTCTTTGCATTGCACAGGAAATCGGCACCATCTCGAGGTCGCCTTTGTTGAGGTGTTCAATCACTTGCTGTTGATTTTTTCTTACGGCAGCAATATCTAAAGAGCTTAGTATAACTAAATTCTATATGAGAAACAACCTTATTTTTGTTTATTTTTGGGTAATCTTAGTATATTTAATTAATAAACGATTAATGTTATAAAAATACCACATTACTGATACTGATTTTGTTTCATTAATATAAAAAAATCAAATTAACAAGAAGTATTATTTCCCCTATATTATAACCTATCGGCTTTAATAATATTTCAAATATTCTTAAAATACAACAGTCATAATAATCATTTAAATAATTTTCATAGGATGTTAATACTCCATTAACACTACTATATGTTAATAATTGTTAAATTAATATTATACTATACTACCAATACCAAAAAACTCTCTTACATTCTCGATTTGTTTACTCCTTACTCCTCTGTCCATTCGTTCAACACGAGATCCCAGCTCACAAACCCGTTTATTCTTTCTCATAGAACTGGTTCCTTTAAAAGATCCTTTGTCATGCATGCTACTTTTTTTTTGGAATTCCCTGCCACAAATACGCAAATCATCATCCTTGACCTCATTTAAACATAATTCATCTATCCATTTCTTCAATAATCAATATTCCGAATATGTATTTTCACAATAATGTTCACGTTTTTCAGATCACTTAATCGCTTTAATGTTATCTGACAGATAATTATATATCACCCACATTGTTTATGTGAAGAAATATGTGAACTCGCATATCTGAATTTATCTATGATTTCATATATTTAACAGTGCCTTTTCTTTATTGTAACCTCAGAAATAGAGAATCTTGTAATCTAATTTATTTCCAGTACCAGACAATCGTCATTAAATTGTACATTGTAGTTATTTTAAGGGGACATAGTCCCAGAATAAAATTGATTTTTCTTCTTCAACCATATTAATGTTAATGTACTAAAATCAAGTCAGGAAGGAACGCCGCTGGGTACTCCTCTACCTTACGCCGATCAATCCACTACCATTATTCTTCTCTACAGGAGACTTGCTAATTTCAGTACTTCGGACAGGGGTATGTAAAGAAATTAAGTTAAAATGTATATATACACCGTGTGATATAAAAATGAGAGGCTACACAAGGTTGTATGATGTTTTGTTAACTGAACGGTTGAAACACTTGTAACATTACTTATATATAAAAATATTGTTAATATTATATAAGAGAAAATTCCTTTGTAAGACTGAGCTCTGACACATGTAAGTGTAATTAAGAATTCTTGTGCAATCATATTAATATTGTTAAAATAAATACATTTATCAAATGAATTTGCATATACATATATAATTTTTTTGACGTAATGAAATAAATGTTGGCCAAATAAACGTTTTTTTTTTTAATAAAATAAAATTACAAAAAATTGTGTATAAGTTGTTAAATTGGGACATTATAAGTAATTATATCATTTTCAGGAAAATTATTTTTAAAATAATGAAACCCAAATTAATTTTGATGAAGAATGAATAAGAAAACATTAAATTTATAATATCAATTTAACAATTACAACCATAGAATAGTATACTTTTTAATTTAATTTATTGTAATAACTGTATTTTTTTAATATATTTAAAAATGGAATAAAAACATATTTTTATATTTATTTAATAAAGATTTTTTATCTAAGATATGTCGCCTTTTTGTAAAACATTTATCGCTTAATGATTAAATGTAATAATCATAGCATTTAGACAACTATCTATCTCTCTGCCAGTTATCGCTGTAATAATAATAATAATATGTAAGACGGGTGCCAGGAAAAATAATGAATAATTACAATTGAGCTTCTGCGAGTATATTATGTTGTTCAACATGCTTGGAACTATATCTATAAGCTTAATTATATACAAAGTTAATAAACAATCTACTAAAATACTATCTACAATAAATATATTAACAATCTATTGACATTCACAATAAATAGAAACTCACTCATAAAAAAATTTATTAAAATAACAATGTGCATATAAATAACTAAAATAGCAATAACATCGTGCGCATGCTAGATATATGTCTATATAATGATAATTAGTAGGATGCTCGAGAAATAAATATGGTAAAATAATAACACAGGCAATAAACACCCAACCAGACGTCAACCTTCAGAAGGTATCGTAATCTTTGACGTCCTAGCAGGATATCCCCACTGAAAAGAATCAACTATATAATTTCTCTATGTCAATCAATTCATAAGGTTGATAGGATATCGATAATGAGAATGACCCCTCATTACTTAACCACACAAGGTAGTTTAGTTTGCATGCAAAATGTATCAGTAAATGTGTTACCTGCTCGTGGGGATTTATTCTAATAAAGGAGTATTATTCTGTTGGCTTCCATTTAACAGATTGTAGTGTTAACATGGGAGACATGGTTCCTTCACCGTTTTTTGGAACCTTCCTACGTTTCCTCAACTCAGTGTAGCCACCGGTGATAGTTCGCAGCTCCAATCGTCCAATATAACCCCCCTCACTCATCCCCCTCCCTCACATAATAAAAACAAAATAAGGATGTTTATCGTCTAATAAATAATAATAATAAATCATTTATTGTACTGCCCAAACTTTGAACACTTTGGAAGAAAAAATGTTACACCAAAAATTGAATTAAGTTATTTTTCAAAACAATAAATAAAACTTAACAAAATGAAACATCAAAGAAAAAGTAGGCCGTCTTCCTTATAGTTGCCCTGGTCTCTCTGATAGCTTTAATTTCTTGCTAGCAAGGCCTAAATGCACTAATGTAATCAATGCGATGCATTGGTGCGCAGAGGCTGTGGTGGGAGTAATGGATGGACATTTCAGCCAAGTGAAAACAAAATCATTTAAGCTATGATAACTTATTTATTATAAGAGTAATTACGATTTGATTAGTATGATTAAGTGTGTGTCTGAAATGTTCCAAGGCTTAATTGTGCCTAAGGAATAAGGATAAAACTGATTTTTTTTTTTACGGATGAGGAAGTGTCTACAGGAAAAAATCTTGCTTTGGATGGGGTAGGGAGGAAGAGGCAGCCTGCCCCAACAGCAGTTGATTTTATAATTTCAGAAGATTGACAGTAAATTTAATACTAATTCAAAAACTCCATTTATTTGAAGTTTCTAGTTAGTTATCCATTTTCAAATGCATTATACTATTTCTTTCCTCAAATTATTTATTGAAGCGTTTGATGCATAATACCTATTGAATTTTATTTATTAATTTCACACTATTAATCGTTAAATAGTGTGGAGGCTGGCACAGGAGGCGTAGACTCGATATCGAGTTGTCGCGCCGACAGAATAGAATAGAATCGTTAAACAATAAGTATGCTTTCATTTTTAAAAATTCATGCTATACAACTAGTTTTTAATACAACTTATTTGCTTCTTTTATGTTAACATCTGTTTTATGTATAAAGAAATATGCTCCCAACACAATATTAATAATGAACAGGAAAACACAATATTTATATAAAAGAATAAATTTTATTACTCAAAAGGACAAGACTCGTAGCTAGGATTTGACTTGAATTAAGAATTTAAACCAGTCCATAAAAATATATCCTTGTTGACTAATTATGACAAAACAAATTGACAATTTTTTTACTTAAAATTGTTCTATTATATAAAAACTTAGTAACTTTTATATTTTATTTTATTTTACTATCAAGAGAGAAAGAGATAACAGGATCTAAACTTTTTAGCCCAGCCTTCTAGGCTCGATAGTGCTGCTTTCCAATGGCAGTTATTTTACAAAACAACTGTTTATTTACCGACAATTGACAATTACCGAGAAGAGCATGTTGGCGATAATCCAGCAAACGACTCAACTGCCAGTCACCAAAGTGTACAGGAGTGTTCCTCATGAGGCGGTGCTATTCTATACGGGAGTAGTGCCTCTGGAACTCCTCCTGCGAGAAGATGTATTTAGGTACATATATAAGAAAGAAGGTTCAGTATGTCTACTTGGAAACCTCAATGAGATAATCGACGAAAACCTCAGAAAATGGAAAACTATTATCCGGGAAAATACAATTAAAGTGTGGAATCAACGGTGGACGACAAGCCCGAAAGGGGTCACTCTGAGGAAGTACTTCACCACCGTTCAATCACGTTGGAAGCAAAGTTGGTCCTCCCGGAATACTGGCTCTCGCAATTCCTTAGTGGGCATGAGGGCTTTCGAGACAAGCTCCATGGATTTGGAAATGATATCGATCCTCTATGCTCTTGCTATGGGATAACGGAGACTGCTGAGCACATTATAATGAACTACACTGCTTTCGAGTCGCTAAGAGCCATATTGCAGAGGAAAATCGGTCTCTATGATCTCACCGAGACCGATTTCCCTCAGCTAGTTACTGGAAAAACTACCTAATAATTAAATAATTAAACTACAAATAATTTGTGTACAGTTGGAAAGAAGCAATCGGACCCTCACACTTCAATCTCACAAGAAGAGGAGCCTGGCCAGGGAGGCCTTGTTCCGGAACAAGGAGGAGCGGAACGAGGCCATAAACAACAGATTACAATATGAAAATTAGCCTCATTTCAAAAACAGGCAGTTAAGCAGTGTAGTGTAACAACCCAGTTCTGCAAAATCCGTATTGTCTCAATGGCAACGTTCAAATAAATAAATAACTGTTTGTTTAATCACATATGTGTTGAGCTCCTGTTATCCCCTACTCTCCTAATACAAAATAAAGATTTAATAATGAATGTTTGTACGGGAAAAGATATTTTCATCTGGAGGTGGTAGTTTGTTTAACCTAGGTGACAACAGTTCTTTTTCGATCTATACATTTCTCCTTGAATACAATATATTAATTATTATATTAATTATATTATATTGAGATATAATTATAATCATTATAAAAGGTATTATATGATGCTGGACAAGTTGAATACATATTATGGCTACAAATTTGCTATAATGCGCCATGTATATTATAGATTTTTAAAAAAATTAAAAATTTGTCTGAACTATGGCTTCGTTTATTTTATTTGATGTTGATTAAAAATAATACAATCTGAACTACAAAATACATGTAAATTAAAGTTATGCAATTTGAGTAACGAATAGTACAATTAAATGAACTGTTGTGTAATTTTTAAAACGGAAGTTGGTCGGCCATAGGTGGATATGGGGTACCCCCCACTAATATTTAATATCCATGTTTTCAAAACGTCAAAATAATAAAATAAATCAAAATAATAATTTTAGAAAACTTTTCCTTCTCAAGGATTTTCTTCAAGCATTCCTCCTCAGCCAAATAACAAATCCCTTAATTTTAGTTAATGGCAGGAACACCGTTAAAGTTTATTAATAGTTGTTACACTTTCAATTCTTGAAATGCCTTTCACATGATGTAGAGATAATTATGCTGCACAAAATCTTATTTATTTTTACATCATAACAAGACAATTATTAGACCAATATTTCGTTCAATGTTTTTCGGATCAGTGCCGGCCTTAGGATAAAGCAACTGGGGCAATTGCCCCGGGGCGTCTACCAGGAGGAGCGTCGATTGGGGGCGCCGCCCGATCTTCAGGGGCGCTCGCCGCTTATTTTTTTTTTTTTTTGTTTATTTCGTTGTGTGTATTTAAGTATTTATTTTGTTAGATTAGTTTATTTTTGTTTAGTTTAGTATATTTTAGTTTATATATTTTTATTTACCCTGTATAGTATGAATGAGTTACTCTATATCACTATTACTATTGTCCTTAAATATGACAGATTGTAATATATTTCAATAAAGACTATTTAAGTCAAAACAATTTTTTTTAAAGTTTATTTATTGAGAATTACAACAATCTGTCTCTTTGACATTAGTTGTAGTGAGGTAGGATAACATTCATACTATATGTACAAAAAAATATAAAATAAATAGAAGCAAAATAACAATAAATAATAATCAAAAAGTATATACAATAAATAAAATAAAATAACCTAAAAATAAGAAACTTAAAACTAAGCAAAAAACACAAGCATATCTATATACACTATAATTATATAGAAATAAAAAAAATAAAAAAATAATTTAAAAAATTTATCGTAGCCAATCAATAAAGCAATTGTATAAGAGACATGTTGAATTAATTAAAATTAAAATTCTACATTATATAAAACAGATTAAGAATTATTTTTTTCGGGGGAGGTGGAGAGGATATGACGTCATTCCACAGAACCACCATATGTCTAAGGCCGGTACTGTTTAGGCTATGATAAAACATGTGATAAAAAATATTTTTTTTTACTAAATTTCCAATATGCCATTTTCGGATTTTCGGATATTATTAATTGAATGAACGATCCTAAACTAACCAAAGTATACACTCATAATTTTGTATTATATTTATTATTTCTGTTTTACTCACTAAGTGTAGAATAAAATCTAAAATTGTAAAACTTTGGAGGCGCCGGGTATCGATCCCGGTACCTCTCGCATGCTAAGCGAGCGCTCTACCATCTGAGCTACGCCCCCTGTTGATTATTTTAATAAATACTTTGACATTTAGATCAATTTTGCAATGCCGTATCAGTGAACCAATAAGGGAGCATCGGCGCCTATAGCTAGGCAACCCGCAATGCTGTTAAACAGGTTGCTAATTCCAAGGTCCCCTTAATATAGTTCAATGGACAATCACATGGCCTTAGAATTTCAATTTGCATACGAATAATTCTATACTATCATTTTAAATTCTACACCAATAAAAATTAATTGGGGAATCGAAAATCAAAAATGTACCTAGAATCAACAAAGGTACTTAAAACTACATGTTGCTTGGTAGAAAACAATATCACATTATATATTGAAGTAATGGAAAAAATTGGAGATCTTAAGAAATATTTCAGAAATATCCTAAACTGAATATTTTTTATTAGGAATATCGATATATCGATATACCTTTGAATTATACTCGGAAAAAGGATGACTTGGAACTAAATCGTCAATATGAAACGAAAGACTCTACACTGATAATTGAAATCACTGTATCCTCTTTTCATAAAAATCAAACAGAAAATGATTATATACAAATACTTAAAACCATGTGTACATAGGTCTGAATTGCATTGTAAAACTGTTCACAACATGCTTTGTTGCCTTTACAACGACTTGCTTACTAATATGTTACAGCTGTCTACTAATCAAGAAAAATACCTTAATAATAATAAGATAACGTTTAACGCCAAAGTAAAGCATTAAAACATCTTAGTAAAAACAGAATGCCTTTATGCCAACACATGTCTATTGATGAAGTACAATTTGGAACGGGTGGAGATACTAGAAAGGAGAATACTACCGAGAATCGTGGGCCTGATACAGGTTGAAACCGGCTGGAAACTCCGGAGCAACAATGAAATCTACAAAAAAGATGGAAAAAATCTTGACGACCTTGAGATATTATCCAAAAGGATTTTCGAATACCTGTCAAACAAGAAGACAACGAAGGTATGGATTAAGGAAGTTCTTAATGATCTAGAAAGGCTTAGATGTTAGCTGGGATACTTTTTGTACCGCGATACAAGGTTTGGAAGGAAGTCAAAAGAATTGCGAGGATTGAACTAGCCTGGAAGGATGAATGGAAGCATAGCGTTCTTACGAAGGAGTACTGGAGGAATGGGAAACTTCAGTGATCCTAAGTGGTCAATTCGCAAAAAACAAAACATAAAACCAAAAACTTTATTTGATTTCTCGTTTTTTTCTATCTTGTAGAATCATTATCGTATATTACGCTAACGAATTTTATCAATATCTTCAGCGTTTCCTCTTCAACTTGATTGGTTCCTTTCAGTATAGGAGTCATCTGTAAGTTTTTTCTTCACTTTTTGTTTCTCCACTCCTTTGTTAGGAATGGATGTTATATATACCTTAAAGCTTTTTCTTTTGAATTTATTTTTTTTTATTTAACACGTTTTGCATTATTATATTTTAGTTATATGTAGTTTTTTTGTCATCTTGTATTTTTGCTAATCAGCTGTTCAATATAACCTTCCTTAGCTGTCAATAGAACCTCTTTCTTTCAGTATGTATTTGGATGGCTTCATGAGATGTCAACTGCAATATTTTTTTCCTTTTTTTTTTGTTTTCTTTTTGCTTATATGTGATCGTGTTTTTCTGCCTTGATGATACCTGAATTGGTGAAACGTTGGCAAGTTGAACATTCACCTAAATGTTGGAGACTCGTGACTTTATAGTTTGGATTTTTCCAATTATAACATAATTTTTCATTCACTTCAATACGTAATGTTTCGGTATTCTGTCCGTTTACAATTAGAGCAAGTAGAAACTTCTATTCCTCACAGAGAATAGTAGAGTGAAAACACAGAGAAATAGGAAGATTTGTGCATTTCAATTTTATTTCTCACAACCATCTGGAATTACTAATACGGTTACAAATGCTGTCTACAAGGATATATAAATGCCCTTATAGTTTAACAATTTATTTAATTTTTGACGAAGCTTCGAGCAGTTTGCTCATTTTCAAGTTCTCTTCAAATAGTCACAAAAAACATGTATGATTAGTATGATTTATACTAATGGCAATTACATGTACGATGCCAATAAAAACTCCATAATTTCAAAATCTTTCTGTTATATATTATTTCTGGTTTACAACAATGTAAATTACCATGTTTCATTTTATTCACATATTTTATAATGCTTGTCAATTGTAAAAAAAAAAAAAAAAAAAAAAATCAATTTCATTTCTCACAATTACCTGAAATTACTAATTCGGTTATACTTGATCGTACCTGAACTCAGGTTATTTAAGCTATAACAGTGTTAACAGCAGCAGACTATAATGCGGATATAGAAGCATCTCACCTAATTACATAAGGATTTATTTATAAATTTAACGTACGAAAGAATTTTCCATATTTACTCTAAGGAGCCCTCTTTTCGGAAAACAGTGACTAAAAGTTTACAGAAATATTTAAATATGTAAATTAGACACATGATGCGAAGAGAGAATAGTGACAAGGATGTTCTGATTTCTGCAGTATTTCCATGAATAAATTAAAGTCTTTGATATAGTTTCTTACTACTACTACAATTTGTCTCATATCGATCACGATTAATATACTACATACAGTTTCTCAACTAAACCATCCAATTTATAATAAATGGTTTGCGTTATTATTATATCACTCTTTGATTCAAATGATTATTTTTCATCCTAAAAAAAATTCGAAGAAGGCCTTTTTTAATGGTCTCCGTAAGTGAAGCTGAAATTTATTTTTAAGCGTCAGTAATATTACCTTAAATTTTTTAATTTTTTTTATTGAGATGTACAACTGTAAACATATATACAACCAGTAAATTTTCTATTGGAATATATTACATGAAGGTACTTGTGAAGAAGCTACCCATTGGTAACACTTCAAAGATTAATTAATTTAGGAGGTCCCTTGGCCGTCTTCTTTTCAGACACCTCGAAGGATTTTCAGGAATCGTGTTGGATGAAAGTTTGCAAACTAGAGGATTGGGCTGACCAAAGAGTTTGGAATGAAAAGAGGTATATCTAGCTCGGGCCAAGTATTCCACAAGAGGAATGAAATCTAAAATTTAAAAATAAAAATTTTGGAGGCGCCGGGTATCGATCCCGGTACCTCTCGCATGCTAAGCGAGCGCTCTACCATCTGAGCTACGCCCCCCGATGATTATTTAAAGATATATGTTGACATTTAGACCAAGTTCGTTATGAAATGAGTCCGGTCGGAGTGGTTTGGGCAAGTGGGCTAAGCGGCGCTTAGGGTTCGGAAACCCGCAACACACCAAAATGCATTAGTCTGTACAAGAAGCAGATATATTGTATGTAGTCTGTGTATTGTCTTAAGTGTCTAAATTCCAAATTTTATAAACGAAATTCCTTCCTAATTTTTGTAGAATATGTTGTGAACAGTCCCATTCATACTAGTTAGAGTTAACATAAAAAGAAATATTTCAGTTTTATTTATTTGATTGTTTAGTTATGTTTTGGTGCCATGCGCAACTACAAAAGTTAGATGCACCTTTGTAAAAAGATTATATTATTTCTGGTGAGATAGAATTGTAATGATATTTCTATAAACAAGTTCTGCTGTGTATTGTAAGTTTGTTTATGAGGGTTGTGTTGTATATATATGTCTGTAGTAATTGATTTTTTTTTTCTTCAGAAATAGGAACAAATTTTTAAGTTTTCAGATTGTAGGGCTTGTCGGTATTCCCGGAGACGATACAAGGTCCTTGATTGATTCAATCTCGGACAATGTTCTAGAATATCAGTGGCCTTTAGAACTACACAGATACTTTTTTTTTTTTTTAATCTGTTTATTGAATAATAATACAATCAGCCACTACTGGAGGGCTATAAGCATTAGGGCTACAAGTTCTCATTCAAACAATATATACAAATAATAAAGAAATAAATATAAATATAATAAGTAAATAAATAATACTGGTGAAGAAGTTAAATAAAAATAAAATAAACAAATGAAATAAAATAAAAACTTCTAAACACAATCATACCTATACACAGATACTATCTTCTGTTTTAGTCGATTTAAAACGGACTACGGATTATACACCAATTTACGATTCCTACTCACTGCCAAAAACGACCACAAATCCATTACCACCTTCTACAAAAAATAAAGCAAGTTTTAATTTCTCGTAAAAAAAAGGAAACACAATTAGCCAGTCCATCAGGAGCAACGTTTCTTGGCCCTCCTAAATTGTTACAAAGATTTCACCTGCATTTACTCAGATGGATCCAAAAAATCAGAAAATGTGAGCTGTTCCTTAGCACTGCCTCCTTTCTCACTTCCACTTATTCCGTTTCTTTCTCTGAGCTGTTTGCCATCTAATTCTCTTTAACTATAATCTTGAATGAGGAAATTATTAATAATTCTAATTCTACTTTCAATTTCAATTCTAATAGCATTCTAATTCTAGACGATTATTACTCAGCTCTCAAGGTAATAAAAATGTTTTCCTATTCTGCAGACCGCCGTTAGTATTCTCTATCACACAACTTGTTACGCAAATTAACAACAATATTAAATTTCTCTAGGTTCCAAGCCATGTAAGTACAACTGTTAATGAACTTGCTTCAGTTAAACTTAGACACGTGATAAGTATACCACTAAGAGGCATTCAGCAAGAATTACAATTTATCTCGAAAACAGGACATTATGGGCTTTTGAACGCAGGGCTCCTTGTAGTTACTTTGGACCTATACCTGGGTCTTGATGATCGATTCGTTGGCTTTAAAATCATCAGAGTTTTGAAACCGCATAATTTTTTCAATTATTTTCTTAAAGTTTTTGAAGAACTTTACGGATCTGAATTGGGTTTGTCAACTTCTCAATGATATTCCCTTTCTATCGACACCTTATTATAGAAATTCCATCTCTACTGAGATAGGGAAAAGGGAAACATACAACCGTA
Organism: Nezara viridula; assembly: GCA_928085145.1. Lineage (NCBI taxonomy): Eukaryota > Metazoa > Arthropoda > Insecta > Hemiptera > Pentatomidae > Nezara > Nezara viridula. The sequence continues at coordinate 84,011,253 of OV725080.1, read as the reverse complement.
TTTAATAAACTGTAGATAAAAATAAATGTTCAAAAAATTATTAAATAACAAAAATAAACAATAAAACCGTATAAGAAGGATAAACAATGCAAAAAAAATTATATTTTATATGACAACCATATTTTCTCTTTATGGAAGATGACCTTTACATGCTTAGGTTTCATGAACATCGTTGCAAAATATTCTGCTTTTGCAAGTGCTTAAGTAATTGCTTAAGGCCGATTATTCTTGCTGAGTTGTCTGTGCCTACCTCACGAGGCTGGGGTAACCGGTCTAAGACTGGATAACCTTCGCCTGTAGCGTTACAAATTTACAACTAAATGTTAACTGTTTTGAAATTTGAGTCAACAGGGGGCGTAGCTCAGATGGTAGAGCGCTCGCTTAGCATGCGAGAGGTACCGGGATCGATGCCCGGCGCCTCCAAAATTTTTAATTTTTAAATTTCATTCAACACTTAGTCAGTTAAAACAGAAATAATAAATATAATACAAATTTATGAGAGTATACTTTGCTTGTTGAGTTTAGGTTCTTTTATTCAATTAATGCTGTCATAAAAACCGAAAATAGTCATAATGGAAATTTGGGAAAAATGTATATTTTTTTTAATCACATTTTTTATCTTAGAAAAACAACAGTGAACGAAATCATGGTCTAGTGATTCTAATTCGATTTGAATGAAGTCACGGCGTTACGTAGTCAGATTTTCTCAATATGTTTGTATAAAAAAAAAAGAATAGTTTAAGAACCAAGATTTGGCTTAAGGACGATGTACAGCAGTGCCCCCTACAATCAGAGTTGTCAAATCAGCAACCTGGCTATTGTGTCGACAAGAAACTGGGACATCTATCTTTCTATTTTGGAATACTGGGCAGAATTATATCGAAGACAAAATAAAATATATTTGACTGTTAGGTTTCGCACAGTGGGCTGTATATACAATCTATTTGAGCAAAAATCAATAAAAACGGATTAATTTATTTTTATAGTTAACAATTATTTTTACCTAGATGGAAAAATATTATTTTAATTTAGCAAATGTATATGAACATTTAAATGATTTTTTGTGTGGTTTTAAAGATTTATTTGTACCTGCCAACTTTATTTTGACATAGAAAATGTACTGAGTGTACAAGAAATAAAAAAAAAAAAAAACAGAAAAATTCAAATTAATAATTAGAGTTTGCTAAAAGAACACCATATTTAAATGATTAACCTAAGTTACTAATTACCAATTCACGTTACTAAAATCATAAATCTACTAAAGAAATACATTGACAAATATTTATGTACATAGGATGGCGCTTTCATCGGTTCTGTTACTTATATATTTGCTGTTATTTTGGAGCTTCTTAAGGTCTTTGAGGAATTATTTTTAGTTTTATTTATTTTTTACCTATTCATAAACGACATCACAGAATTTCCGATTCGTTCAATTGATTAGTTTTTGTTCCTTTAAATAAATACAGTGGTCACTGCTTCTATTCTCATTTGTTTCGCAACTGAAGAAAAAAAAGTATTAAAAGTATTACATAATTGATTTCTATGGAACGCTGTGGTATTGAACTTAGTATAAATGCAAAATAGATGACTGTTGCCAACAGGAAATATATGTTGTAATGGAGTCTTTTGACTTCGCTGCCGCAAATCACTTTTTAATAAAAACATGTGATTTTGGTTTAAATGGTTTTAAACTGTTACTGATTAGGTTATTTATTACGTACGTTCTGCCGTGTATATTAAAGAAAAAAATAATCTTTTTCAATTATCTGCTACACTCCAGAGTGAAGAAAACGCGCAATTATATAAGCTTATAATTATATCGAAAGCGCATAACATTTACTTATTTATTTGAAAATGGGGTTATAATTACGTAAAGAAAGGAAACTCTATTAGAAGAGTGGGGGAAATAATATAAAAGGAAAGAGTGCCAACTGACAGAAGTAAAACCTAATTGTGGTAAATGGCTCACTAGCTCCAGACGCTCAAGGAGAAAAGAAGTTATGCTTTGCCCACTTAGAATAAAACACAGCCAGTTTATACGTGACTGAAGAGCGAGTCACTGCTTTATTGAAATTTTCGAAGAATATAAATTATGGCATTAACGGAACCAAGATTTAATTTTGGAGATTGGGGGAGGAAGAGGGAGGGCTTCAGCCCGAAAGATTTTATTTTATTTTCTGTTGGCGCTACAAACCATGAAGATCTTTGACCGCGAGTGTGGCCTCCTAGACCACGGGGTAAGGTCATCAATCCTAAGCCAGGTCGATGGGAGCTGCCTCCAGTAGTCTGACGGGGCTCACATACCCGGGAGGAGGGGAATATCGGGCAGCGTGGCTTTCCTTGGTAGACGGTTACCCATCCAAGTTGCTAGTTTAGGCGTTGCTTAAGCGCCTTAGCCCGCAAGGCTACCCTAATCCCCTCCTCTTTTTTAAAAATATATATAATGATAATTATTTTACTTATAATAAGTCCTGTTAAATGTAATTAAATGAACAATAATACTTTTAGGAATTATTTTTTTCTTAAGACATTGTTATATTTTACCACTTTCGGGAGAGGGATTCAGCTCGAAAGCTCCCTCCTCTGTAAATCCGCCTGTGAATTTTGGCAAGGCTCTACTGACCCTCAAGGATAGAAGCGCGAAAGAGAGGGAAAAAAATACATACTTTATGTCATTTTCCTCATAAGCAATAATCTTAGGCATCTCATAGGATTAAATAAAAAATATGTATTTACATTCATTACGATATGTGTAAATACTAGATGTATGAGGTAAATGTACACGTTTATTGTGAGAATTAAAAAAAAAAAAAACAACTCCATGATATTAACAAATTAAACTAAGACATAAGCGTGCGGAGGTCATAATGCAAATGATTTGTGTTTCAAAGACGATTAGATTAACAATTTACATAATTCTATGCAATATTATAACTTGCACGCGTGTTTTAATTTTTAATCGTTTTCCTCCCTCTTCGTAATAAATCAGCCAAGCTTACTACTGCACGCGACTGTGATAGTTTTAGCAATAAGTGAGTTTGTTATTTTATTTTATTTAAGATTTTTTTTTAGAATCTTATGAATTCAAAAAATTAGAATATAATGCTCCTCTTTATTCTAAATCTTCAAAACTGAAACTATGACAGGAACTGAATAAATGTACTTACTTTAACCCATATGTATATACTCATCAAGAATATACGGTTTCGTTAAAAAGACCTACCTAAAATTAAAAGAGACTAAAAGACTTCCCCATGCCTGGCATGTCATTTATATGTTCATATTTCCAACACATTTGCTGATTGTTAACAAAAGTTGACAGGCGCAAATAAATTTAAAAAAAAGTAAAAAAAAAACAATATGAAACTCTAAAACTTCATTTAAGTTTTTCAGCAAACTCTTATGAAACGATATTAGGACCAACTTTAAACAACTACAGTCGTTTCAAAATACAATATTATGGAAAGTTATCGAAGGAACAGCCATCCAAAGAGATAAAGTGTCAAAACTACACGAGAAATTAAAAATACCTAAAGTTTTAATAATATTTAATAACTGAAAGAAATGTCAAATTTTGCAAATCAGTAAAAAATGTAACTAACCTCTTATTCAAACAATTACAATCTTTCATGGACCACCTGGCAAACGTTGTTTGAAAATTAAATTTTTAGTTTTCTAGTTCAAAAAAAAAAAAAAAAATGGTGCGCCCCTTCACCTAATTATTATACAGAAATAATAATGGAGTCATAGATCTCTTAAATATGCAGATATTCAGTAAAAGGACAATTACAAGACGCTCAAAAAATAAGCAAATAAGGAACTGTGAAAAATAGTTTATTGGAAGCTTGAGAATCATTGTAAGTGTTGCCCAAATGCGAGACCGAGACGAGTCTTGGTCTTGGTCTTTCGCAAGAGTCTCGCAACAGTCCTGCAGTTACTTATTACTATAGAATTGTTACTGTAATCTTTTTGACTAGAGAAACCTAACCTAGCCCGAATGAAAAATTAGAGGAGTAAAAAGCAAACGTATATTGGCTATACCAATTCTTAACAAATAGTAACTAAGATTATAGAGCATTAGTAACTATTTTGTATTAAAAAATTCGATTTGTTTACCAGTCCCTGATTTTGGTCTTGCATCATTTAGGTGGCCTTGGTCTTTGTCTTGCATCATTTAGGTGGCCTTGGTCTTGGTCTTGCATTATTTAGGTGGCCTTGGTCTTGGTCTTGCAAAGTGCAAGACCAAGACCAATTATGGGCATCATTGTAGACTATTTTTATCTTTAAACTAGTTTCTTTACAAAGCTTTTGTTTTCTTTTCAAATAAACAGCGAAAGTTATGGGAAACCCATCTTTAGGGTTGTGTTGTTTATTTATTTTTATTCTTATTAATTTTTTATCATAACTTTAAAAGTCCACTAATTCCGTGTTGAACCGGAGGGGAGTGCTGAATTGACGGTTTTATCAGTATTGCGGGTTGCCTCCCTCTGGGCGCTGATGAGTTACCATACTGATCCACTTGGTCCGTTGATATGGCATTACGAAATCGTCTTAAATGTCAAATTCTTTTTTAGTTCACCTACAGGGGGCGTAGCTCAGATGGTAGAGCGCTCGCTTAGCATGCGAGAGGTACCGGGATCGATGCCCGGCGCCTCCAAATTTTTTACCTTTTAAATTTTAATTAATATTAATTATTCAAACGGGTTAAAACTCACCAAAACACCTTACCTATTTTAGGTGTTAGTTGGAAAATTCCAACGACAGAGACTTGTGCCTCTAAAATGCATATAAAGAATAAAATAAATTGCCGTCAACGCAGGCAATTCATCAAGAGATAAAATAAAATAAACACATCACATCGCTCGATGTCATTTTATCCAACAATAGAACAAAGGTGAGGTAATACATATGAGGACGGATGTAATCAAACTTAAGATTATTAACAAATTATTCTGGTTTTTAATTCCAGTGACGCGGTATGGAAGCGAGCGCTAGGATCTCCTGTGTCTTACTTTGCCTTTCAATGCGGAGAAAAAAGCCTCGCTCGGATCCTCAAGACGATTCTTAATATTTTATATTGGTAGTCATGAATTTTAGACGACTTTTATTTTTTATTCATGCTGAATTTACTTTTTGGTATCTACTATTTTTTTTTATTATTACCTACTTATTTAATCTTTTATTTGTACAGTTCATTCATTAGTATACTTTATACTTCCTTTATTACTACTTATTACACTTATAATATTGCTGGAACTGGTTTCCTATCTATTATGGAATTCTTAAAACAAATCGAGTTTAACCACCGAGTGTAGAAATATAAGATATGACCCTTCGGGGTAAAAGCATTACAACAATAAAAATATATATATTACTGCTTATTATACTTTCTTGATTACTATTTTATATATTTGTTTGTTTTATTTTATTTCTTAATCATGTTGATGATTTTTTTTTACAAATTACTTTTTTCTTGTTTTTTGATCTTCAAATCTTCATCCGCTCCTGTCACGGTAGAGACAATTAGAAAGATTTGTTGTTACGGTAAAAAAAACGCCATGATAAATAATAGTACCCAGCAACACCTCTTCCCTGCTGTTTACATCCTGAAATCAGGAAAGGAGATCTCTCATCCAGCTCCTTTTCAGTCGCCTCCTTATGAGCACGCCAGCCGTGACCATGTCGTTGATAAGTCCGTTGTGATATCTGTTTATGATGAAGTCGGGAGTAGAGATATGTGCTGGGATATGTAAAGTTTTAAAGTTGACATATCATGGGGCTGCAGTTATTAGTTTTAAAGTTTTAGATTGAAAAAATTGTAGTCTTTGCAACTGAGTCTTGCTAAACCGTAAACCTGTGTGACGTGTGCCCAAATTGGTTTAAGCAGGAACGTGTATGTATTTAGTTTTTGTCTGATTTTCAATATTAATTTGGAAAAGAGTGAGTATAGTATTTTCCGTATAGTATTATATTTTGTTCAAAGTCTTTCGTTCCATTTTGACGTGTGGACCCCAGGTCATCCTTCTGTCGAATTAGCCCGAGGTAACGTACAGTATCCGTCTGAGGACTAAATTTCTTATATTTGTTTTTCTTGTACTTATATATGGTATGGATGGATACCTTTAGCACTAATATTATTTCAGGTGGGTGATGCTTATTGTATTATTAGTCTGTAAAATATATAAAAATAATTAAATTAAATTATATTTAATGCTCCTACTCACAAGAAGCCCTCTCCTATGTCCTTCTATCGGTATCGCTGTTGATTATCACACTCTGTGTTACTGCTATAATCCAAAGGATATAGAACTTTTCTAAGTTCTATAAGGAATAGAATTTTATCGCCAAACCGCCGCTGCCAGAAATATCGTATCTACAAAACATATGGCTTAATGTGCGAAGAGAGTTTGGGGATTTCATTAATTTTTAGACTTTTAGATTTTTTTTACTAAAATTTATTATTTGAATAAAAAATCTGATAAAATATTTACGAAAAACGTTTTGTAAAGAATAGAAGATTCAGTTCAGATTCGGCATCTTCATAAATTGTATCGAGTGTATTAGTGGTAATATTTATGAGATAAACTGTAATAGTAGTAAGGAGCTATATCAAACGTTCTAATTAATCGTGGAAGAATTGTAGAAATTAGAATAACGTAGTAACTTTTATCAATTTGAGTTTTGTTTTTTAGTCACACATTTAAATTTGTCTTCTGTAAAGTTTTGATATATTTATTTATGTTATTATTAATAATGTGAGTGTGTGTGATGGCGAGGGTGCGTGCGTGTGTGAATTTCAGCAGGATATTTAGCTGACTTTGGTTGTTGAGAAGGTTACCTGTAAAATCTCACTAATTGGATATTGTTTCCGTTTTTTGTGACTTGTGAAAAGTAACCTGTAATTTGATTAGTCTCTTCAAATATTTTTTTTAAAATTTTATATTTATCATGTTAATGTGTTTATTATTATATTGAATTTGGAGAGACAGCACGTTAATTTTAATTTGTGATAAATTGATATGAGCAGAACTGAAGGGACAAAAGATGACCACACAGGATCACGGAAGGACTTGTATTCTAAAATTACCCGAGTGTTAGGCCTTGGGTACCAGGCGAGGGAAGGCATGTTTATGGCGAACAACGTTCCCTCAGCTAACATTTCAATCGCAGCTACCGATTAGATATTCAAATGGAGTAGGCATCGCAGAATGCGACTCCAAATCACGTCCATCTCGCTGGACCTTCCTTTACCGTCAAGCCAGGAAGCAGTGGGGAACAAAGACTGCGGATTTCAGAGTATAAATCCCAGGTAGTGAATTATGTACCTATCGACTCCTGGGATTTACATAGACGGAAGCAAACACGGAACCGACAAGATGTAGGTATAATTCAAACGACGCAGCCATGATTTAAATTGTTTTGTATGTCATTAGGTGTCATGGTGTGAAATGTTATCATGTTTTTTTCCGTCGTAATGGAGCCTGAATTGGCCAAACGTTATAGTCCGTGGTACAGACCTCTTTTTATCAAATTATAAACATCCTCCTGAAAATTCGTAAATAACTCCATCTCATCGTGACCTAAATATTTTGTTTACGAAAACTCTTTAAATTGGGGTATTTTCAACCTGGAGATGGTAAGCTAATTTTACCACGAACTCAAGAAAAAATGGGACTTTCAAAAATGTTGAGCAGTTTGGCGTGACCCCCAAAATGTCAATATAACGAGGCATTTTAGGCCAAACGGCTCAATATTTTTGTACGCCACATTTTTTCTGGATTTTGTGATAAAATTATTACAATTCAAGTGGAAAGTAAACGAGTATATACGAGTTTTTAGTACTTAATTAAATAAACAAAGTTTGACGATTTTCAGATTGAAAGCGCTCCAATTCCGAGAGTTTTCATAAATAAAATATCTGTAGGCTACGATTAGAAGAAATAGAACTACTATTTGCGATTTTTAAGGCGGATGTTAATAATTTCATAAAAAAGAGTATGTACCACAGACTACAACGTTAAGCTATTTGGAAGGTAAAAATAATAATTCACCTTAAAGATATTTTATTTTGTATTGCTTAAATGTTTATCACAATGGCAAATATTCAAGATTAGTTGGTCCATGTGAATAGTTCCTAAGGTATATTTGCCAATGACCAGATGGTCATATAACCAGAAAATAAGTAAGTGCTGTACATTTTTGTGGGAGGATTGATATTTCTTTCACGTTAAATTTGTTGAAAATAATAATATTAAATAAATGATAATAATAATAATAAATAAAAATATTTTATTTATGAAAACTCTCGGAATTGGAGCGTTTTCAATCTGAAGATCGTCAAACTTTGTTTATTTAATTATGTACTAAAACTCGTAAATATCCATTTTTATTCCACTTGGATCGTTAGATCATTTTATCACAAAATCAAGATAGGAGGTGGCCTACAAAAATATTGGGCCGTTTGGCCTGTATAACATCTTTATTTTGAAATGTTGTTAATATAGGTCACGCCAAATGGCCCGATATTTTTGTAGGCCACCTCCTATCTTGATTTTGTGATCAAATTATCTTACGGTTCAAGTGTAAATGAAATGAGTTTTTAGTACCTAATTCAATTGACAATGTTTGCCAATCTCTAGATTGAAAACGCCAAAATTCCAAGAAAATTCGTAAATAAAATAGTTGTAGGTTACGGTGAGAAGAACGAAGTTATTCACGTTATTCACGAAGTTTGAAGCGGATATTAAAAATTTGATAAAAAGGAGTTCATTACCAAGGAATATTAGTTCGTTAGATCATCGAAAAGGATAAACGTTCTTTACTAACGTTTTAAAGACACATGGTTGTGTGGTCCAATTTTTTAAAAATTATAACCTAACTTGTAATTTCTTTAATTGATTCCATGTTAAGGTTTGAAGTATATCAAGTATAGTCAATTTATATTGATCACTCATGATTTGGAACATACAAATGATGTATTAAGAAACCTTTATTTAATTATTTAATATTTTTTTTATGCTTTTGAAATTAATTGTCCTGAGCAGCTAGCAAACCTTGACTGGTTTACCATTTACTTATTTCTAAATTGAAGACTTTGTATTTAAGAATATACTATTTAAATTATTTAAGAATATATAAGAAAGAAAGATTAAAGTATTGAAGATAAATTTAGCTAGTTGATTCGGTTATAAAAAAACTTTTTAACATTGCACCTTAAAAATTATTCAACAAAAAGTTTAATAAAGTTGAATATTTAGTTAGATTTAGAAGTAAAAGATCGCTAGCTGTTTCTTGTTTCGTTGAGGACGTATTCTTTTGAAGGCGGTTAGTGTTAGATTATGATTTATTTGATATTGTAATGATTTCCATAAAATAACAATATTTGCTGATATATGGTTGTTACGTAAATATCTATGTATATATCTATTTATCTAAGGATCTTGTGTTTCTGTCAATAAATATACAATTGTATTTTGGTGATATTTCGAGTCTTAATTCTTCCTACAGAGATAAAACCAAATGTATATAAAAAAAAACGTAAATAATTATTAACATTAATATATATATATATATATATATATATATATATATATATATATATATATATATATATATATACATACATACATACATATATATATTGTTGAATTTTCTATTGATAAGTATTTCTCTCTTTTAAGCTCAACTCCTCTGTTCCTTGTCACATTGCTTGACCAGATTTTTATCTGGGCAGTAGATTTCCCTCTTTATCTTCTAAGTTCCTCGGTCTTCCCACATCCTTTTCTCTCCTTATATTGCTTTGATAAACGATATCACTTTTATTTTCGCTGGGGTTCTATACTTACGCTTAAGTCAGCACCGTGGGCGTTCTTCCATTTTCTACATTAGTGACATCACTTTAACGATGTGAGGACTTCAATCATCATGCAGTCTCTTCTAATTTTTCTGAACTTTTTTCCTGATGCCGCCAATCTATTAATAACCTTTATTCTATCGTCCAGGGCTCTTCCTTATACACTAGGAAAGGGAGGAAAATAGCCTTATATGTTTTATGTGGAACTAATTTAAAATTAAAACGTACGTATGTAGGAAAGGAGTGATGCCTGTTATTGAAATTCCAACCTTGTTTTCCTATACATTTGCATTTTCCTTCCCTTATTTGATTGAGTCAATACAATTAATCTTACTAACACAGTCGTTTTCTACAGCTCTCGATACTAACTGAATTTTTTTTGTTGAAAGGAATTACGAAAAATATTAATTATGATTTTAAAGTTGTTTTTATTATTTCTTAATAAACTGTATTAAATCAATATATCTAATAAATTTGAACATATAGATATAATGACATGAAAACACTTGTTGAGTTACTACTAAATGGTAGCACTCTAATGATATGTATTCATTAGGAGATCACGGGGCCATCTTCTTTTCAGACGCCTCGGAGGGTTATCATGAATTGAAGAGGAAGCAAGGTTAGAAACGAGAGGGTTGGGATGATTCTGAAGTTTATTATGGAAGGATAGGTATCTGGATTGGGCCAGATCTGAAACAAAAGAAAAATTATGGATGGTTTTATTTGTAACAAAGTAGGGAGCATTGAGGATTTTACGAAGGATTTTGGATTGTAAGGATTGGATAAGAGAGGAATTCGATGGTTAAGTGGAGCCCCATCGCTCAACTCCGTAAGTCCAAATAGGCCTTATTATAGTCATGTATATGAGTCTTTTGTAATTAATTGGAAATTTAGAACGCTTGTTTAGTAATTTGCTGAAGTAATCGGAAACGTCGAGCGGTTTCTTGTCGTTTCAGTCTAGTATGAGATTTTAAAGTTAAATTGTGAGTTATTCAGTGTTAATATATAGCATAATTATATACAAAAACGTGTTGTACTTCTTTGAAGCTACGAACGTCAAAATCTATTGCAATTACTACTGACAGAGAGAAATTGAAATTATCTTGTATATTAATAATTTTGTTTACAATTGAAAAGTTTCTATCAAGTAGTCGATTGTGTTCTTCTGCTTTAAATCTGGTATGTGTGTTACTTGTTAGTCTTTTACATCTACAGTTAGTATTTTATTTCAGTTAACATCAAACGATAAACATGGGTTGTCTCTAGTGTTGCCCAAAATCGGTCTTAGTGTTGCACTTTGCAAGACCAAGACCAAGTCTGCCTAACTGTTGAAAGACCAAGACCAAGCCTGGTAGGAAAAATCGATTTTTTCGAATAAAAATTAAGGCGACATTGTTACTAATACTTGACAATTTTAGTTAATATATGTATAGAATAGGTATAACCAATATACTTTTTCATTTAAATCTTCTAATTTTTCATTCGGGTTTAGTTATGTTTCTTCTGTCTAAAAAATTACAGTATTATCTCTATAGTGATAAGCTAATAGGTAACTGCAAGACTGTTGGGAGAATCTTGCGCAAGACCAAGACCAAGCCCAAGATTGGGTGCGCAAGACCAAGACTGGTCTTAGTCTCGCATTTGGGCAACACTAGTTGTCTCAGGGGAACCATTCGCGGCCACTGTTTTATATGACAGAAAAAATATTGGATTGTAAAACAAACAAGTTTGTTCATTATCATGAAAGGGTTTTCATACAAAGTTGTTTGTTTTAAAATCTAATATTTTTTCTGTCATATAAAATGGTGGCCACGAATGGTTCCCCTGAGACAACCCATGTTTATCGTTTGAAGTGCTCCTTCAGAGGCTGTAATCTTACGTCACCTCCCTGGACCTACTTAATGATCACGACGTAACGCCTTACATTCCGGATATGGAACTGCCTTTCATAATCTGTCGAAGTTGGACCAAAGACGATCCAGGAGGCACTTCCGTTTCCTGCACCTTCGACAAACCAGTTCTGGAAATCACTTTCTCCTCGCTGCACTCCACTGCCAAGCACATCGTGTTAAGTCTCTCTATAGTCGTTGAATCTCGAGTCTTGGTATTTTTTTATTATTATTTTCTTTTTAAATTCCTGTGCATTATTTAAAAGCAAACCTATATTTAATGAATTGCTTCGATTTTTTTGTTTTTACAATTTTTCACTAAAAAGTGGAACATTTGCAGATCCATTATTTCATTTTTAGAGGAAGCATATATATATATAGTGTCCCTTAAGTAGAAGGAAATATTTAAAAGGTTGATAGTAGACCTCAAGATCTACAAAAAAGTTCATATAAACGATTGCGAAATTTCCCTCAGAAAAATAGGAAATTTAAGATTTGTATTTTTTTAAGCGAGTCGCGTTTTTTGTTGGAATAGGAATAGGAATAGGGAGCGATAATTTAAAAAATGTTTCATTTAACTGATTAAAAATTACTACATAATAAACATGACAAAATTTACTGCAAAGGAAAGTGGAGTTTGTCATTGTTAAAAATATTTAAAGAGGACTTTTTGAATGGCTAAACACTCTTTAAGTCCGTTTAAAACAACCATAAATTATTTGTGATATTTTTTTTATCACCCTTTAACTGTAAAGTTATGCCACTTTTAGAAAAAATTTTCTCGTTTAATAAGCTCTTAAAGCTTAAAAGTACTTATACAATACATTTTTAATTAAATTGAGGTTTATTAGAAAAAAAAAATTGAGAATCTCCTCAGGTTGTGTAAGGAAATTATGTGATTTCCTATCCAGTTACCTTAAAGTACTTTTAAAGTAATCTTAAACTAAATTTTGTCTAGTTTACCATAGTTTAATTACTTAAATAAAATATTTTTTAAATTATCGCTTTCTATTCCACAAAAAAAGGTGACTATTTTAAAAAAAACAGAAATCTTAGATTTCCTACTTTTTTGCGGGAAATTGGGCAATTGTTTATATGACTTTTTTTACAGATCTTTATGTCTACTTTCAAACTTTTGAATATTTCCCTCTGATTACGGGACACCCTGTACATATAACCGATTCTGGAAGGGAAAAAAAAAGAAGAAACTATATAAAATAGTCCGTTAAAATAGTCCTCGAAGGCCAGGAAAAAAAATTATACTTGCTTACATTTATTAGCTTTATACTTATTTTAATTTAAAAAGAGTACATAGTTTAATTGTTTAAGTATTGTGCTTAGATCACTAACAGAAGCAAATGTGAACCAAAGAAAAAAAGAAATTCCATTTAGGATGAGGTAGAGAAGAGGAGACTTCAGCCTGAAAGTAAAAGATAAAAAAAAAAAAAAGATTCATCTATGCGCCTGAAATTTTTCCAATTAAAAATAAAAGCTTGTACAAAACTAATTATATTAATTAATTCAAGTTGACGTTTTCTATACTCTTTGCCAATTTTTAAAACCATTATTTAAAAGCAATGCATAAATAACCATTATTTATTAAATAAAAATTAAATATAGTATATTTTTCTGATATTTAAATATAGCATAATATCTATTTAATATAAATCTTTTCAAAAATTGGTATCGTAAGTCAATATAAAAATATAGGTAATAATAGTTGTTATTTTACACGTACCTAATAAAATAACAGTTACATTAATTGTTAAACATATAATAATAAAAAAAGAAAGAACTAAAAATTAATTAATAGAAAAATCACATTTTTATTTTGTATTGCATAATAATAATTAACTCAAGGTAGTTCTTACAATAGTTCATAGATAGCGCCACACTTTACAAACCTTTTTGTATTCTCATTCGTTTTCAACAAGATCGTTTTCTTTTTTAATAGCGATTTTATACAAGATTTAACAATTGTATATTGTACCTAAAATTTTGAGAATGTGTATTATAAGTTTAATAAAACTTAAAAAATAAAATAAAAACTGTCATATGAGGAAAACTGTGAAATGCCGATGAAAATATTCACAATTTTACCATAACATGATTTTTGTTTTTATTTGACCTTGCGATATGGTATAGAAAATAAATTTTACTGTTTCTAAGCCATAAAGTTAACAAGGCATATATATTTTTTTAAATAAATTAACTAAGTCCATTTTTATTTAAAAAAAAAAACAACAACTAAGATATCTGAAATTTAATCATCAATTAGATATGTATCAATAATTGATAATTGACTCATTAACCTTAATTAAAAAAGATATCTGTCATTTTTTTTTCAGTTTTAATTGCTCTGGAAAATTAGACTGTGTATAACCTGATTAAAGATAACACCTATATTTTTTTACGGCTAACGTAATTAATTCCGTAATAATATTTTCGTAGCTATTTATCACGTAATTATTTCTTCAATTAAAATTTATTAGACTTTTCTGAACTCCACAACATTTTTTTTTTGTGTTTTTATTGAATTACAGTACCATCATGACAGTTAAACCCCTTTCTTGATGATGAAATTATGTTTTTATAAAATGAATAAAATGACATGCGGTTGAAATGAACTAGAATAGTTCAATAATACCATAAAAAACAGGTAGTTAGGTATAAAATAATGTTATATTGAAGAAAAATATTTTAACATTGCTTTTATATAAATGAATCTATTATAGCATCAGATAAAAAAAAATATTTTTTTCATGTCCCCAATTCACATTTCATTACAAGTTAATCTATAAATAATTTTAAATTAAAGTAAAAACAAAAAAAATCTAGGTTAACCGGGAGAATATCCCATAGTTCCAACTTTTTATCATTTTACATTTTTATCATAAAAACATTGTTAACATAAACTGAGTGTATCTTACTTCCTTCTATAATAACCATTAGATCAGAGGGCTATAATCGGGAGGGGAACAATGAGTTGAAATAAGTCAATAGGGATAGAAATGTAATTATAATAAAATGTATTGTAATGTAATGTAAAAAAAATGTATTGTAATGTAATGTAAAAAAATGTATTGTAATGTAATGTAAAAAAAATACAATCTGCAATTCCTTACCATATAACATCCGTCATGCCTCTTCCCTGTCATCATTAAAATACCTTATTTTCTAGTACCTCCTTACATCCCAAACAGACGACATGCGAACGTAAAATTTCTATTCATGAATTGAATCTTAATAGAAGTGAATAGTATTACCTACTGTTTAAGTGATAACATAAAAAATCAATGCTTCTTCTTTACTAACTTTTTTTAATTTTTCGTTTCGCCAGATTTGGTTTTTGCTTTCTGTGTGTACACAATATATATTTTTTTGTTCTCTTTACTCACATCACAACTATAACTATTCTAGAATAGATTCTTTTTATTTTAGATTATTTTTTACTATTTTAGATTATTTTTTAAATTACTGTATATATTAGAATTTTTATTAAGTTAGTTATTAATAAGTTAGCCTATTGTTTATGTTTTTAACACCAAAAATATTTTTTCTTTTCTCTAAGTTTTGATCTTTCTTTCTATACATAATATATTTATTTTTTTTTTGTTTTTGTTTCTCACATTATAACTATAACTATTCCTGAAATGATTTGATATATTTTTATTTTTTTTAGTTGTTTAAATTTTATTATTTATTACTTGTTATTTAAATCACTGTAGAATTTTTAGAATTTTTATTAAGTTGGTATTTGTCCAGAAGATTTTTTTATTTTTTTATTACCTCATCATTGTTATTCCGAGGGGACTATGTCCCAAAATTAAGTTTCTTTTCTATTCTATTCTATAACTGACGGTTTCAAATGCAGATTGATTCATACACTGTTGACCGTTTCCATTTGCTTATTCTCGTTCTTGGATTGTCATGATGAGTTGACCACTTTTGGGAGTCATATCACTAATGATTTAAACTTTTAAGTTCATGTCTTGCCGACAACAAGAGGTAATAGCCAGAATCTGGACAATAGTGTGCAATTAACTCATCAGCAGAAGAAGGACGATTATATCAGCAAGGACTTCGGAGGAGGCGGTAATTATTGCAAGACGTAGGGCCATGGTCCGGCAAGCGGTGTAATTATTCATGGAGCTACCAGGATCGAGAAGATTCTACTTAGTCAGTGTGATTAGGCATTTTTCCCTTAACCTAAACTTATTATAACCTTAATAATTTATAAGAAATTCTTCAAACTGCTCTTGGTAATAATTTACAAATATATCTTCAAACGTGAAGAACTGCTTTTAAGCTCATTTATAATTTTTTTTCACGAATAATTATCTGCCACTTCCTAAACCAATTAACAATACTACCTCCACAATTGAGACGGTGCAACTTCATGGAATTTTCCCACTATGAATAGCAAGGATTTTGAAAAGTTCGTGCATAAGTTAATAGATACAATTTTCGCCTTTGTTTATTAATTATAATAAGTATTATTATCTATGAATATGAATATTTGTAAATAATTTAAATACTCATCTTTGACGAAGGACATTTAAATAAGCATACGGATTGGCCTTGTTTACGAACTTGAACCAGACTTTAATAAGTCTATACCTTTTCTAATATACTGTCTTTGTGCCTAACTCGTTCCTTAATTAAACGTACCATTTTAAGGCCGTACAGTATACAGGCCCGCATCTATTGCTTTTAACAAGCGCCCTGATTATTGCTGCCAGCCTCCAATATCCCTATCCTTCATATGTTTCCTTCTTTATCCCCACTCGTTATTCCAGATATATAAGAACTGCATGTATAAAAACAAGTAAAAACGTGTAGATAGTTTGATAATCTAATATGTTTTCTAGTAAGGCAAATACCAATAATATTGTTGTTTCTTGCTTCCAGTCTCTCTCTCTTTCTCTCTGAGTCTGGATTCTAAAAACGGCATTTTTGTGTATTAGTAAATATATATAAATATATATATATATATATATTTTTATTGTTTCCAGAAAGGAATCGAGCTATTTAAAAATATCCTATTCATATAATTAATATAATAAATAAAAGCTACCAGACTTACATACTCCTCACTAATAACATACTCCTCTGCCTGCTGTGTTGTATAAGATTGAGTTAAAGTTCATATCAAGTTATCGTGTTACCAAGTTTCCATTTGATTTAATTGTGAAAATAAATTTTAAAAAACAACTTAAAATCAAGATCTAATCAAATAAGGCCTATTTGTGATTTTTTTTATAATGTATTTATTTATTGAATATTAGAACAATCTGCTACACTCAAGGAAATAAGCATTAGTGCTAAAATACATAAAAGAAACATAAATGTAATTAATTAAGAATAAATAATTATAATAATATATATATATATATATATATATATATATATATATATATATATATATATATAACTTAATAATTTGATAAATAAAATTCTTCTTAAGTTCATTCACGCCTATATACAATAATTACATTTGTCCAAGAGACTCCAATCGAGGCTTTGTCTTAAACGTGTGGAAGGCATAGCTTTGGCTCCAGGAGTTCTCAGCGGTCCTCTTCCTGGACTTTCCTGGGTGGAAGCCAGTGGAGACTGAGAGAAGATACTAGAGCCACAAGCAGCCAAGCATCAGTGATTTTAACATCATAAATACATTGTGAATATTGCATTTAGATGCTGATGTGGGCATGAGTAATCAATCCACTGTTTTATAGATTGCCAAAACAAATTTACATGAATATGTTTTGAATGACTGTTATGACTTAGCTACTTCTGACTGGCCTAATTTAATCTCGCTATATCTTCTTGACTACTTCCTCCGTCTTCCCAGCGATCCAGTGCTTTCTTCACACAGAGTTCTCTTACGAGCATTTTATCTGGACTTCCTTTTCCCTATAACTCTTTTTTCCCCTTGTTCTTAAAATCCCCTCTTTTACAAAAAATATTAAAAGTACAAAAATAATTAAAAAATATTTTCAGTTCAACTTTTTCCCCCTTTTTGGCCTTGAAAATTAGAGAGCTTTCATATAAGTAAATTTTATTATATTCCAATAAAGTAATTGTGTTCTACATTTTATCCAACCTAAAATATTGATTGATCAAAAACTAATTTATTTACGATTTTTTATTGTAAATAAAAACAAAAATATTGTAATTATAAATATTTATTTTATACGTTTTATAGTACATAGTAGAACGTTCAGTATCAATTATTGATGGGGTCATATGCCTTAAGTAGACAATAATATAAACACTTCAAATATAATAATATTAGCATAATTCAATTATTATGATGTTTCAATCAGAGTAGGGCAGGTGTTAACATGTTTATGTTTCAGAGATATTTTAATTTGAAATTTCGCTCGAGCTATTTTTATTTTGAAAATTAAAAAAAATCACATATACAAATATCTGATGAAACATAATGGGACCTTAACGCTTATGTGGCGCTTTCCTCAAGCTCTGTTTAATGAACTTATTTATCCATCTTTAAATAATAATTTGTAAGATTTTAATTTATTTTATGCTCGTAAAGGTAAACTATTAAATATTAATTAATAAAGCTTAAATAAATAAATTAAGGTAAAATATTAATTAATTATTAAATGCTCTTTTTTTTTTTTTTTTTTTTTTTTTTTTTTTTTTTTTTTTTTTTTTTCCTACCCCTCTCAGAAATTTCTTTATTACAAAATACAATATAAATATTATATATACATAATTTTTTTATTTCATTTTATTGCCCTAGGGCATTTTAAGGTAAAAGGGCTATGCACGCTGTATGCGTACTTTGCATCTGTGACCAGAGGCCTTTTATTATACCACAGGGCGTGGAGGGACCGCCCTTATTAAATGCTCTTAAAGCTAGCTAGTAATCATAAATGTACGGGGTTATATATTTTATTTGTATGGACGAATGGAATGGTTTCAAAAATTGGAGGAGGAAGCGTCCTATAGAGCCTATGGTGTAGTAAGTACCATATTTAATATAAGTACCATATTCATATTTATTAAACATTAAAAAATAAGAATGAGGAAAAATAATGTTCAATTCATGATCATAATACCTTCTCTTACTATATATTTCATATGTGCTCTAAACGTTCATGGGTGTTCTTTTCAGATGTTTTGAATCTTTTCTTTTGACGGCGTCAATTTGCTATCTTTTCCTCGCCTTTGCATATTTCTCGCTTCATATCTTATCCTTTTTTTCCTGATATCTACTGAGAATTCGCATATATTTTCATCCTGCCAGTTTTCCTTAATTGTCTGCAATCATTCTTTATTTTTTTTTTATGAGGAATTGTTATTTTCTTTCTGTTCTTATTATTTTATTTGTCTGTTTCCTGATGCGTTTGTACTTGTCCAGCGTAACTTTCCTTCTTTTCTCCACCGTCTTTTCCCATGTTTCTGAGAACCATTTCTTGACCTTTCTTCTTTCCTCAATTCCTATTACTTCCTTAGCTGTTTATTTTTAGCTTTTACTCTAATGCCTCCCAATGTTTAAATATATATATATATATAATTGCAACTATCCTCCTTCATCTTATTTATTTTATCTATTAATTAAAATCCTTTCTAATTATACCCATTTGCCTGCATGTCTGTTAGCATGGTATTCCCTGTAGCGGAGAGTTACTATTTAAATTTTATTAGAAGAATATGGCAGACGAAGAAGCTGCAACAAATAATTGATATAAGATAATTAATAGTTAAATTATTAATTGGGATATTTGGCTATAGGGGAGCTGATATACTGAACGACAAAATTAAAAAATGCTATTTAAAACTAAAGAACATTAAATTATTTATCAAAATTAAGCTCTTATAATTTTCCGTACACAAATATGAATCGTTTAATACTAATCCTTTACAAATTATACCGTTTAAAAACAATTATTCCTTAATATAAAACTTCTATGACTTTAATATTCAATGATTATAAATTTGATAAAAGGTGGGCCAATAATTATTTAATTGTTTATCACTTTAATTTGAGCTCCAATTTAATTTACTTTTAAGTTCTGCAGAATATTTATATTATATGTATATAATATACATTCCCGAAAACAAGCGGCATAAATTTTTACGTTGAATTCATAATTTTTTTTTTTTCGAATACATCGAATACAGAGTTGAGTACACAAATTTTTTATTCATGTCTATTTGAAAGCTTCCTGAATTCTCTACAAAATATTTTAAAAATCATCGAAATAGAACTATATGGTGCAGAGATATATCGTTTTAAACATTTAGTACTTTTTATTTTGCAATGACAACTTCCTTTATTTTGGTTTTTGATAAATCGAAACTTTACATTTATTGAAGTACTCGGGATGATTATTTGAAGAGATGATATCATTGAATGTTATGATTCGGAATTCCAACACGTAAATTAAAGTTAAATATGAATTCTATAGTTATGTTCATTCGTAACTTAAATACCGCACAAGGTTTAGTTAATGAAACACGAAACTTTTTTTTTTTTTTCTCTTATGCCAGTCGTTGATCATTTGGCAATCCGACATCTTGCTGTGCAGTATAATTTAGAATTTCTGATATATATATATATATATATATATATATATATATATATATATATATATTTGAAAATCTTTTTTCTCTTATGTCCCTCAAGGCAGGACATGGTCTGCATCCATTGTTCCTAGATGACACAATTTACAACTAGGATCCTCAGCCACATCTATCTTGTAGAGATGACTCTGCAGATAGTCGTGACCAGTGGCCAGGCGGAAGCAGGCAACTGCATCTCTTCTCGGCAGCTAAGCTGGAATCGGATTATCCTTCAACCACTCGTAACACTTCCCTTCAACTTTGCCGAAACGTACTTTTCTTATTTCTTCCTTCACTACCATCTTTAGTATTCGTCGTATTGAGTCGTAAGGTTTTGGATGTATCGACTGAGGTAAATCTGTTCCTCGCTTGGCAAGAATATCAGCCTCAACGTTTCCCGGAATCCCACAATGGCTGGGGATCCACTGCAGGACCACATTGGTGCCTCGGTGTGTCAGGTTAGAGAGGAGGAATTTACATTCCAATATAGCATATATCATTCGTGCTTGTAACAGCGAGGATGGCTGCTTGGGAGTCGATAAAGAGAACAGCGCTCTGATCCCGCCTTCTAGACAATGTTCTTAAGGCTATGAGGATCGCCGCTATCTCACCGTCGAAATTTCTTCCATCTTCCAAGTTAACCCCTGTTCCAGCATTTGTAACGGCTGATTCAGCTGATCCGCAGTAGAGATATGGAGCCAATCTTGAGGAGGGTAATTTTGAGCTATGGTTTCTAATGCCAATGCTTTTAGCTCGTATTCGGGTGTTTCTTTCTTATCCACCTTATGAAGGAGTTACAGTTCTGCATTGCATGCGTGATTGTGAATTGGTAACTGCGGATCTCTAAATGGTTCCCTTTCTTCGCAGTCAAGCCCTCTTTCTACAAGTAGTGCCATCGCCTTCAGCGTGAAGGATTTTTGTGTCTTGAGCCGTTGAGAGGGGATTTTGTAATTATTTCAAAACTCTTGGTCCATTCTTTTCATTCGCTCGTGAAGGCACATTGCAGCTCGCTCACGCGTTTCGATAGAGGTTCTACTGTAGTCTGCAGTTCCATAGCTACAACAGGGGTTGAGCGCGGTGCACCCAAAATCAAACGCAGAGCTTTGTTCTGCTGGTCGTCTAATCTTTTCAAGGATATATCTGCCGCAGTACAGATGACTTCAGAACCGTATTCCAGTACTGGGCGTGTGCTTGTGTACACGAAACACGAAACTACTCTGGACGTACTGTAAATAAAAGAATTTTAAAGTGTGTGCACTACACCAGGCGTTGCCCAGCAATCTGATAACAGAATTACAGATAAAATTTACTACCTGGCCCAATCCAGATACCTATCCTTCCATAACAAACTTCAGAACCACCCAAACCCTCTCGTTTCTAACCTTGCTTCCTCTTCGATCCCTGACAACCCTCAGAGGCGTCTGAAAAGAAGATGGCCTCGAGATCTCCTTTTGTAAATACATTTTTAGAGTGCTACCAATGGGTAGTTTCTAAACATGTCATTTCATGCTATTTTATTCCTTTGTTCACATTTACTGAATGTATTTTTACTTGTAATACAGTTACAAATATCATCAATAAAAAAAAATTTACTACGAGTTAGCGTCCCCGTGCCGGTGGAATTTTTTAACTCTGGCCTTAATCACTCGCCCTCACCTCCTGGCCAGGGAAAAAACCCGTATAGCCTAAAAGGTGAGGTAAGGAAGACAAATAAAAAAATAAATTTCTTCAATACCAAAATCTTCTAATAACGCTTTTTCTTAAGTAAAATTTTGAACTTTCTAGAATCGTGAACCTCAGATACAATCGTTAACTGCTTGTAGCTTTAACAAACTTTATTTTCTTACAACATCGTTTCAAAAAAAAATATATATATATATATATATTGAATTCAAATTTGTTCCTTATCTATTCACCATTAGAAAGTAAAAATATTGCAAGGAGATTTTATCGTTGGGACCGCGATTCATTATTATTATTATTATTAAAAATAAAATATTTTTGCTTATTTCATACTTTTTTCCGAATTATATTCTGAATTCAGTTGTGAAAATTAATTGATGTTTTATTATCATAACGGAAGTCAAGTTACTAGTGCTTGTGAGGAGGGCATACGCTGAGAGTATTCAGAAGATAAAAAAAAATAAATAATAAATAAAACATAGCTTTTTATTTCATAATCTAAATTATCCATTCAATTGTTATGCATGCTTGAGATTAAGATGTAATGTTTTAAATATTTTTGGTCTGTATCATTGAAAATAGTCAAGTTTCAACGAAAGCTCTTAACCGCTCTTAAATTGTTTTCAGGCTTTTGCAAAGTGGCTGTTGATAAAAAATCATTTGATTTTTGTAAACATAGAGTAACCGTAAGTAAATCGAATAAATGTATTTTAAGAAGATGAATAAAATAATTATCACAAAATATTAGATATTATGATGCTTCAATTGGCGCTTGCAGAAAAGTATTGAGCTCCATAGAAATTCGAACAAACATTCGCCGAAACATATGTTGAAATAAATCAAACATTCTATGATTGATTAGAAAGACGTAGGTGGTCAGTACTCTTCAAAGAATTTTTATAAACTTCCTAAAAATCAGCTATACTCCATTGCTGGGATGATTCTTCTGTATTTTAGAACGGTGGATAATTATAAAAAAAACATGGAGCTGAATTGAATGCCTTATCTTTATTGCATCATTAAATCTATGGTTTGTGGTTTGTAAACAAGAGTGTAAGTGCATCAGCTGGTGTAATTTTATTTTAAATTATCTTACGCAAGTTTTTTCCTTGAAAACTTGTTTACTGTTTTTACGTGTATTTAAAGTAAAGATATTTTCGTATGGTCTGTATTTATTTTAATTGTTAAAGATAGCAGAGGGGTTCATTTCATGTAGAATATTTTCTTCGTGATCAAGCTAATTTTATTTTTATTTTAAATAAAAATATAAATCCAAGAAAATTGACAAAAGAAATTATAATTTTGTTACTGTTTTCAGGAATGGTGTTCATCACATCCTAATTTCCTCCTTTAAAACCAAACAACACATACTAACTTTAAAACTTGTATTGACTGCAATTATACTAGCTCACTAGCAGC
This sequence comes from Nezara viridula, assembly GCA_928085145.1. NCBI lineage: Eukaryota > Metazoa > Arthropoda > Insecta > Hemiptera > Pentatomidae > Nezara > Nezara viridula. The sequence continues at coordinate 83,987,814 of OV725080.1, read as the reverse complement.
GGATCTAGGATTTAATTTTGGGGGGGGGCTTCAGCCCGGAAGCTTTTTTTTCCATATATATAACGATAATTACGTTGGAAAAACAGAAAGAAACTAACTACATATATGAAATGGTGTTTAAGCGATTCTTGAAGCCCTACTAAATGTAATTAAACGAGCAATAATACTTTAAGACCTAATTTTTTTATATTTTTTACCATAAAACATGGTTACATTTTACCATTTTGGGGGGGGCTTCAGCCCGAAAGCCCCCTCCCCCCCCCCCCGTAAATCCGCCTGTGTACTAGCTGTCAATATTAATAACAACTGAAGCCATAACGCTTAATGATGGAGAGAACATAGAAAAATAATTGTGTAATTTAAAATATATGTATGCTAATAAAATTAAATTAATAATTTTATTATTTTTTAAATTATAAAAGAAAAAAAAATAGTTATTTATAATTTTAATAAATCACGTTTGTTTACTAAGACGAACAAATATTAAAAATATTATAAAAATATTATTAAAACTATTAGCCTGAACTGTTAGAGTTTTCTTTTAACACAGAACTTGTTTTATTCTGTTTAGATAAATTATTCTATTTTAAGGAGTATAAATATAGTTACTTTTTAGGTTTTTATCTAATATGATTCATTTGGACCGAAATGAACTTGAATAAAATATTATAATTTATGTACACGATGGAGTTTCAAAAATGTTAGGAAGTTTCTATAGATGAATCTATGAGATAACCATAATTTTTTTTTCTTAGGTGTTTCTTCGGAGAGAAATGAGTGCACCCATATGAAATGAGTGCGGAGATTTTAACGCCGGAAGATATTTGCTCAGAAAATGCCAGTTACGTTTGCTGATAACATTTGATTTAATTTTATTTTTCCTCCACAACATTGTCTACATGTCAGAATTAAAAAAAAAAATAATGAGTGTCTATATTTGATATTTTTGTATTACTATATTTTGTATTGTGTTTTATGGTGCTTGGTTCTCCTATTCAGCGTGTAACACAATCTAGGATTTTTGAGTAAGTCTAAGTTTGGTCAATACCGATGGTAGTTAGAAACACATAGTATATAGCATGGCATGTATAAAGCAAAAGGACTATTTATTAAAAAAGTAAAATTTTGGAGGCGCCGGGCATCGATCCCGGTACCTCTCGCATGCTAAGCGAGCGCTCTACCATCTGAGCTACGCCCCCTGTTGATAATATTTAGAAAGGAGTTGTTATTTAGAACGATTTTGTAATTCAGAAGTTGTAAGTCAGAAGCAGGAGGTTGGATATCTTGCTGGTGCCTGAAGGTAGGCAACCCGCGATACTTAGAAAGGTATCCCTCAAGGTTGTCAATATCAATCTGTGGATATAAAATCTTCCATAAACATCATAATGCAGTTACATGAATGCCTCCATTTTTTTTTTTTCTATAAAACCAGTAATGCTATCCGAAGAGTGCCGTTAGTTTAGTAATGTGCGTTTACATTGGAGATTTTAACGCCAGAAGATTTTGCTGATAACATTCGGTTTTATCTTATTTTTCCTCCATAACATTGCCTACATGCCAGAATTTAAAAAAAAAAAAAAGTGTTTATGTTTGATTTTTTTTATATTTTGTATTGTGTAATATTTTGTATTGGATTTTTGAATAAATCTAAGTTTGATCAATACCGAAGGTAGTTAGAAACCCAAAAACACTCAAGTGTATTATGCCACAGAGAAGGGGGTGAAGATAAGAGCTCCGCAGCGTTCTACCAGTAATAAAAGAGCTTTAAACACAATTTTTATTTTTCCTGTAGGCAATTCAAGATCAGATAAAGATTTGTAAAGTAATCAGATTAAATTTCGTTTATCCCACTTCGTTAATGATTTTTTTTATTATTGAAATTTATAACTGCAAACATATACACAACTAGTAAATCTACTATAGGAATATATATCATGAAGTGAAGAAGCTACTCATTGGTAACGCTCCAAAGATAAATTAATTTAGAAGGTCTCTTGGCCATCTTCTCTTCAGACGTCACGTAGGGCTGTCAATCATTGTATTGGATGAAAGTTTACGAACTAGAGGATTGGGATGACCAAATAGATTGGAATTAAGAGAGGAATGTCTAGTTCGGGCCAAGTCTTTCACTAGAGGAATGTTAAGGTCTTCATGGATAAATTTATTTGTTACATAATAAGGAGCGTTTAGGATTTTACGGAGGATTTTGAATTGTAAGGATTGGACACGGCAAGAATTCGATTTTTTGTAGAGCCCCAAATGTCTAAATGGGCCTGAAAATGGTAGTGTAAATGAGTTTTTTGTAGAATATTGGAAGTTTAGAGCGTTTGTCAAGTAAGTCGGAATCTATTGGCAGTTTCTTGTCTTTTAAGTCTAGTATGAGGATTCCAAGTAAGACGTTTGCCAAAAGGAGACCTAGGTTAGGGATCTGTTCGACAGAGATAAGGGAAATATTGTTAAAGGATACGGCAGGACAGGATGTTGTAGGTTAACGGCGAAGGGTAAAAGTAATTTCTTGGGATTTGTTTGGATTAATTTTAATTCTTCAATTTTCAAACCATTCTTCAGTGGCTGAAATGTGTGACTGCATCTATCACTATTGACAGATAACACACATATGTCATCAGCATAGGTGGTGAGGACGACTTCGTTAATAATAAAAATTTTAACATTTTGCATATAGTAAATGGTAATATATGGGAATTTATGAATGAAATATTGTTTATTTGTGAAATTCTGTTTATTTGTAATTAGATAATAAAATTTAAACTAATGAAAATTGGATAAGAACAAATGATTTTTTTAAAAATATTTTCCTCTGTGCAATCCACTCCTTAAATTTTGACTGCTCCCCAGATTAACTCTGTATATCTACTTAAGTTAATGATTACTTACTTGTAGTTTTTAAGTTTAGGGGCCACACTATTTAATACTATCTTATCCTACTATGTAAGAAGTTAAACTTTAACGACATTTTAATTCAATACTTGATAGTCATCTGATATACTCGGCGATTCTGGTTTTGGATAGAATTTTGAATAGACCTTCCAACGGATCATTCCTGAGTCCCTCCCATGATCCCCAGGACAGCTGTTAGGAACAACTTTCTAATGTAATTAATGAACACTCTCATCTTATTCCGTTTTAGTCATTGTATTATGTTAGTTTAATAGAATGAGGTTGAAGATTGTTGGGAAATGTATGTATCAGTCTGTAGTCTAGAAATGGAGAAGAATATGATACTGTCGCCCATTTTATTATTTCAAGATAATATTCCATCAACAAGAACTACTGGGGTATGGCTCCGCTACGCAAGACTTCCTCTGTCCTAAACCCCATTACCCAAGGGCTGTCGGAGTGTCATTAACAAGTCTTCTGCTCTAGAACGTTGGTTGATGAATAACCCAAAATTAGGAAAAAGAAAAGCTCTTGCGTGTCAACATTTCCTGATTTCATAAATCAAATAGCCATAATAAATGGTATTATTCATATTCACATTCCGATGAAGTTAATCCGTTACATGAAATTTTAACAAATTATAAATAAATTTTATTTTCCAAGACACAATTTTTAAAATTTATTTCTTGTTCTGAGCTTTGAGGCTCGACCAAACCATCGAATTCCTATCGTATCCAATCCTTACAATCCAAAATAATTTATGCCCGACATTTTTTCACAAACAAAACCATTCATAAAAACCATAAGTTTCCATGTGAAGCTGATTTATCCCGAGCCAGATACCTATATTTTCTTGATAAACTCCAGTCCCATCCGAATCCACCCACCGAACATTCCTGATAATCCTCCTAGGCGTCTGAAAAGAAGGTGGCCTCGTGATCTTCTCATCTAGAATTAAATAGGGAGTACTACCACTGGGCAGCATCTCTTCAAGTCTCTTCATGTCATTATTTCTAATTTGTGTATTTATACTAGTTGTATTGTTTATACAGTTGTAAATTTCATTAAACAAATAAAGAAATAAATTTCTTGATCAAAGACCGACTGTTGCAATTTCATTTTCAGTTTGCTAGTTTTATATTTATTCATTTATTTTTTCAATAATTATCGAACTACATTTTATTTTATTTGATTAGTTAGTTTAGTTTAAGAAATTTACACTTAATCAAACCCATTTTAATTTTTAGTCGGTTTGCATATATGTGAATGAATGCATATATTTGAATAATCAGACAAAAACGCTTCTTTTTATCCTTTCAAATGCAAAAAATATTTTAAAATTGCCTACTTATAATAAAACTTACTCTTTAGCACAATGAAATTAATGTCTTGGCATTTAGTGAAGCGTAGTTTCGCGGTTAGACTGTTGCTTTGTGTTTTTTTTTCTCAATATTTATGTTTATTCCATGGAATATTTTTAATGTGAAAATCAATGGCAGCTTATGATATTGGAGTCATTATTATTAATATATATATATATATTTTTTTTAAACTTTTATTATGATATTTACAACTGTATTAGTATGAATACATCAAGTAAATTTGTACAGAGAAATATTATTACATGAAACACGCTTGTTGTGAAACTACCCACTGGTTGCACTCTAATAATTTGTCTACATGAGAAGATCACGAGGCCATCTTCTTTTCAGACGCCTAGGAGGGTTATCAGGAATTGAAGAGGAAGCAAGGTTAGAAACAAGAGGATTCGGATGGTTATGAAGTTTATTAGGGAAGGATAGGTATCTGGATTTGGCCAAATCGGAAACATATGGAACATTGAGGTCTTTATGGATTATTTTATTACTGACAAAGTAAGGAGCATTGAGGTTTTTACGAAGGATTTTGGATTGTAAGGATTGGATGCGAGAGGAATTCGATGGTTTAGTGGAGCCCCATAGCTCAACTCCGTAAGTCCAAATAGGTCTTATTATAGTCAAGTATATGAGTCTTTTGTAATTAAGGGGAAGTTTAGAGCGTTTGTCTAGTAAGTGTTGGAGTAGTCGGAAACGTCGAGCGGTTTCTTGTCGTTTCAGTCTGGTATGAGGATTCCAAGTTAGACGTTTGTCCAAATGAAGTCCAAGGTATCGGATTTGTTCAACAGAGATAAGTGGGGTATTATTAAAGAATACTGTAGGACAGGAGGACATAGGTTTACGACGAAGATTCTTAATATTTAGTTTTAAAAAAAATGTATCGCTCAAAGGAGACTTTAATGCCTTATACATATCTCCGAATCAAATGTCCTTACCATTTATTTTTTATATTAATTGATATTTTACAATATGAAATGAAAAACTTTAGTTAATTGATTGATTGATAAACTAAAATGGATTAATTTTTTACCGCATTTTATGCTCTATTGCTATATATACTGGACTGATCATAATACGTTGTTAAGAATTTTCCCATTTTGTAAAACTTATTCATTTATACATTATTTATTTATACTTTATACTTATTTATTTATTTTTTAATGGACGACTCGATGCTCCATACAATAAATTACCATTAATCTTAGAAAATTGCCTGTTACGCAAGAGGAAAAACAGCATCATAGCTTTAACACCCTTTTTTATATATATTCCTTTTAGATATCGTACATCGACGTAGATAGATTCCTTTTCTAGGTCTTTTTTATCCTCGTGTGGTAGGCGTTCTTCAAGAAATTTATTGAAATTTTCATATATGATATTTGCATTATCTTACTTAATGTTATGGATATGTAAGTGCTTATTAGTTTTGTATGTATTAAAAAAAAAAGTTATTGTACCCTACATCGAAACTCAGTCCTCATGTATTTCATCTCTATTCATTTTTAAGTTAAGTGGATACCAACTTTACCAAAGACCAGAGTTACCAAACTTTATTGTAATAAGACACAACAGATGCTTAAAATAAATCTCTATTCTTTACTCTAATCTAATCTTTCCTAATGAATAAAATATTCTATCTATTCTTGCTTTATTAAAAATAAAATAATCCATATAAAACTGACAACCATATGTAATCCTAATAATAAAACAATTGTTAATGATGTCATGGAAATCTCTCATTAAGAATAATACTGACAATAGTAACAAGATAATTTCTGTCAAGAAACTACACTGAATGAGAACTTAATTGCATTGAATGGGAATTTAATTTTGTATGACGTAAAAGTTCATTGTTAGAAATAATAAGCTTCTAATGACTATTAAAAAAAAAACTCAAAATATTTTTTAATAATGTTTTAAAATAATGAGCATTAATTTATAACGGATAGCCCTTCTTACAAGGTTTTTGTTATTTTTTAGGTCATACTTAATTACAGAGTAACAGTCTAACATCCAGCTTTGTAAGAAATCAGTTCCCAGCTTTAAGGATTTTATTGGATCCGATACACCATTTTTTTTAAATATAGAATTTCTATATTTCCTTTAAATTTATTTGATTTAATTTTAAATTTAAATAACTTATGGTACACAGGCATCGGGAGGTGAAATGTACTTCCTTATAGAAAATCTTCTGATATTATATATGTAAAAAAACGAATTCCGGCCAACACTACACACACACATATGTAATTATAATTGTATATAGAAGCTAATATAAAACGTTCACGAATTCACAGCTTAAGTACAAGGTTATGTTTTCTGAATCAGTAGCAGATCCAGAATTTAATTTTGCGAAGCTTTAAACTATTTTTTTTTCTTTTATTTTTAATTACGGTTATTATTCTAGAAGAAAAGTATATAAAATAATATTTAAGTGGTCCTCGAAGGCGGTCAAAAAAATACAGGAACAATAATTCCTGTAGGGATAATTTTTTAATATATTTTTTCTAATCACGTGTTTACATTTAGTAGCTAAAATATATGTATCATAATTTAAAAAAAGAATAACAATTTTTAAAATATTCAAAAATAAATATGGACATTTTTCTATTTTTAGGTGCTTTAACCCGTGTTATTTTTTTGTATAAGATTGTTAATTATAACTTATGAAAATTATATTTCTGTTTTTTTACTAAATTACTATTTAACAAAGTGTAATTTGATTCATTTAGTAAGTGTGAAGTTTTGTTGACTCTAATGAGCTTGCTAATATGAATCTTATTACTTTATATGAGATTGAAAACTTGTAAGATAACCCACTTCTTCTGGCTGTAGAGAAGTATGAAAAGAAGTCACACCAAGCTATCAACATGTAATAATAAAATATTGGTAATACCACTAATTCTTCATGTTCATATGTGGCGCGACCATTGATACAAATTTTAATGTCCGTAAATTAGTTTATAATTGAATATATTCATTGACATAAACCTATGACATAACCAAATCGGTCTTAGTCTTGCAAGACCGCCTAACTGTTGCAAGACCAAGACCAAGGCTGGTAAGACAAATCGATTTTTTGAATAAAAATTAAGGCTAAATTGTTACTAATATATGACAATTTTAGGTAATATATGTAAAGAATTAATATTACCAATATACTTTTGCATTTAACTCTTCTAAGTTTTCAATCGGGCTTAGTTATGTTCCTTCTACCTAAAAAAATACAGTAATATCTCTATAGTAATAAGGTAACTGCAAGAATGTTGTGAGACTCTTGCGCAAGACCAAGACCAAGCCCAAGACTGGGTACACAAGAGCAAGACTCGTCTTGGTCTCGCATTTGGGCAACACTAGGCATAACCCCCAGATTTCACAAACGGGACCCGAAATTAACTATAAAATATGTTTTACAAAAGTACACATTTTATACAAAACGTTAAAACAATTTGAAATACCCAATTATATATTAACATTCTTGGGAAACCAAGAAGAAAACGTTACTAAAGTTATCCGGTTCCTACGCAAAGAAAGTCTTATAAAATATATTTTACAAGTTAAAAAGTAATAATTGGTAATTGGTTGACTGTCGTAGATAATGAAGAGAAGAATAGTTGGGGTGGTCAGTCAAAAAGGAAGGCAAAAATAAATGATAATATTTATTTTTTACATATGCCGACGTTTCGACCTGAAGTTCAGGCCTTCATCAGGGCTGTCTCCTTAAGTGTCGCAGGGAAAATTGATTGATTCTTCTCTTCATTAAAAAGTAATGATCCTTTGCGGATCTTTTACTTTTTGTATATTTCTTTTTTATAAGTTTATTTATTTATTTTATTTTATTATTATCATAATAAACCTACCAAGTATTACATTGTTGATTGGGGGATGATGACCTGGATATATTGCGCCCAGACATCAACAACAACCAAGTAACCCAATAGTTTTGGTAGAATCCCCTAGTTTTAGTATTTAATTTGAACTTTTCAAATAGATTTGTTTACATTATTTCAGAAAAAAAAATATTGGTATTACATAACCTTAGATATTGATTAATGCCGACGTTTACAAAATCGCTTTCAAAAATATGGTTAAGGTACGGCATTTTCTTTTCTTCAGATGACCCGAAAAAGAATTGACTGAAGAAATCTGGTCGTAATGCTCTGCCCTCTTCTCCCGGTTTCCCTATTAAGTTTTATCCTTATTGCAATTTGGACGGTTTGGCAGAGTTGGGGACCTTGGCTTGTTAAAAACATCATTAATTTTATCACCCGACTTCGGCGAAGCCACAAACGGTTGTTATTTACTTAACCCGACAATTTGTAGGTATTGATTTAATGACTTTCCAAGTTTGGTGGCAGAAATTATTCAGTGAGATTCGGTGACTGTTTTGAAACAGTTTAGCTAAAATTACTGAAAATGCTTTTTGAAGTATTCCAGAATTTTATTTAGTTTCGTATAATCTCATGTGTAAGTTCATGGTCATATACGATGAATATGAATGATTAATTATTCTCTGCTTACGTTTTGCCTATAGGTCCAATTTAATAAACATTTATTTATTAAATATCACCTGTAAGAAAAAAGTAAGAAGAGAAAAATAATAATAATGAAAAAAGGTCAAAATTATTAAATAGTTAATACTTAAAACGGTACAGCCCTTGATCTTGACTCATCCAACTTCATCCAATCACGACTCATCCAACTTCAATAACCCAATCTTATAAACCTTTCTACCATAAGTAAGGGAATATACTTGCCTATTTACTTTTTTTTATTTCCATAGCCTTTTCGGCTATCCGTGGTTTTTACTTTTACCCGGCCAGAGGGGAAGGCGGAATTAAAAGTTCATCGTACACCGGGATTTGAACTCCTATATTCTCTTGTCGGGCAATGTCTATTTTGCACATGCGTTAGCCCGCGTATTCCCTTAAACACATGGTTATATTGAAGTTGACATCTATGAATATTGAAACTTGGTGTCTTAGCTCTGGATGCCTTCCACTACTCGTTACGGCTCCATGTTGATACATTCTTACGCTTTTTCATGTAAACATAGTAAAGGAATAAAATGTATTTTCAGATGCTTTGAGTTTTATTTCTTTTTATAGGGGGATGGGAATATCTGACAACTAAATCAAGTTTTAATATTCACATATGTAAACCATACTTGGGCAAAATGTATTTTATTCATTATTTTAAAATGCATTATTTACCATACTATACCTTAAGGAGATAGAAGGAAGCACATTTAAACGAATAATTTATAAAACGCTAAATAATGTGAACATGGATTTGAACTCAATTAGACCCATCCCTAACCTCAAAATACCTAACTGGAAGAACAGTAGATCTATAGATCTATCAATGACAAGACATAACAAAGAATACTACTGAAAATTCAAAACTACTTTTTTGAATTATTGGAGAAATACAAAGGTTTTAATGTGATATATACCGATGCCTCCAAAATGGAAAATAGTGTTGGCTGCGCTGTATATATTAATAAAAACCAGCACCAACTTCTGTTTAGCTTACCTGGAGAGAGCTCCATATTTACTGGAGAAGCTACTGCGATCATGAAGACCCTCCATTTGATATCAAATTCCAATGACAATCAATGGATGATAGCATCAGACTCCAAAAGCGTCATGGTAGCAATAGGTAACCCATGGCCAAGCAATTCAATAATAAGGGATATATTGAATCTATGGTGGGAATTAAAAAAAAGAACGGTCAGAGTAATATTTGTCTGGGTTCCATCTCATAGTGGTATCTCAGGCAATGGAAGAGCAGACCATGCAGCTAACTTAGCAAGGAAGGGAGAGGCACCAACCATAATTTCAATAAATTATACCACAGTAGAAGACTGGGTACACGCAACAAAAAAGAAGATGTTGGAAAATTGGGTAAATAGATGGAAAAATAAATAGTCAAAATTATTGGAAATAAAAACAGACTGCAACAAGTGGGCTAGTAGCACAAGAATATCCAGAAGAGAAGAAACCATATTGTGTAGAATACGAATTGGTCACTGCCTGTTTACTCACGGATACCTTCTCAGAGGTCTAGAACCACCCACGTGCCAAAAGTGTGACAATAAACCGCAGTCAGTAAAACATCTGTTAGTAGAGTGCCACGAGTTCATCAACATTCGGCAAAAATTGAAACTACCAATAACAATGAAAGAAATATTAAGAGACAACGAAGATGGAGTCACCACCCTATTCCGATACTTAATAGAGACGAAATATTACAATGGAGTATAGAAAACTAGCCGCCAATGACCCTCTAGGGTAGAGGCGATTACAAATATAATAAAAAAAAATATGCCATTTATTTTGTGTTTTTAAAATGCAGTATATTTTAATTATAATATATTTAAAATACTTGAAGAAAAAGTATTTAAAATACTCACGTCTCATGTACCTAGTTGCACTTCACAAACGATTGCAATATAAATTTTTTTTTTTTTTTTTTTTTTTTTTTTCCTACCCTCAGGAATTTCTTGAATAAATTCAGTATGTATATAAATGTATATATACATAAATTTTCAACTTTCCTTTTATTGCCCAAGGGCATTTTAAGTTAAGAGGGCTCTGCACGCTGTATGCGTTCTTTGCATTTGTGGCCAGAGGCCTTTTATTATACCACTGGCGTGGAGGGACCGCCTGGCTATGAAAGGAGGTCATCGTAGATGTTGCATTAAAGCAATCAATTAAGGAAAAAGTTTTTTATTCAATCAACATTTTTTTTAGAACCATTTGTTAAAAACAAAATATTGACCAACAAACAAATGAATACTTCGTAGTTATTAATTTCAAACCAAACTTGTTGGCAATTAGCTTTTCTATAATACCCGTTTTTCAAACACTTGATCATTCATCAATTTCATTCTGAGAGCATCCAACACATTAAAGATCTGTTAGCAGTTTCACTTCCAAAGATAATTGTATTTAAAATTTAGCAACTTAAAATAATTTCAAGCTCAAGTTTCATAGGTTGAGTTCTAGTACGGATGATTAGACTTAATAACTAATAATTAGGTTTATAACTTGAAAGCGCCTTCTAAATTTGATAATTTATGCAATAGAAAATGAAATGCACATTATGTATTTTGTATTTTAAAAATAAAATACAAAGACATTTCGATGTAATAGAGTGTATAAAAAAAGATCGCTTTTCAATCAAATATTTGTGTTATTATTTCTTTGATGTAAAATACAATTAATACTTAAAGTATAGTCCATTGTTATCTACCGTCATTAGCCACCTGATTGCCAATTGCTCGGTTCCACGCTGATACCATTCTTTGGGATGGCTGTCAAAGAACTCTTGGACCGCAATTTCAACTTCCATAAAATTATCAATTTAGTAGATGGCGACTAACAGTATCTTTCGGCAAGTTCGCGAGTACTTGTTTTTTATTTGTTTATTTAGAAATATTACATTCTGTCACATCAAGGACATTTATAATAGTGTTCAGAGAAAGCACACTCACACTCTATTTACAATAAAAAAAATAAATAAAATAATACAGAAACTAATAATAATAAATACAATGAATAAAATAAAAATAAATACAATAAAATAAAATGAATGTATATAAACAAAAGAACTAACCTAATCATACACACTCGGGCTTGAGTGGAGGATCTGGCCATTGCCAAAACTCCAATAGATGCTTATTTACAAAGGTCTCTGGGCCACTGCCGCTTCAACCTTCGAGGAGGATTGTAAGGATGGGTGGTGCTGGATAGAGATTGTGCAAGGGGATTTGGATGATAGGTAAGGTTCTGGTGAAATTTGGAGAATTTTTCTGGAATAAGGTCTAGGACAAATGGGATATTAAGGTCATGGTGTAGGATTTTGTTATTTACATAGAACGGAGCATCAACTATTGTTCGAAGGACTTTAGATTGAAAGGATTGAATACGTTTGATGTTAGAAGCTTTTGCTGTACCCCACAGTTCAAGTCCGTATGTCCATATAGGTTTTAGTATTGTCTTGTAGATAAGTAATTTGTTTTCAATAGAAAGTTTGGATTTTCTGTTTAGTAGTCTGTATAGCTGGCCGTATCGTCGGTTGAGTTCTTGTCTTTTGAGTCTAGTATGTGGGTTCCACGTCAGTCTTCGGTCTAAATGAAAGCCAAGATACCGGACTGTGTCTGAGTAAGGAAGCTGGATGGAATTAAAGTGTACTGGTGGACAGGAACTGCGTCGGAGTGTAAAGGTAATGTGTTGGCATTTAGATTCATTAACTTTAATGCGCCAGTTATTACACCAGTGCTCAATCAAGGTGAGGTGGTTTTGGAGATTTAAGGATGCTATGTTGGGATCTGAGTCGGATGATAGAATAGCGGTGTCATCAGCAAAAGTTGCCAGGAAGGTATCGGGATGGACAGGGATATCGGCGGTAAAGAGGATGTAAAGGACGGGACCCAATACGCTACCTTGAGGAACACCTGCCTCAATTGGATAGCAATGCGAAAATTCAGTACCGCAACGAACTCGGAAGGTACGATCTGAGAGGTAGGAACGGAGAACAAGGTACAAGGACTGAGGAAGATAGTTTTTCAGCTTGGAAAGAAGCCCGGCGTGCCATACCCGGTCGAAAGCTTGAGCTATGTCCAGAAATGCACCCGAGCAATATTGCTTGCTTTCCAATGCTGCGGAAATATGATCAACCACTCGGAGTCCTTGTTGGACTGTAGAGTGTTGTGAACGAAATCGCGAGTACTTGTAGACGGGTTTGATCAACAGCTTTCTGCAGTCATAAATCAATATCAATTAATGGTCGCCGAGAGCCCTTCTTCCTTTCCAACGTCGTATCTCCCCACTCCTATTTTTTTCTTCAAACCAACGCCGCGCAGTGCTTTGGTCAAGGACACCTTCCCCTTCATATTTTATAATTTCATGCGTTGCTTCACTGGCTGAGACATTTTGTTTCTAGTAATACCTTAAAATTACGAGAATCCGTAGGACACTGTCATGTTTCGTCTTTGAAACAAATAACTAAACTGAGGTTTTTTTTTGTTTTTTTTTTAAGAAGTCGAATGGGATAAAACAAGCTTAGAGAACGCTCTAAAGGGATTATTAAGTATTAAATAGGATATAGTTTTGTTTTCTATACAAAGATAATGCACAATACTTGTTTTATATATGCATATCAAGATAACAAAATTTATAAGATAACAAAATTTCATATGAAAGACATTTCATTGTCGTGAACATCAGTTACAATAGTTCCGTTTAATATGAAAGCAGTTTTGAGCCAGCAAGGCATGAGTTGGTAGCACCTGGGCCAAGTTATCCCTTTAAACACCCACATCCTAAGCTTTTTATTACAATACTCACAAACCATATACATGTGCAATGCTATGCCCTGGAATACACGCCACGTGTATCAGATCCCGGTATGAAGCCTGTTTTGAAAATTAAATCAACAGGCTTAGTTCACATTTAATAATTATCAGTTCTGAAACTTTACTCTCGTTTTGCTTGATGATTTGTATCTTGTAATTCGAATTATTTGACTACACGTTATTTTTTTTTTAATCCACATTTAGTTGAAAAAAGAATACTGTATAAACAATTCAACGCCAATATCAGAGCTAAAGTATTATAGATCATGCATGTAAAGGTATGGGAAAATTAGTTTGTAAAAAATAATAATATAAATAAATAAATAATATTAAGAATAGTATAAAAAGTATAACACACTAATATTAATCAAGTATAAGTTAAGCTATACTAATTAAGAATAGTATAACACACACAAACACACACACACAAACACCCACTAATAAACTGCAGAACGTTTTATAAATAAAATGCGGAAGCAATGATGATTAAGAAGATATAAGAAATAAAACGAAACAGAGATCTTTATCGAATTAATTTCAATAATTGCATGGTTGAGGTTTCAAAGCGGTTCCCTGTTGGGCCAAAAATAGCGACTTGGGAAAAAAAAAAAAAAAAGATTACCGATTACTATAACATTCCTTATAGGTACATGATAATTACAAAATTAATAAATATATACTTTCCTCAAATTAAGTCAAAGACAAATCGAAAATTTTCACTCACTCTAATAATTCTACTACTGACGCTAACAAAGAAATCGTCTATGAAAATTAAATTAAACAAACATTTTTTTCTTTTTACTTCTCATTTTTATGAGTTTATCAATTTCCATCAAGAGAAGAAACCAAATAAGCCGGGATAAGATATTTATAGGCTAACATCTTAATTATCAAACCGATAAGAAAATAACAACCTTTGACCGTAGAAAGCCGCAACATTTTTTCTAATCAAAATTAATCTGAAAAATTGTAAGATTTATAGTATCATGACTTTTTAATTTTATTAATTTTAAATTTCAGTTAATGCCAATTTTTCAGCTTCATGGTTTGATTGCAGTATTCATGAATCACATTATATTACTGAAATCGAGCATAAATTATGAAAAAAAAAGAATGCATCATAGGCTGTTGGATGGGAGTTGGATATGAACTGTTTTGACAACAAAGACGAAGAGCAAACTCTTGTCATCTCCGTTGTGTTTGTTATTGTTGTAAGGTCGTTAAGTTCAAATCCATAAGAGACTATCCGGTAAACTTATAACTAGATGAATGCAGAAAGTAACTATAGAAACAGATGAGTAGAAAACCTCACATTAATGTCTTTTTACTTGTTGTCATATTTGCCGAATGATCAGATTATATAACATAATTTTATTATTATATAATTTAATTATATTATGTAATCCGACGACCATTACAATTACTTTTAGATATTTTATAATGTTTTACAGCTAATTGTGTAGGTTCAATAATTCGGCAAGTATGACTTTCCGGAATGCCATTACCTTATCTATTCATCTGAAATAACACCTAATTCTGAACACGCAACCTATATTTTTTAATCGTTAGCAACAGCATTACCTTCAACCAACAATTTTGTTTTCTATTTTCTTAACAATGTATATCTTCGGTAAAAATACGTCAATGTGTGGTGTTCAACTCATCTGTTTCTACGGTTATTTTCTGCTTTCATCTATTTTTATGTTTACCGGATCATCTCTTGTCAATTTGACTTTAACAATTGCGTATCTTGGCCTTACAGCAATTCCAAATACAACGGGGATGAAAAGAGTTTGGTATTCGTCTGCGTTGTCTAGATACTTCGTATCCAACTCAAATTCAACAGACTATACTGCATTCCTTTTCTTATAATGCATGCTCGACTTCAGTCCAATAATGTGTAAAGATTTGCATTCAGTCCTGAAATTCTTGATCGAGTAAGATCCTTGAAATTTATACCCCTCAGATCTTCGATAATTACGTCTTGTTATTTTCTCGGTTCTTCAGAAGTTATTCAAATTGTATGCAGCTATCAAACGGGTTTGTTCGTGCATTTTCGAATGCAAATATAGTCAATGAGTAAATGACTTGACAAAACGCTATCACTTGAATAGTAATTTCGCACCACAGTTGGCGAGCTCATATATCTGTTGGGCTTGGAATCTTCCTCGAAAAATTAAAGAGGCGACACAAAAATTGTGAGTTAAGTGTTTAAGGATGAAAAATGTTAATTCAAACGATCAGTGTTTTTGTTTTTCTTCTTTGTCAACAATGTCAATAATTCGGCATGTAAAATTTCGGTTGGGTTCTGTAAAATAATTTGGTCTGAGAGCATAGGGATTTAAGAATTTATAACACGGTATGTGTAGCTTTTTTTAAAAATAATATTAGATTAGTTTTATTCTTAATAATCTGGGCTTAGAAATTCCTGTATTCTCACATTTTTTTTTTATAATCCGTTTTTCTTAAACCAACAATCTTGTGACGGCTCTGTTAGATGTTCAAATATTTTTCCTGATTGAATATGTACGTAGATTTTATGTTAATAGAAATGATATGAGTGAACAGGATTTTAATCAGATTAAGAAGTTTAACTACTAAAATTCTTCGTTAGCTTTAAGATTTTTCAACATGCTTCAACTATCGTCCTTGAATTTAGATCCATGCAAACGCTGAAGATTAAATACAAAGTCATTTTTATTTTTCATGTTTTTCTAGACATTTAAAGATGAAAAAAATATCAAGGTCGCAATAAAAATTTCTCGATGGAAACTAATTGACCTAAGTCTTCGAAGCCAGTTTTAAAAAGTTTAAAAAAAAAAATAAATATTTCGTTTATTTGTTTTCTGTATGATTTTTAAATGAAGTTTTCTGCGCTGTAACATTTAATTAAAAGGGAATTATTATGGCTTATAATCAAGTAATTTAGTTGACTGAACTGAGATGAAACAATGTTTTGATTTAAAATTTGAGTGTGTTTTTCTTCAACACCGCAAAATTATTAAAACACAGCCTATAATCATGATACAACAAAACTTTTGAATAAAGGGAATTTATCGAAATTGATTTTTATCTTAAAATGAGCATTGAGATCCAAATACTGTCCTAGAGTTGTTCAATATTTTTTTTATTTTGTTTACTAAAAAGTACGCTCCAAATAAAAATAGAATAAATCCTGGATCCATATGTTTTGGTGTTAAGCTACCCTTACTGGGAATACCAGCGTCTAGCAATCTCGAAAATAAATTTGTGATCTATTGATTATTGCCATCCATTATTATCTTTTGCTATGCAGAAAATCCATTCCCCGAGCATCCGTTATCGAAGTGGAAGAGGATAAGAAAAGACCAATGTCGGCATGTAACCTGCTCTGTAAGGCCTCGACCAAGATCAAGGACATTATGGGAGGTTTATTTTTAGGGGAATGAAACAAGCGACAGTCCACAACTGTTTTTTTTAAAGCTTTGATACTTTTAATGAACAATATCAATTTTGATGCATAATAGTCTCTCGGTCCCACTTGTATTTGTTTGAAAAATGTTAGGTGTAAATACTGTCTTAGAATATTCCTGGAGTACTTTTATTTTATCAAGAGGCTAGTATGCAATCACATATTGTTCTGTCTTGCAAAAGCTTACAATGTGGAAAAAACAATTCATTATTTATCCTACGATTAGATTGTTATGGCCATGGTAACATTGTATGTTATCTTAACGTTATAAGCTCCGAAAAAAAGAAAATGTAATGTGTTCAATTTAATACAGGAAGAGAGAGAAAATCACTTTATTTTCATATAAGATGGAGAGAGAATCGTTTTATTTTCATGAATGGGTGCTGCCCAATTACATTGGGTTCCTTTAAACACATCATACTTATTGATCACAACAGACTATTTTTTAAAACTAATATACAATTATGTAGTATTAACAATATATATGAGCATGGTATACAATATTTATTTGTTTTAATATTACTTCTTTCATTCATTTGTTAGCGTTATACATCCTTTTTTCTTCCCCCTCTCCCCTTATACATTTTTCTTACTCCTCCTCATATTCTCTCCTCTCTCTTCCTAACCTAATTCATAAAATGCATACAGTACAGTGGGACGTGTTCAATTTAATACACAGTAAATAAAACAGAAACGTTAATTCATACTAGATACGTTACAAAAAATTTGGATTAAACAAAGAATCTACTCTTTATTATTTTTATTTTAGTTAATCTTCCTAGTAAACATAAACTTGAATACACTTAATACTAATTGCTTCCATTGCTCACTATCAATATCATATTAAGTAATTTTTATCTTCACAAGGAAAAACATCACTTTCTATCTGAAGGGCTTCCTCGTCTAATAAGTATTAGAGAAGGGATAATTTAATTCATAATTCCATGATTACAGGAACGTTCCTCAGAACATTGGCTACAGAATCCAACTTTATCAAAAGTATACTCAGTAAATTTATATTCCTATTTTAGGTTATGATTGGAAAAATTCTAAGCATTATGTCTCCAAGATGCAGGCAAAGAAAAAAAAACAACATCAGGACAGAAGAGAACAGCAAATCGAACATCACTCTATGACAACCAATCACTTACTGAAAGGAAGTTAAGATAACACAACAATGGATATGTATGTATATTCTGGCTCTTGGTCAGTTTGTTGCTGATTTATATTAATATATTCGTACATACCCGTTACTATTTCTTCGGATGAAAAATATTACAATTCTTTTTCCACCCATAATAACACATATTGATTTGAATTTGAATCAAACTTCGAATAAATTATGAAAATACATATCCTAAATAATGAAATCCAACACACTATAACTGTTACCGTTTTTTTTTCCCTTCCTGACCATTCCTGGCAAACGGGATTTGTCATTACTTGTTACCGTGCACAACGAATCTTGTTAGATTCTATCGAAAGCATAGCAAGATGAAGATTCGATGGTTTGCATAAATTAAATCACTTAATTTCCTCACTTCAACCTCTTGTAACAAATCGATCTTAAATGTTTTCCTTTATTATTCCAAAGAATCGTGACCTGTTGTGAAATATTATGTCATGGGATCATTAATTAGTCGATTCTATGCCTTTCATCCTCCTTGCTTGCATTGGGCGATACATTGTGTTACGGAATAAATAGGAAAATTCTTAATGATTGATATCCTGTCAAACACGTGGAATATAGAATATTTTTACATAATTATCTCCGAATCGCTTAATACGTTTAGCTGATCATTATGTAATATTTATAAAGATCACTAAGGACTCTATTATGCTCGGCAACCAGACCGGACCACACGAAGGTACTGTATCCAGAAGGTAACCAGAGGGCTACCAGTTTCTTTTGCGGTGAGGTACACTAATCCCTCACAGTAGGTTGAATTGAAAAGGTCTTCATTTCAGTAGTCTTCATATTTTGTAAATTTAATTTTAACTTAACTTTAAATCTACAATTAGCTTTTAATTCTAGTCTAAAATTAAATTAAGTAAAAAAAAGATTTTTCTCATTAATAAACATTTCCAATATTCCTAGGTCTTACAGTTTATTTATTTTTATTTTTTTTAGTTTTTGGTTGCTATGATTTAAGCTATATCACCTTTGATGTTAAATTTCAAGAAATTATAAGTAAATAACAAGATATTATTCAGTGCATGACGCCATGGTATCTTAAAATGTAACTCATATACAAAGCATGGTTTTATAACCATCATTTTTTATATATCATAGTTAGATTACATCATAGCCCTGTTGGCAATTCATATGTTTTAGATCCTTTAGTAAAACCCAAGTTTAAAAAAATCTTTTATGTAATTTGATTACAGAATTTATTTCCGAATCTTGTAGGACTTTCCTATTGTTTCTCAAATATCCATTTTTTTTTTTTTTTTTGCTTATGGGCACATACGGATGACAATCAACCATTATATGGGTCATGAGCAATGTAATGGTTGCCGTGAGAGGGTTCACAACGGCCGATTCTAAACCGCAACAAAATTATTTCTTTTCGTCTCGATCCTCAGCTTTTATTACCCCATTTAAATGTGTCTCATTTTACCTTTAGTAGTTTCGAAGGGTAGTTTTTCCAAGCCAATTGCAATGAACCACAACCAAGGATTCGAGCATCTGCCTTTCTCGTTTTCCTCAATGCCGTAATGGGATAGAACCAAAATAAATACTTCAATCACAGTACAGTTTTTTCTTCATATTTGTTATTAAGAATTTTCTATATTGTATGAATTGCTGCCACCTTTGTACCATCATTGTCACTAACACATCTCTTGTGTTACCTGCAGACTTTCTGGAGTTAACAACTTGAAAAAATAGAAGAGTTTCTTTGATAGCAAAAGCCTCTTCCTCAAATGCATAACAATCTGCAGATAATTTGGAAAAAATATCTTCGCTGTCTGTCATGTCCACAGTTCCCTACAGGAGAGCCTCTACATTTTTTTTTGTTTTTTATAGCCACTTTTATTTTTTATTTTCATTTGGTTTAATAATAATTAGCTAGAAAAGGAAAGACAGTTTAGTCAAGAGGTTATTAAACGATTCTCGCTAGATCGCTAGATAGGTTCACATGTTATTATTTTTGGTGCTAATTCTTCAGATATTCTCGATAAAATAAGAAATTGTTCTTTACATTAATTGTGTTAGAACCATTAAAACGATAGAGTAAATCGTTAACCATTATAACTTGAAAAGATAAAAGTTCATAAGTCTGGAAAGGTTCATAGCAGGAAGCCGATGACTTACTGATCTACAGTCCAAGAATGAGAAGATATTGTTTAGGTGAGGTAATTATCTGTTTTTGCTTTTATAAAATAAAAATATTCATTTATAAACGTTTATGATAAGTAAATGTGATGAACTCAATAATTTATGGAATATTTTTTTCTTCTGTTAAATTCCATTTTAGGAGTTAAGATTTTAAGTTTTGGCATTGCAATAGACACTTGATACATCTATTAGGTTACTCACTAACATTAACATTAAATAACGTTAACATTAAAGACAAATGTTAACTTTCCCACTAGAGAAGGAAGAAAAACTTAGAAGAAATAAAAGAATAGTCCGTAGTACAGACCTCTGTTTACCTAATTATTAACATCCACCAGAAACTTCGTATTTTATTTACGCGAAATTCCCGAAATCGGGGCGTTTTCAATCAGGAGATCAGCGAATTTTGTCTATTCAATTAGGTACTAAAAACTCGTAAATACCCATTTGCTTTCCACTTGAATCGGAAGATAATTTGCGTACAAAATATAGAAAAAAGATGGCCTTGAATAATATTAGGCCATTTTGCGTGACTTACACCATCAACATGTGAAAATAACGAGGGTATATAGGCCAAATGGCCCAATATTTTTGTAGGTGATATTTTTTTTTTAGATTTTGTGATCAAATTATCTTACGATATAAGTGGAAAACAAATGAGTATTTAGCACGTATTTTTTAAAAACTTTTTTATTGAGAAATATTACTAATATTAATACTATATCTGTCTCAGTTAAGGACACTTACAATAGAGTTCAGAGAGTACATTCACAGAAACATAAATCAATAAAGTAATAACAAAAGAATACATAGAAATAATAACAAAATAAAATATTATAAGGGGCGTGAAAATAAAAATATATATATATACTTGAGTAAGTAAAAATAAAAATAAAAGTACAATAAACATCTTAGATACAAGCTTACCTATATTTTGCATACCTATATTAGCATACCTTCAGAACAATCTTGTCCTCCCACTTCTGGAGGGAAAAGTGAGCCTTAGGATATCTCTGTGCTTCTCCCTCAACCATTTCACTGGTATTTAAAACCAGCGGAGGATGATTAAGAGCGCTACAGCCGCACACATTCATGACTTGAGTGGAGAATCTGGCCATTGCTACAATTCCAATATATCCATATTTACAAGGTCTCAGAGTCACTGCCGCTTTACCTACCAAGGGGATTGATTATAGAGATGGGTGGTGCTTGATAGAGATTGTACTACAGGATTTGGGTGATGAGTAAGTCTCTGCTGTAATTTGGAAAATTTTTCAGGGATGAGGATCAAGAATAAATGAAATATTAAGGTCATTATGAAGGGTTATATTGGTTACATAGAAAGGAGCATCGACTATTGTACGGAGGACTTTAGACTGGAAGGATTGAATGCGTTTGATGTTAGAAAATTTACCTGTTACCGACAGTTCTAGTACGTAGATCCAGATGGGTTTTAGTATTGTCTTGTAGATCAATAATTTGTTTTCAATAGAAAGTTTATATTTTCTATTCAGTAGTTCTATAGCTGGCCACATCGGCTGTTAAGTTCCTGTCTTTTAAATCTAGTATGTGGATTGGACATAAGTCGTCTGTCTATGTGTCTGAGATCAACGATTGTGTCGGAGAAAGGGAGCTGAATGGAGTTAAAATAAACTGGTGGACACGAATTACGAAGAAGGATGAAGGTAATGTGTTTACATTTAGATTCGTTTGCGCCATTTCTTACACCAGTCTTCAATCTGGCAGATTGAAGACTGGTGCCTTTGTAGGTTTGGGGACGCTTTTTGAGGATATAAGTTGGAATATTGATCTTAACTAAATAGACAAAGTTTGCTGATCTCCAGATTGAAAACGCCCCAATTCCAAGATTTTTCGTAAAAAAAAATAAAAAAAATCGTAGGTCATGATGAGTTGAAGCTATTTACGAAGTTTCAGGTGGATGTTAATAATTTGATAAAAAGAGGTCTATGCCACGGACTAGAACAAAGTTGTTTTCACATATGGCTTTAGTAAAATTCAGTAAACCGTGACCTTTATATCCCATTCATTCTTAATCTAATCCCAGACAAATTTTTCGAATTCATTTCACTAGAACCTCGTTTATCACCCGAATTCGGTAGCAAAATCCCGATATAATATCACACATCCCTACAACTCTGCCTGCAGGAAAAACACGGCAGTGGTCCACCGACCTTTTGTTTCGGAGTACCGGTAATGGCCTGATTCTACACTCAAGTCACGTGAGTCTATCGGTGACGCAGTTGAGTGAGAAGCGCTGAGATCTCTTAGAACCTCGTTTTTCCCTACACAAGTGAGAAGACAAGACAGGTTAGAACTTCCCCTCACTGATTGTGAATGTTGTATAGTATGATTGTGTTTAAGTTGTTTATTTTATCTTTTGAAGTTAATATTTTTTCTTTAATCTATTTTATTTTGTTCTTATTTTTATGTATTTAGATATCTATTACGTTGCTATTACTTAATATTTATTGTAAATATTGTGTGAATATGCTTTCTGATCTATAATATAATTGTCCTTAATTGAGACAGAATGTAATATTTTCTAATAAACAAGGTTAAAAAAAAACCCTGCACCTAATACGCAAAAAATTCGTCTACGAAACTATATTTCTAAAACATCTTGTCAGACCAGAATACAAGTTTGAGGGTAGGTAAGTATTAATGTGAAAACAGTCTATTATACATTTTATTCTATTCCATCTTTCCACGTTTACTTTAGCATGATCAAAGGTAGTTTCATTGATAAATTATGAAAAAAAGTGGCGATTCGTATATTTTATTCATAATTGCAAAAAATCACCGAACTTGAATAGAAATTGCGGGAAGCTACACTGACCCAAGTTGAGACCTTATTAATTAAGATTATTATCTCCTACGGCCTTCGGCCTTCAATAAATTTCTTCTTCAGCCTTCCTTCAAAAGCATGATTCCGATCAATGTAAGTGCATCCGCAAGTTTCTCCTCCCTCCCACAAGCAATTAATATATTTGTTATTATTTCCCGACTCTTCCAGCTTCCCGATTGGCCAGTTCCACCCTTGAAATCCCAACGCCTATTGGTCGGCCGATTCAAGGACGACCTCCCGCTGATATTTTTCGCCCGTCATTAGATATAAAACCGCCGCTTCCTCATTATACAGTTTGTGTCTTGTGGTTTCTAAATCAGGGAAGATGTCGACTGGGCTCAGCTTCTTTTTATTGGGGATAGTTCTTCAATTAGTCCAAGCTGAATTACGTAAGTATTTTTTTTTTTTTTTTAAATTTGGTTGAAAATTTTATTTTCCGAGAAAAAGAAATTTTAAGAGCATTCACTTGAAATAGCGATGGATCCAGGGTAAGCAGGAACCCACTCCCCTGGAAGGTGAAAAAAAAATGATCTTTAAAAAGTTGAACAATCAGCACTTCTATTATTATTATTTTAATTGAAGAGTGCATTGTATTAAAATAAAACCAAATATGTATAATTTGTACTCAAAAACAACGAATAATTTCAATCGTTTAAATATTGACATTAGAAATTCTTCCCTTATTGGCTAAATAAATGAATATTGTTGCTTAAAGCAGTTGCTAGAGTGTTTTGATCCCTTGGAAAATATTTTTAATTAACTTTGTGGGGGAAAAAAAATATGCAAACTATCGTGTTTATGAAGAATTTTGGCCCCCTATTTTATGGCAAAATATTAAACTAAGCTAAAATACTAAAATACACTTTTTTTTTCACTCACTCACCCACACACTTATACCCTTAGTGTATGAAATTCACTTGTTTCGCAAGTGGGAGCTCCCCCATATCCGCCACTGGATGGATAAAAGCTGAAATAATTATTTTCGTATATGGAAAATTTGGAAATTCTAATATTAAAATCTATCTTTTCTTCAAAATAATAAATAATATAATAGTTAATTTCATTAAACTTGACTTTTTTCATTAATCCTTACAATAGCGAATCCACTTTACACCTAATCAAGTTCAACAAAGGTTTGTAAAATCTATTCGTATTTTATTCATTTCTGAAAATCCAACTTCATGAAATCAGTTTTTTGTAGTTTACAGCTCACACGTACATAATGTTTTATGTTTTATTTAGAATAGAAATTAACAAAGCAGAGTATTGTTAGTAAACTAGTAAAAAATAACTTATTATATTTTAACCATATTGTACACAACCCTTTTTATGAAATTATCAACATCCGTGTAAAACTTTGTGAATGGCTTCATCTCATTGTAAAAATCCTCAGAAATAGTGGGGTTTCTCAATAAAGTAATTAATTAAATTTTACGTAACCCATATATTGATCTGTTGTGACCGGAGGCTACTCCAAACAACCCAATATTTTTATAGGCCCCCGTTTTGCTCAATGTTTTTATCAAATTATCTTACGATTCAAATTAAAAGCAAATGGGTGTTCATATGTTCTTAGTAGTAGCATAAAAGAGACACAGTTTACCGACTTCCAGATTGAAAACGCACTATTTTCAAGAATCTTCGTAAGTAAAAAAGTTGTTAATTACGTTAAGATGAAGTCAATCATGAAATTATAGATACATGTTAGTAATTTGATAAAAATGAGTATTCACTGCTTGCAGTTTGACATTAATTTTCGTATAGTTGTCAAAGGTGTTTTGATTACAAAAGTATTTTTTCTCCGTTATAGAAATTAAAAAAAAAAAAATTAACTACAAAAATACTATATTACAACTTGCATTAATTCCTCAAACTCATGAAAGTTATTTTTTCTTTCAAATGTTGATATTCTTAATATTTATAAATAAACATTTTTAAAAGGAATTAAAATGTTACGATAAACAAGTATTCTATTTATTTTATAACTTTAATCTTTCAGTCATTTTCAATAAAAAAAAATTATTTATCACAATGAGAAGTCTTTATAATAATTTTCCAAAACTGGATTTTTTTACTTTTGATAGACTGCTCCTGAGTTTTATATTATTGTAATTTTCTTTCTGAGCGAACGCTGAATTTGCTTTAAGTAGTAAACGATCTATTATATTTTCATTTTTATAAATATAGGCCATATTCCACCAACATTTTTACAACGATTCGGCCAACACTAGGATCATTTTCAAGTTTGGAAATTTTTTTATCATTATTAGATTACAATTTAATTACATTCACAATCAAAAGATTTTCTTTTATTTTACGTAATTAGTTAATCTCCTGATTCTTTCATACATTTATACTATACATCAATTATTATACTTTTTTAATTGCCTGTCATGTAAGTGACCTTTACACATTATACAAATTTAATTGTTAACTCGATCGAGCCCCCCTCCCCAACATGACAATGGCCATGATGTTGTCAAGATAAAATAAAAAAGAAATAAAATGTTGGTGAAACATGGCCTTAATTTATCAAATTTAAAATATCAAGACACCAAATCTAGGTATAATCGACAAAATATAAATCTACTATATTTTATTTAATTCAGTAATTTACCAGAGGATGCATTGCATGATTGTTTCTGGTATAATATGATTTTCGATTCCTATTTTATTCTAGTTTGTATCAATACACGTAAACGTTGATGTTTTCCGTTAGTTGCTTTATTTAAACAGTACCAACGGTTTTCCCACCTAATCGTTTCCTAAATCATAATCTACCAATCGTGACTCCTTTGTAAGAACAATGCTGACGGGTTATTGTGAGAATGCGCCATTTGTTAACAATGCATACTTCTCCTTTTCCGGACCCCTTACACTCGAGATGTCCTTGTGCCCTGTGTGTGGCTAACATGTCAGGACAATTATCCCTAAATGGCAATGGACACGCGTGGAAACTCTTTGATTATTATATTTAACCGACTTCAAAAATTTAGGTTCCCATATAACCTTTAAGAATGTTTTTTCAATATATATTTACTCATTTGTCAGGAGCTGTTATTAAAAAATAACCATTCAATAATGACGACTATTATAACAAAATAACTCGAATTACTCGGTGACATTTTTTCTTCATTGCACTGCTATCATGACAGTGAGATAGGGTGTAAATTAACCTGATAACACGTATTAGGAAAAATAAGAGGTGTAGAATTTTATTACAGATGGTGGATTTTTTTTTTTTTTTTTTTTATGCACTTTACAACTCCTTTATTCACTATAATAACTTCTAATATTCATCGAGGAATTTAATAACTTTTTAAGTTTAGATTGAATTAATTTGAAGTTAATATGTGTGATTCCCAGATTACGAGAAATTATCAAGATAAACTTTTTGTATTTTTTAATCATAATCAATTTAAATATATTTTCAAAATACTTGTCTATACATTCAATGCATCCTGAACTAATAATCTTAAAAATTAGTCAAAATCAACTGTTTTTTTTTTCTTGGAACATTAAAAATTTCCAAATTAATTATTGTTATACAGCTTGAATTTAATTTTTTTTTAATCTACAGTTAAGAAAACAAGTTAAATTAGAGCTATTACCAAGTAATGACCTCGATAAAATCAATTAATTTTTTTAATAAAATAATTATTTTTACGTTATTATTTTTATTTCTTTAATTTTTTAAATTATCTTTATTTTTACCTCTGTGTTTGGGTAATCGAGAAAGAACCAGGGTTCAGCTGTTATCAACGTACTATGTTTTCCTCCAAATAATAGGAGAAATTTAGTAATCTGGTACCATTGTATTTATTGAGGGTACATTGTTGATTTAAAAAACTTGTTATTTAAAATATGATTTGTTTGGAATTGTTTTTTAGTATAATTTGTTTTTCTGTTAAATTATAATTGTTTTCCCTCTTAAAAATATTAAAAATGAATTCCTGATATAAGTACATACACTTGAAATACGTAGGTTTTCATCATTTCCTATTTCTATTATTAATAGAAATATTGTTTCGCCAAAATATTTGTCAATTGAAGATTATCTCTGTATATATTGCAAAGTGCAAGACCAAGACCGATTTTGTCAACACTATATACAGCACATGAAATCAATATTCTGCCGCTTTATTTAAATCAAACATACGTTTCCACGACTTAAATATTTTATATATATATATATATATATATATATATATATATATATATATATATATATAACTAGAGCATACAACTAATTTAATAACCAGATATGAAATTAGGATTAACCGCTCTGCAGCTTTGCAGCTCATTTAAAAAGCATATGAATTATGTATTATTGTATTAGAAAACGCCTAACACGGGTCTGTGGAAACTACTCATTTTGCTTATAAACTGTTCATTACGAAAGAATGGTCAGTAATATGTCATAATTCCTCTTTAATGTTTTCATCTCTCTTGCTTCCTTGTCTCCATTTGCCACGATCCAAAGGTTCAATGTGATGAATTGACTAATATATGATGTATCTATTAAATATATTTTATTAAAAAATGATAAATATGTTTATTTATATATTATAAATATATATAATTGAAATAAGTAATAATTTTTAATATCTTTCATTAACATATTTTATATGAGTAGCAAACGTATTATGCACTGACTTTTACACATTCATGCTTTTTACTCACAGAATGTTCAATACATAATTTTTCGAGAAGTAATCAATAAAAATTCTCACTGCAAAGACATTTGAAATTTAGCTCACTCACTAAAAGAATCAAAATTCTTATCGACAAAATCATTGTAATGCCAGTGGTTATGTATGGGTCTGAGACATGGATCTATACCAAAATCTCACAACGCATGCTCCACTCCTGGAAGAGAAAAGAGTTGAGAAGAATATGAGGCGGAATCACTGAGAAAAGGATTAGGAAAAGAAGAAGGAACGAGGAACTGCGTGAACTGAGGAACCCGATATCGTGCGATTAAAACGAGCCCGTATAAGATGGATCGATCATGTGGGAAGAATGCCCGACCAAAGAATGCCGAATGAGAAGCCGGGTAGCAAAAAAAGTAGAGGATGCCCTTGGGTCAGATGGCAGAAGAATGTGTAGGACCATTTGAGGCGGCTGGGTGTTCAAAAATGGAGGGAGTCAGCAAAGGATCGAGGATATTGGTTAGCTGTAGTTCAAGGGGCCCGAGTTCTTGCAGAACCGTAGTGCCATTGCATTAAATAAATTAATTAAAAATGTCTTTAATGTAATTTGTTGAATGAAAGATATAGTTAATTGATACGGATCAGTCCGTTTAACTTCATGCCTTCTTAACGAAAAACGCGGTATTTATTTTCATATCCGTTCTATTTGGCTTGTACTTGCAATTCGTTCGTACGATTCGAAACCCAGATAACTAGCCACGTTCTGGAACTGGAACTTTTCGGAAAAAACTCTCGAGGATAATATTCATCTCACTTAAACGGGAATAAGTTGACTGGTGGAGAATGACTACAAGACTAAACAAACCCTGATTATAAAATAAAGTTGAGAGTTCAATATATTCATATTAGGTTTATCACCCTATAACCAAAGCATACAAATTAACATTCATGTGGGAATATGTAATATATTTTGATCATTTCAAAACGACTTAAATAACACTCTGCTAATTAAAAAATACGCTCATTGAGGTTATTAAAAAAAAGTCTAACAATTTTGCGAACTATTGAGGTCAACTTCAAATGAGGCGTATGCTTTTGCTATATTTCTTTTTTTTTTTTTTTAACAATTATGATTTTTATTTAACTTTACACGACTAGATACCACAGAAAGTAAAAATATTGCTTCTAATTATCTTAACCAACTGACTCGTATTTAGACCGGTTTGTTCGTTCAAGTAGAAAAATAAATGTAAATTACTTTTTGTCATAATTAATTTTCCATTATATAATTCTACTGTATATTATTGCCATGTTGAAATCTTAACTCGTAGAAATGTTAATTTTAAATAATATATAATACTAATCAAAATTAGATTCATTTGAGGACCGCTATTTTACCATATACATTGCAAAAATAAAAACTTCTTAAGAAAATGTATATTTTAATAAATTATTTTATTGTAACGTTATAGTTTCTAATAAAAATGGCATGTCTAACGATATTTCACATGTTCTTAAATTGTGTGTTCTTCTATATCCCCTTCCAATTGAGTCAGGAGTTACATTTGTATGTTTTGTTTTTTTGGGGGGGGGCTTCACTTTTTCTCTCACCGCCGAAATTTTTATTCCAGGACTTGAGTTTTTTGAGGTTGTGAACTCCTCTGCAGCTCCTACTAATTGAATTACAAGATTGAAAATATGTAATTGAATTGAATTAGGGTTAGAGAAGTAATTTTTTGTGGTAACAACTCTTTTTTTTCACTCCCGCCATTTGTATAACTTAAATTTTGAAAACAATTAAAATAGATTCAAAAATAAAATTTGAGAAAGCAACTCCATCTTACAATTGCAATACAGTTTTCTTAACTCTCAACTTAATTTAACGCAGTTAAATATTAATTTAAAAATTAAATCACTTTTAATCTGTTTTACGAAGACAAGAAAAAAACACGATCTTTACTATACATGCGTTTTTATGTGTATGTGTTGTTTTTTTTAGTCAATTGTTGTTGAATCATACTGTAATATATCTTTTACCTCAAACTCGTCTTACATAATTTTATTAAGGCTTACACGAAGTAATTCAATTAATTACTGTTGAAGTATATTTATATTTCGTCGTCGGGAAGTTAGAACCAGACAACTTGCCTGGAAAAAATTCTCTAATGAAACTGCTTACAAACTGACCCATTGGTTCTGTTTTCTATGTATTTTCAACAACTAACCAAAACAGTTTTTTTTTTTCTCCTTCTGATATATACATAGGGATGGACAGAGGCTCTTGGGATGAAAACTATCACTTAATTAGAGCCCT
Organism: Nezara viridula; assembly: GCA_928085145.1. NCBI lineage: Eukaryota > Metazoa > Arthropoda > Insecta > Hemiptera > Pentatomidae > Nezara > Nezara viridula. Next base: position 83,957,556 of record OV725080.1, on the reverse strand, counting down.
TATAAGAAATTTAATCTCCTTAGATAAAAGAGTAAAAAATCAAATATTCATTGATTGAGGTTAAAATGATAATGACTAAAAATAAATATGTGTTCGCACCTTAACAGATGCTAATCGAAACTACTCGTCCAAGCCATAAATTCCATAAAACCAGTAATTTAAAGTAGAATAAGCAAATTCAATCAACACCTATTTTTTTCATCTGTCGAGTCGGAAATCAGCTAAAGAGCTATATTCCAGAACTGAATTGATTATCTGAGAGGAGAGCAGCTTGTTGTTCCAACTCAATAATTTTAAAGCAAGATGTTGTTAGTGGGTTATATATTGTTTATGTTTTCGTTATTTTAAAACAACTAAGAAATATCAGCGAAAAACACTGATTATATTCTGGAATATGAAATTCTAGTACGAGTTATCGTTTTTATAAAATATTCGTTCGTTTTATTCTACTTCGGCTCAAGGTTCTCAGAGGTGCCTAATCTTCCAAGGTCGATGGCGCATGAATCCCTCTCCTCTTCTCCCCCAAGATATTTTATTGCTTCCGTTTTCTTTAAAACACTGCAAGCGAAAGTAGAATTAGAAAAATCGTCGATCATTAACAATATACTTGCTGCAGTATGTTTTCCCATTGTCTCTTGGTTCGAAGCTTTTAATTCCGCAGAAATGTGCTCCTTCAAAAATTCAAAACCCAGTCAAATTGTGCCCACTTCAAAATTTTTGATGCGGCAACTTGCACCATTAAACCCCCTTCTTGATAAACCTGAGGGTTCTTACGGGTCCAAGGTCAAACCTCTTGCAGGAGAGGAGCAAGTGAATCATTGGAAACAATAACATTATTTTGAAAAAAATTAATAATAAAATAAATATTAGAACTTATTTATTCTTCCAAGATTTATTGATTGTTTGGTGCTTTGTATCCCTCTTATTATTTTAAACAGTCGGTCAATAAGCAAAAATTTTACTATAAGTATTATTGATGTTTTATCATCACAAATGGGCAAAGGTGAAAGTTCCCGACTTTACATGAACACTTAGTTGCCTATGAAAGCCACAGACTGCTGCGTCGGGTTTCGCAAGCTTATTGCAGTCCCGTTATGCAGTGAACCTGCAGTGACATAATGCAGAATCCACAAGGGATAATCCTCCGTGGTAACTTCATCGTTGCTGCATCTTAGCTTTTACAAAAATGTTGCGAAATGATGAAATTATAATTCGAATATTTTCGTCATGTAGAATTTAATACGGCGTGAAAATCATGCTAATGCATGCAGGATTAATTGGTCTTAAACGTCATTGTTTAGGATATAATTAATTGGGTTGCATAATTATTTATTATTGTAGTGCAGAGTCTAGTTACGATTTGTAATCTGCTTCAACGATAAGAAAACATATCGATACAACAAAAAAAGCTAAAAAGGAATTTCTAGGTAAACGCCTTTGGGTGTGCTCACAAGGACGTCTGCCTGTCTTACTACAACGTTCAATCCGTTTAGCTGACACTAAAACTCAGTCATATTTTTATTTTATTTGTTCTCCTCTATCTCACTTTTTGCTTCTATACGGGGTTATTCCTTAGCCGATGGATTAATGACAGAGTTAAAAGCCCTTAGTACCGGAAATTGAACTCGAGTTAAAAAAAAAAAAGTACATTTTAAAAATACCATAATTACAGAAACAATAATGTAGACATTTCTTTTTTCTTTTTTAATTGTTTTCTTTACATGTGCTTACATTTAGTTGTTGCACGTGTATTATAATTTAAATGGAGGACATATTTTGAAGTATTTTGAAATGTGGCCCCCTCAAAAATTTTGATGATCCAACGTCCTCCATGAAACCCCCTTCTGGGCACCGCTGTATAGAAGCACCCAGGTTAAAATGTTGCGGTCTTACCATCATCTTCCACCCGCATACGAACTCCTCGAAATACAGGTAGTTCTCTTCTTTCATTACTAGAGGGATATCACTTTCTGTCATAACGTACAATGTATCAAAATACATTGTATAACCAAAGGTAGTATAGCATTAGTAATTCTATATCCAACCTTCAACTTGGTGTCAATCACCTTCCTCAGCGACTCCGTATTAACTGCAAACCCTCAGAACTCGAGTTTTGCCATATATATATATATATATATATATATATATATATATATATATATATATATATATATATATATATATATATATATATAAAATTATTTTCAATAAAATCCTGTAACTAAGGTTCGAGCCGTTGGTTTCTCATAATCGAAATCCTCTCTACACGTAATGTACGTATTTGCAAGCGCTTCACCTCACTCGTCCAACCTGACCGCTATGTATAAAACTGCAATAATAAATTATCAATTTAAACAAAAAATGTGGTAAATAAATTTATACTCCCTAAAAACGTAGGATCATAAATATTTGTTTTACAGCAATTAATTAACGTTTTACATTTAAAAAAAAACCTGTAACACTATAACCCATGAAAGATCTTGGGTTCAGTACTATTTAGGGAAATCACTGTTCCTTAGTCTACGGTTGTGCAAGGAGGTGATTTGACCGAGATCATGCTCAACCACCAGGCTTTTTCTCTTAATTAATTAAGGGTACCCACTTTATAGAGGCTGGGTGTGCCCCACGGCCAATGAAACAGAGTAAATACTTTTTCTGCCCGGATTCTAACCTGGGACCTTTAGCATTGGAAGCTCAGTACCCTACCACTGAGCTACCCCGCTCCTCTTTACATTTTGATACTATATAAAATTATTTATTTTCTGTTACAGCCAGCTACATAAAGGTATGCAAGAGAAACGACCCTAAAATAGATAAATGTATCATAAATTCCATTGAAACCATCAGGCCTCAACTTATTAAAGGTTAGTAAATTTTACTTTTTTATTAATACATTAATTATTAACTGTTATTTATTATAAAATATTATTGGATTGGAAAACAGGAAGTATCAGTATTTTTTCTGAAAACGTTCCAAATTAAAACTTAATTAACCAAAAATAGAATCCATGCACTTACTTACTTAAGCCCTTTTGGACCTATGCTTCACAGATAAACGGGACAGCCAAAAAGACTCATTACTAAAGTCTCCTGGTACGTTAGTAACATTACTTTATTTAAAGACCTACAAATGCCAATAGTTAACGACCACATATGAACATACTACAGAAGATTTCACAATAACATAAACGGACACACCAATTCATTTATTCTAGCCATGTCTACATTTAGCATGCCCTAAAACACGCTTAGGAACGTAAAAAAAAGCTGGATGAGGAGTTTTCTCGCTTAAAAAGTATAATAAATTCAACTATTCAACGCCACTACAAGTATTCTTACCGACAGCAGCTATCCTGATTGTCATTATTTATGTGGGTAAAGATATAAAAAAATAGTATCAGGTTATGAGGCCAACGAAGAAAAATGAGCCTAACAAAGAAATAATCATTTGGAAGCTATATTATTATTTATTTATTTTTTTTTTGCCAAAAATGTCTAACTTGAAAAAATGGTGGCCAGTTGAAGAAAATTAAGATAAAAATGATAGATGTGGCAGAACTTCATTTTCGAGATGTACCCTTTTTTTTTAGATCAATTGAAGTATTTTTTAAGATACTAAATACTTCCAAAAATTAAAATTTTCATTTCTCGAGTTTATTTATTCAGTATCAGGAAGTTCCTTATTTTGTTAATTACTAGTTTCTGAGTAATTCTGAGACCATATAATCCGTAATTGGTCTCTCAGCGGCCTTCGTTTTGAATAGAAAGGATAGTTTATAGATTTCCATCGACGAGTTATAGATAATTAAATGACAGCAGTTTCAATAAACTTTATTGTTAATTCATTTATTAATGTTGCTATATTTTTTACATTATAGATAAAACATTAAACTACATATCATAACTCATCAATTAAAGAAATGAATAAATAATCATACAATAAACTTTAATATTTAAGTATGTAGAAAAGTGAAAAAAAATAGCTTACAAGTTCTAAATATTAACAAATATTCATTTATAATTAATTATTGCAGGAATTCCAGAGCTAGATGTACCAGCCTTAGAACCACTCGTTATTGACAAAATAGCTGTTTCTGAAGGAGGGCCTTTCAGAGCTATTGGAACCGATGTCACCATCAAAGGAGCTTCCAATTTCGAAATTAAAGATCTCAAGTAAATTTTATGTTATTATTATATATTTATTTATTTATATAATTACTTAAATAATTCATTTGGTATCCATTATTTCCTATCTCGGTGTAATTGCATCGTCAATATCTGCACCAAAATCTTCGTAATAGGCAATCATTTTATACGTTATTGTTCTTCATATCAATACAAATATAATTATATCAAACAAAAAGTAACATTTTAAAAAATGTTTTACATTCATTAGGATCGGTAATAATTAATTTAAAAAATGTCACTGTTTCGCTAAGAAATGAGAGCTTGTTTGTCGTTCTTCAGACATGAGCATGGTTCCTACTTAAACAATAATCATGAAGAGTGAAAAAAATAAGTTAAACAAATTTAAAAAAGCTGGTGCGCGCTACACACAACTTCCACTCACCGCTCTACTTTGACTACTATTTTTTGCTAATATTGAGCTAGTTAAAAATTTTTGAATTGCATTTTTAACTGAGCTAAAGCTAAAAGATTACAGCTAACAAATCATTAACACCATTAAAATAACAAAAACCCTATTAATTATATCATCAGTCGGCTACAAATACCTCGGTACTCCATCTGTTTTATAAACCACACAACTCCAGTCTCTGAGCTATGTATATATGGCTAGAGATATTTTGAAAGTATATCTGTATATTAAACCTATAAATGATTTTGGACTGTACGACTAGTAGTTATTATTCTGTTATTTTCCATTGTTAAGTTTACTAAAAAGAAATTACGAGATTTTCATTGCCTGACATAGAAAGGTCAGAAGTTGTCACACTAATTTCAAGTGGATAATGTTGTGATATCACAAATATAAAACTCATCAAATTATTTACTAATTTAATATTCTAAAATATTACATGACGGTTTTCGGAATAAACGGACGTTGATACCTAATTATTTAAATATAATATCATGTCTAGAATTACTAAACTACAATAAATGTATTTAAGGTTATAAACATATGCTTTATAAATCCATGAAATATTTTTATATTTCATTTCTTCTTTCACACAAGTACAATGAAATAGTATTTTAAACAATGTCATAGTCTTGATTCGGTGGATTTTAAATACTTTTTCAAACTTAAAAAAATTGTAAGAAGTTTTCATTTAGTAAGGAAATATCATTTAATTTTCTTGCAAACATGTGATTTACGTTAAATAATGTTAGTTTTCAGAAATTATTATTTATATTTTATTCGTTACTTTCCGTTATCTTTTACAACTTTATTAATTAGATATTATTTTTTATGAAATTCTTCGCTTTCCAACGATATATTATACGTATACCTCCTGACTATTATTTCCGAAGATTCATTTTCGAGCTGGATAAGAATATTTATTTTTTTCTCCTTTATTCATTTTTTTAAAAATATCATAATCCGTCTTAAAGGACATTTATGATAGTGTTCAGAGATCACATTAAGACTATATTCAATTATTAAATTCTTTCAAAAGTTATATATAGCCTTTTTTCATAATTCCTAACGAAGAGAGTATAGTTAATTTTTTTTAATAAAGTCAAATTATATGCATTTTATAGGAAGGCCGTATATGAACATTGAGCATGTAAGCCCTGCAAAGTGATATCAATGAGGATAAGGCCTAGGTGATATTAAAAACAACTTAATAATACACTGATATATCGAGTTGTCGAGCCGTTGTCGAGAAAATCGTAAAAATGTGTGACATCGATATATAAAGTGTCACTTCCGGTTAGCCGATTTTACGATAACGTTGCTGGAATATCTGAGGTATATACAAACCTTAAATATGAAATGCCACGTTCATATCTATTTTTTATTGAGCTAGACTGCTCACATACATACACACAGAGACCATTTTGCGGGACTGGTTATTTGGACTCAGGAGTCCTGTATTTCCGTTGAAAACTCAGATTCGAAAATTTTCACAATCGTAATACCATCTCTTACTATACATTTTACATATAGGTAAGTGAAAGTAATAAGCCAAAATGATGAAAGCCAGGTGATGTTATGAAATATTTCAAGATTCAATTATTTTGAACGAACATTAGTGGAACATGTTCTTTCCAAGCCGAAAAAATACTTTACTTCTTCAAGCAAAGATATTTTAAAAATCTATTACTTGCAAAATATTTTCTTTATTTTTCAACTTATTTTTTATAGTATTTTTTTATAGTGTATAATAGAATCCGATGTTAGTATAAAGAATTAAAATAAAAATTATGATACACTACTGGATCAGATGAAGTTTTTGATATGCTGCACGGAATATAAAACTATTCAGTAACTAGATCTTATGCATATTAAAAAAAATGTGATATTAAAAACTAATGAATGTGAGATATACGTTAAAATATAATTGTCCCATCTCCGCTATAAAATCTTGAGTATCTAAAAAACACCTTAATGAACTAACCAATAAAGTGATAGTCACACTAAAACAAAATTGACCCGTAGCTAGTTTTAGACAGATTATGTTGTAATGGCCGAGAGAGTTTTAATGCTTTATTGTAAAATGTTTCAACATTTGTAGTTGAATGTTTATTGCCATGCTATGGCATCAAATCATGTCATTACAGTTATATGTAAGAGGACATATAACTTTTAACATCTCAATGTTATCTACTATTGCCACGTTTAATGGCCTCACTTTCCCATGTGAGTGATCATAAAACTATTATTGAAGTCTTCTCAAGGATAAACAGCCTCGTTACTTATTACTTAAGATGGAAACTAGGATTTGGATAGCTGATTGTTGAAACGGAGAATAAAATTATGAGAAAATATGGAGGAGTAAACGCTAAAATTACTCGAACATGAATTCTCACGAATGTTAGAATGGAGAAGGGCCAGGAATAAGTGTTATGATGAATGATTTGCTCACAAGGGGAAGTTTCGGATGTAAGGTTACCGATTCCAATGAAAAATGTTTTGGTGATACTAGGTCGAAATATATACACCCAAGTCCGAAGGTTTTTGTCAATGCGCCCTAGGAGTCGAGAGAAAAAAAAAAATTTTATATAATTTCACCAGATTTTTAGTTTTACTAAATGAAGGTTTGATGCCTGTCATTAAACAGATTTATTTAATGAAGTCCAAAACTTCTCTCGTTATACTTTTTTGCTACGTTTAAAGCTTTGATGAAACTAAAAAAATCAAGGCTTAAATATTTCTGCTTGGACTTAAGAATATTAAAATTAATTATCTAAATTTAACGAATTATAATATTATTCCTTCAATATTATATTGCAAAGAAAGAAAGAAAGTAAATTTTATTCTGGGACACTTATCAGAATAACTATAATGACAAAGAAATGACAATTGTCTGGCGATTATGAATAATTAAATTTAAAAAAAAATTTAATTTACAAAGTTTTCTAACCTTAATATTAAAATAAAGAAAAGACACCGTAGTAAATATATGATCGTGAAGTAGACCTATGAATACCGTTGTAGCAATAATTGACAAAAATGATAAAAACAGGATTCTAAATTTTAGAGACCGTGAGTATTGAACACAATTATAAATGTAATTTTTAGTTTCATTTACTTCTTTTATTTCAATAATAAGTATAAAATAAATAAATAAAATAAGGATGATCGAGGTCAATAACACGTCTTTGTCTGATAATCTGTAAATTCAGAGTACAAATTAATCGTATTAATCGTCTTTTAAGTGGCTGGTATCGAGGTATAGCGTTTTATTCTGCGCCCTTGTTCTCGATATTTGCACCATAATAAACTATTATTCTATTGAACATAATTATTATCATTATTCGGCCATAGGTGAAATGCCTTATGTATGATCTGACTTTATGTCAGGTAATAAAATGCGTGAAAATTGTTTTTATTACAACTATCTTATTATTTGATATTTAATAAAACGTCTGTTTATTTCGCATAAGAATAATGCTAATTGGTAGTTAAATATTGTTTAGTGTGCGAGAGTGATTGAGTATGATAATTACTTAGTATGTTATCCCTCCGTGAAATACAGCTATTGTGAAAGTCCTTGATCGACTCGGAAATTATAGAAGGAAGTAAATTACATTGCACTGAAAAAAAAAATACAACTATCAATCGATTAGCTTAAAGAAATATTTGTTCCTGGTCACGTTATTTTTAATTTTTAACCTTTATAACGCTCATAGAAAGTTCGTTAACACTTCAAGGGTTTATATTTCACCGTATCACTTACTTATTTCAAAAAAACGTCATCAATCATTAGGTAAATGACTAAGCTAAAAAAGGTATAAAATGTCATCACAGAACGTCCTTGGATAAAATGGATATCATAGTTTGTCTATTAATAAATAACTTCGATCATTGTTTCATCATCATAAAATGGTGATGCTTAATCATTAAAATAAATTAAAGGCAATCAATTAAAGAAACAAGTATCTCTGACAACCAATTATTGTCAGAACTTCCAGTTCTTAGAAATGGCTTGTTTTTAATCTTCAAGGCCACAATGTTGAAAATTTACTTTTTAATGAGTAATGATTTTATTAAAAAATATTGTATCTTGAGTTCTTCCCAGAAAATAATGTTTACTTCAATTAATTTATTTATTTATTTATTGGGTATTGCAACAATCTGTCACCTGGACACTAATTATAGTGAGGTAGGATAACATTCACACTATATGTACAAAAAATATAAAATAAATAGAAGCAAAATAACAAAAAATAATAATCAAAAAGTATATACAATAAATAAAATAAAATAGCCTAAAAATAAGAAAATTAAAACTAAGCAAACAACACATGCATACCTATATACACTAGTTAAATTAATTAAAGACAAGATATATTACATATACATAATAAACGAGGTGAGTACCCTCTTCCCCATCCCCATTTTACAAATTATACACCTGTTCCTTTAATTGTACTCCTCATTGCTCAAATTGTATAATTTTAATTTATATGTATTCTGTAGTTCAGATTGTATTATTTTTATTAATATAAAATAAGCAGAACTTACCACAGTTTCGAAAAAGTTTTAATTTCTTTCAAAATCTATATTATACATCGTGCCTTATTGCCAATTTATATTATTATATAATTATAATTATTCCTATTCACAATTTGTAACCATAATAAATAATCAACTTGTCCAGCTTCATATAAGCACCACAATAATTTTCTTCTTCTTCTTTTTTCTCTACCTCCTTTGTGATGTTAATCGTGGAGTAGTCTCAGCCAACCTTCGTAATGTGTCCCTATCCTAGGCCTTCCTCTTCATCACCCCCAGAGTCGAGCCCTGCTCTCATCCGAATCTATCCATATAAATGTTATATATGATTCTCGGACATCCAACCAAGCGCTGCCCCCTCGGTCTGGCCTCCATCACCTCCATCCACCTAGCTCTACGCTCTTACCCCATCCTGCAGACATATCCATACCACTTGAGCTGGCGTTCCTCTATGATATCCCTTACATGTCTAAATCCAAGGGTATCTCTAACTGTCCTGTTCCTCACGCAGTCTCTTCTTGTGTTTCCAACAACTCTTCTGAGATACCTCATTTCTGCTGACGTCACTCGTGAGGCATTCTTGTCCAATAATACCCAGCTCTCAGCTTATTGCCAGAGGCTCTCAGCCATATAACAAGACCGGGAGGAAGACAGTTTTAAAGATGCGAAGCTTTGCCTCTTTGCTCATCTCTTGCTTCACCTCCAGTGTTCGGGAAACTTTGGAAGAAGACCTGGTTAGCTTTACACACTCGATGCATAACTTCTTGGTCCATCTTCCCATCCCTACTGAAGACAGTTCCCAGATATTTATAAATATCAACTTGCTCCAGTCTGTGTCCTTCACACATGAACCTGAGGTCTACCTCCTCCCGTCCTACCTGCATAATCTTGCTCTTACCACGGTTGATTGCAAACTCTCTTCTCTTTAGCTCCTCGGACAACTCTTCCACTGCAACTTGCAGAGAATTGTCTGTTATCACCACAATGCCATCTGCATAAACGGAGCACTGAGTCTGAACGGACAGCATATTCCAATATCAACGATTGCTCTGGGTGTTCTTCACTTGTATGCCTTCAACACCTCGTCCATGACAATGTTAAACAGAAGTGGACTGAAGCTATCTCCTTGCTTCACTCCTTTATAAAATCTTAAATGAACTTCATTCCATTCAATCTAACCACGCCTTTTGGAACTTGGTAAGCTGATTAATGACACTAATGAGGTTCTGTGGTATCCTCTTCTCCTGTAAGGCAGTCCAAATCTCCTGTCTGGGAACCGAGTCAAAGGCCACTCTGATTCCAAAAAGGCGAAGTATACAGGTGCTCGGTTCAAAGCTCTTTCCGTAACCAACCTAGCTTGTTCTTCTTCCATGTAAGGTTCGACATAAACTCTTAGCCACTGCTCCATGCTCTTGCTGCAGACCTTATACACCACCAAAGAAAGGTATATGGGCCTGTAGTGTTCACATAGGGTCTGGTCTCCCTTCTTGTATAGTAAAATTTTATTCCCATTCCTCATGTATGGTCCCAGAGTTCATATCCTCTGAAACAGATTCTGTAATGCTTTCACCAAAGCTAGTCCTCCAAACTTCACAAGTTCTGGTGCTATGCCATCTATTTCTGCAGCTTTTTCAGGCTTGATATTTAACAATAATTTAAGCCTTTTATTTATGATATTTTCGTTGTTCCTTATATTGTGCTTCTTTTTCTATTTCATAATAATTATAATTATAACACAAGGGGAAATGTCTAGATCGAAAAATACCTGCTGTCACCTAGGTAAAATCAAACTACCATCTCCATGTGAATAAATACCATTTTCCGTATAAATTTTTAGTCTAAAATCTTTATCAGGTAACAGGAGCTCAACACATATGTAATTAAATGAACATCTGTGTAATTAATGCTAATTATAGAGCTAATAGGAGAGATCATGTAACCTCCTACACTCCTAATACTAAACTAAAGTAAAATATGATATATACTAAAAACTTTTTAATATAAAAGAGAGATGTAAATAATAAGAAATTCTTGGAAGATTCACAGAACTGCATCTCCCAAATAGTTTTTAGTGACTAACCGGTCATAGCTTTATCAATTAAAGTTTCATAAGTTTCCTTCATTTCCCATTACCTTCTCACATTTTGAAAAGAAGCTCTCCAATCATGAAATTGTTACTTAAGAACAAAATATTGATTAGAATTGAATAACAGTTTTAATATTTAAATTTCAAGTTTAGGATCAGATTTTAGAAGTTCTGATTTTTTTTCTTTTAATTTTTGTCTTATTTTTTTTTTAAAGACTATTGTATTAATTCTTGAGATGATTTTTTGTTAATATATTGAGAATGTATATACTGTTGGATCTTATAAGTGTAGTTTGTGGTCAGTAATGTTTTCTGTTTTTTTGTTGAGTTTCCGAATTAAGTTTATTTCCTATTTTATTCCATTCTATTTGTCGAACTGTTTTGGAATGATGTACTGTGTCCATTTAATTATCTGTTGAGATATGTTCTTTCATTTTTCTTCATGTATATGATATTATATTTTTTAGTATAGTGCAATTTCAGTTTAAATGGAACGGACTAAAAATAAATAAATAAATGTATACAGAAGTAGCTTAGATTATGGTTCTAAATCTGTGATCATATTCAATTTTCCACTACTCTAAAGTCCGGGATTATTCTATCAATCACTGCTGGTAATTTTCCTCCCATATCCTCAAGTCAAATTTTTTAGTATCTGTAAGGTTGTATATATCTGGCATACATACTTTTTTCATGATTATTTTCAAGTAAACCTCATCTTTCATTTGAACAGAATGATGGTAAATGATAATGTAGTGTCTCACTTTAATCACTATATTCAGTGGTTACAAACACTAAATACATATAAACATATACGGTTGTAACAAATCCTTCTTTTGGAACATCTCAAAGAAAAAAAAGACGTGCTCTATATGAAAAAATGGAAAAATAACTGAGTTTAAAAAAATAATCATAATAATTTCCATACCATTTCCATCCATAGTGATTTTGCTAGTATTTATCTTGTTGACAAAGTTACGGGACTCTGTATATTATATTGTAGGTAGTTTCTCAAACAGCCTCTGTAATCCAAACCTCCTGTAATCTATAAAAACTCTGCAACATTTAGTTTGGATTACTGCGATTACCGTTTATAGGGAAATTTAAAACGTTAAGTTGTTAGTTGTGGCTCATGGCTTTGTTTTAAACTCTAATCAAATGATTAAATTAAATACAGCTTTAAATAAGCTAATTATTAATTCAATTTACCTCTAAATTAAATATTCCTTTATTTGGATGCAATTTAGGTACCGTATTCCACATAAGTCTGTGGCTCTTTATTCCATTTATTCTTTTGAATCAGCCGATTAAAGTTATCGAAATTACATTTGTTGATAATCTCAAATATCTGGAGATGCACTTAGATTGATCGCTTCTATGGAGACTGCACATAAAAATACTTAAAGAAGAGTGTCTAAAAAGGATCGCCCTGCTCAAGTGTCTTTCCCCAATGAACTGGGGAGCAGATACGAAAAGTCTGTTAAATATATATTCCACGACCATCACTAGTAAATTAGACTATTTCTCAAGTGTTTACAGTACCGCATCAAAGAAAACTTTAATGATGTGATGTTGTACACAACTGTGTTTTAGGAATATGTACTGGATCATCAAACTTCTGAAAGTCTGCTCTGTGTTCAGTGGAGAGATTATTGTAATTAGAAAAGTTTTAACATACATTGAGACAACTGATAGTAGCAATTGGGTCATGATAACGGACTCAAACAGTGCAATTCTAGCCATCAAAAAGAAAAACTGACAACCATACTGGCGAGAGCTATTAGAAATATTTGGTGGAAACTAACAGAAAAGGGTAAGGAAATAATATTCTTTTGGGTCCCTTCACATTGCAGAATTGTCGGAAATGAACAAGCTGCCAACATGGCAAAGAGCCGAGAAAGAAATACAACAGTTATAATTAACGAAATGTAGCAGAACAAATGGCAACAAAAATAAGCCAAATTAAAAGAAATAAAAATCCATTGTTCGAAATGGAAAACCTGTAACTGATTCTCTAGGAAAGACTAGACAGTCTTCTTCTTCTTAAGAATTAGCTATTGTGAATTTTCATATGCTTATTTACTAAGAGTACTAGACCGATCGAGTTGAAATCGAGCTGTAAGGTGCAAAGAACAGTCCAACATATCATTTAAGAGTGCCCAGTATCTAAGAATATAGGGAAAAAAATGGATATGACTCAGGGCCTAAAAGAAAACCTCACTGACAACGAAAAAGCTGTGAAAAAAAATGAAATTATTAAAAATTTTGAAATTCTACAACAGAGTATGATCAAAAGATGTTGCCAATTACCCTACAGGGTAGAGGCAACAATAGAAATAAATAAATTTATTTATAATAGTTACAATTAATTAGTGCTTACTTGATAATATATAAGATAATTATTAATATACAAGATTGATAAAAAGATAAAATAAAGGTTACTTTCTTGAGCTTTAAGGGTTTAGTTTATAAGACTTATTCCAGTAAATTTGATTAATTTTTTTTTTCAAAAACTATGATTATTCATAAGAAAAAATAAACTGAGTTTTAATTTACAAATTAGATTTTTCCTTCAGTTTTTACTACATACTTAAGATAAAGATACAATATTTTAAATAACCTTTTTGTTTTGTATTTCTGAATATTCACATGTAGAAAATCGACCAAAAATGCTCAAAACCACATTTCTATTAAAATTGTATTGACAGGTTTTTTGCAGTATGGCAGGCAATATACAGAAATAAACAATTTAAATAAGTCTTTTTTTTTGGCCAGTTTGGTAATTTTTTACAGCTATAAATTACTCCATACTTTAATCATGTTTGACTAGTAATTATTTTAGTTTCAAATTGACTACTTATTTAATTTTCAGAATACCAACTATTTATGTCAAATTAGTTTTTATTTATTTTTTTCTGTACTCCTCTACCTCAATATTTTAGGCAATTTGGGAGGGCAGGAGGTAAAATAAATTTAGATACAATGCATTCAAAATTTCTTTTTGAACTTTTACAGGAGTGATGTTGATAAACTGCAATTCCAAGTTGCTATATACATTCCCTTTTTGACCTTTGATGCCACCTACGATGTTAATGCCAAAATTCTTCAGCTTAACGTGAAAGGAAAAGGTCCACTAAGAGCTAATGCAAGTAAGTAGTAACATATTTATATAAATTATATTAAATATCACTCTAGAAATAACACGTCACGTGACGTCTAGAAAAATATGTTTTTCTTTTCTTCATACATCCTTAATTTCGAAAGTTTTACATTTTTAACATGAAACTTTACATTTGCATTAAAAATAAATCCTGCACATTTATACAGCCAATGATGTTCTTTTCCTTCTCCTGTAAAATTTAGTGTTTTTGTGTTATATCATTATTCTTACAGGTGATCAATAAGTAAATTTTTGGTAATGTATCTATTATTACAAAATTTAATGTAGATTATATTATTTTTGCTGGTTGTAAAGTTATATATAAAGAGATAAAATTTGTATTTGCAAAAGGAAAAGTTATTATTATTCACAGTTGCTTTTGACTTCTCTGTCATAGAAATTTCACAATTTGGATGAAATTAGCTGGAACTTCAAGTGCAGCTCTCAAAGAGGCTATTTCATCAACAATAATATGATTTATTGCTTAAATATTTAGCTTCAGTTTATGCTATCCATGGATGTTAAAAATTGCTGCCAGAATGTAAAAAATATGTTTACAATATTATAAAGATTAGTACTCAATAGATAAATTTTATTTATATGTATATAAATATATTATATATATATTTACAACTTTTATTTAATCGACCTTTGAGTATTAAATTTAAACATAACCATTTAATTGGGAATAAGGTCACTTATTAATTATTTAATAAACTACTGGATGTTCATTTCCTCTATGTTTTGATCCCGGTATTTTTCTTTTTATAAGTTAACGATGGGATCCTCTTCAAAGTTTTGAAAATAGAGCTTCGATCAGGCGAGGGACACACCAACAGTCTCAGCCCTGTCCACTAGCACATATATTAAGCTACTCCATACAGTAGCTTTTCCAAATTAAATGGTTATGTTTAAATATATATATATATATATATATATTTTATTATTATTTTTTTTTTTTTTATTTCCCTACGTGGTAACCCCACACAAGGATCGTTTATTTGATTTTCCTTCATGCTCCATGCCTTAAAGACATACTACATGAATTACATTTGTTTACAATTGTTTTTTTTCTAGTTTCACATGATTTACATTTTTAGTTTACATATATATATATATATATATATTTTCATTATATATATATATATATATATATATATATATATATATATATATATATATATATATATATATATATATATATACATATATATACATATATATAACATATATCATAGATTTCAAAAGCTAAACTTTTATAGCAGTTAAAATTAAAAGTTTTTTTAGTTTCTATGGTTTTAAATAAAAGAAAATACAAATATAAATAATTTATTCAATAAAACACAAATTTATAGAACCAATGAAAAATTTGTAGTAATTACATCATAATTTCTTAAGGAAGAAACTTTCCGTCTAAAAAAACAGAAAACGTGCAATGTCTGTGAATGATAGTTGATTTACTTTTCATGCATAATTTTATATTACTTTATACATATATTCAAACATATAAATCCAAATTTCAAATGCTCCAATTTCTAGTTATCATGTAATATTTTGCTTACTTTTTACTTGCTCTCCTAAATTCCTGTTTTTATATCACGACTACAGATATGTTTTTAGGCTTTTCATCAATGACTAACTTATTCCATTCTAAGAATCAACACTTCTAAATAGCCTTCTTGATTTTAAATTTATTTACATATTATGATCAAAAATGAAAATATATATATATTTCTTACATGCATAATTTCACATGAAATTTTAAAATTAACCTAATATAACTCCGTAATACTATTATATTTAACTTCATCGATTCCACCTTTTAAGTAAAATCTATATAATATTATTAATACCACCAATCAAAATTATATATATATATAAATAATGATAGGTTTTTATCGTATAACATGTATTGTTAATGGTTTGTTTTGCTAATAAATATACTTCTTCAGCATATCGTGATATTTTCTTTTTATTATTGAATTTATTAACATTTAAAATGCATCCTCATTTCAGCTGACATTGATGGAACAGGAATATTGAAAGGAAAGAAGATAGTCAAAGATGGAAAACAATATGTTGCACTTGATCTTGATTTAAAACTGAAAATAAAGAATTATCATGTCCATCTCGAAAACCTCTTCGATAATGATCCAGCTCTCAGTAAGTGATTTTTTAAGTTTATAATTGTTTTATTACTTATTATGTATATTAAAAAAAAAACCTGTACCACTACAACCCATGAACCACAACCCACGGTTGTGCAAGGAGGTGATTTGACCTAGATCATGCTCAACCTCCAGATTTTCCCCCCTTAATCAATTATTTAATTAAGGGTACCCACTTTATAGGTATATATATATATATATATATATATATATATATATATATATATATATATATAAATATATGTAAAATTTGTTTATTGTTGCATAAACAACTATTCTTAATACTGAAATAATGCTATTATGGATTGATTCCAGAGCATTGCAAAAAATGTTCATAACCACTATATCTTAATATGAAACAATAATTTATAACAAAATTGAGTAGTTAAGAAAAATTTTTCATGTTATAATGTAATGTAATAATGGCTTACTTTCCTTTTCAGATGAAGCAATTAACGTTGCTCTTAATGATAATAAAAGGGAATTGATGACAGCTCTTCGACCTCAAGCAGAACAAATTGTAACAAAAGTTTTACTGAATATTGCAAACAAAATTACTCAACACTTCACATATGATGAACTTTTCCCCCTAAAATGAATTTTCCATTTCTGATCCATGACAATTTTTAACCACCAAAAATTTGATATCAAAACTATAAGTACATATATTTTTTCTTATGTATACCATTAATTTTGGACTATTGTAGACTAAATTAAAATAACAGAGTTCAACCAACATGTGAAAATGTATTTATACTATGTAAAATAAAAAAAAACATTAAAGTTTTAAAAAAATTAAAACTTTGCATGAATAATTTATTTTTTCCTTAAATATGGTAGACCTACTAATGAGGAACATCGCTCCAATAATGAATACTTTGAACTTAATACCATTAAAAAGAATAATAAAAGAAAAGAAAAAGAAAGTATGAATGAGGAGAAACAAAAATTAAATCAATCAAAGACATAAAACATGTATTTCTAAAAATAAAAACACGTGTCTTAGGGGAAAAAATGATATCAGGCATTTTCAGACTCCATTGAAATCAATTTGATACTAGTGGAGTTTTCACAAACCCTTTAAATGTGTTGCTAAAATTATAAAATAATTAATCACTCATTTGCTAAGCTTTGGTACTAAATGCTCTGAACAGGCTACAAAATGTTTTTATAATTACAATGAAAAATATAAATGTTTCACAGATCCATTATGTTTAATCAATAAATTATATTTTACTTACAAGTTTCTTTTTATTAACAAACATGAATTTGGTTTATTTTTCTCCTCAGTATTTTTAAACCCTGAAAAAAATATACTTTAATTGTTTATGTACTTATATTACCTTTAGTAAGTAATATTATCTTTATTACTTTAATAATATTACTTATAATTACTTTTGAATAATAAAAAATTAAATAAATATTTTTTTTTAGTATTTTATTCTAGTGTACACGATGCATTGTAAGTTATACTGCAGCATGAAAATATCCACAACTAGGATTTTTGAATTTTAAGTGTCAGCTTTACATATTTTGGTAAATAAAAAAAATGAAACCAACTTTGTTGAAATTCTTAAAAGTGAATAAATCAGGCCTGAAGGTTAGGATCATTAAGTTGAGAACACTATTTATTATTATTTATTTATTTATTTACCAACCCTGCCGTGCCTAGTAGGCAATACGGGTTCGCAACTACACCTCTGGACAACCGCCGTGCCTTGTAGAGCTCTCTCTTAAGGTTTGTTAAGGCCAGCGTCCACCATGGGACAGGTCGAGCTTTCGCCTTCCGGTGCTGAAGGGATTCCTCAGCGGCATCACAGACAATATTAGTGATCCTAGACACCCTGTAATCCAGGTCATTAGTCTGTTCTATTTCCGCTTCATCCCATTCATCATCTACCAATTTTCCCTCCAGCGTCGACCGGAAGGCATTCCAATCTGCCCTACGGGTTAGATAACCCTTGGCAGTACCGTGGGAACTTTCTGAATTTTCCACCAGCCTGAAGGATATCGCTTGGTGGTCGGAACTCGTCTCAGATCGGAGGGTCCAATCAACGATGCGATTGGCTATTAATGGCGTTGCCAGTGTAACGTCAATCCAACTCTGCCCCCTAGTGCTAGAGAACGTAGGGGTAGCAGAGGGATTGTTTAATACTACTAACTGGTTACGGGAAATAAATTCGCCTAGCTTTGCGTCTCTTCTATTCGTTTGATTGGATCCCCAGACCGTGTTCCAGGAGTTGGTATCTGAGCATATGATCACATTTCTGGTGGTAGCCGTGATCATCTCCATGGCGGATATGTCTTCGTCAATATCACTGCTATCAGGTAGGTAGGCTGATACTAACGTAAAAGCTACATTACCCCACTTGAAATAGCAAGCGACGGAATCCGCCATAGTATGCTGTCTCAGATCCATCACATCGAGGTTCGGGTTATTAACCACTATAGCAGCCCTGGGCCTCCTCTCTCCACTGCTCAAGGCGATAACCCTCGATGTGAGGCCAAACCCCGTGACTATGTTCCCACGGCAGCTCGGTTCTTGGACCGCCATTATGTCGTATCGTTGGGAGAGAGCACGAAGTTCATCTGCCACAATATGTCGGCGGCCCATGTTGAGCTGGAGGATGGTAAGCTTACTCATAGAAGGTTCTTTTAGCTACCTCTTTGGCCCACTGTAGATGAACAGGGCATTCCCTGCTACCCGCCTTGTGTTTCCTTTGAACAACGGGAGCATTTGCCCGCGCGCAATTTATGCAGGTTGGGCTAGCCTGTTCTCTTTTCTTTGGACACTCTTTAATTACATGGCCACTAGCTGAACACCAAATGCAGACTACTGCATCTACTGTGCACGTGGCCTTGGTGTGACCGTAGCCCTGACATCTACTGCATCGAGGAGCATCGACATAATCTTTAAAGGTTATGGTCCACCATCCTCCGTCTAGGCTTCCTATTTCGAGAAGCAAGAATCGGACTGTTGGATGCACCCCTAGTACCCAATTTTTAGTAAAACCATTTCTGGCCACTGAAGAGAATAGTGGCCGCAGGTCATCCATGATCAGCGGAGTAAGTTGAGAACACTATAAAAAAAATAAATAAAATACAATTCCCGTTTTTTTTTTCATTTATTTTAATTAGTTAGTGTAGAGAAATAGTTAAGATTGTCCCTAAAGTTTCTACATCTAGAAGCTGTACCATTGATTTCTTGTTGACATTATATGTTTCTGCTATATCAAGTAAGTATTCTTTTTCCATATAGAATTAAAGCAGTTGAACAAATGTAAATTCTTCTACATCCTTAAAGGTTTTTTTTTTTTTTTAGTTTAGTACTTAATGAGAAACATCATTTTCCAAGCCAGGATCATTTTCAACTGCTTGGATTTTTCCAGATCTATTGAAAGATCATCTGCATTATTTATAGATTCTAGTCATGCTTCATTATGGTATCGAGACTCAAGAGTCAGATGTCTGGAATTGAACCTGACCCCAATATTTGGCGTTTCTTTTACATGAAAAACAGTGTAAACGACATTATCATCATTTTATTGCAAAAAGTCATTAAGTGACATTTCAAAACCACAAATAATTAAGAACATTGATGCATTTTCCATTTGTGAAACCAGAAAATTGTTAACTTAGTGTAAATTGAAATTAGTGCAACCATATATGGTAAATAAAAGGGTGTATGCAATTCTCATTCGCACACAATGTTTATTATAGATAATTAAGATCAAAATTCACAAAAACGTATTTGAAAGTTGATCTATATCAAAAATGCATTTAATGACTTTTTGCAATGAACCAACTTTATAATTTATATAAAGTTATATTTATTATATAACTGTTGTAATTTATTGCTCATTATTATTTTCATTGATGTTATTATTGAATGAAATCAGGATTTTAAATGATAATTGAAACTTGTTTACAGTTTGAAAATTAAGGAAAATAAATTTCTTAAGCAATGTTTCAGTTTTCATCCTCTATAATCTCTTATAGTGGTGAACTAAGCATTTCTAATTATTATTTAAAATATAAGAATATGATTAAATATTCAGAAAATATATTAAAAATATAAATGTTAAATTTAAAAACATCATCTGAGACACTTTTTAAAAACTTAAATATGGAAGTTACTAGTATTTATAAATTGAAATTAGCAATGCACATATTAAAAGTCTAAATGAGAATCTGAGCAAAACAAAAAATAATGAACCAGTAAACGATATTTACTGCATTAAAATTAATTAATGAATTTATAAATTTGTCTCAATATCATCTTCTAAAGTTTAAAATATTTTTATAATATTTGTTTTAAAATTTAAAAGGATAAGAAGAGCAGATGAAATGCCAGGAAATGAATAACATCTATATTGTAAGAAATGAATTATTAAATGCAGTATTATTTTATGAATGAAAATGAAACTAAGGATCATACAAGTGGTGGGGTATTTAGAAGGTATGCTAGAAGGTATGCTTATAATATATCATTGGAAAGCGAAGGATTGTAGAGAAATGTAATAAATAAAGTTGTAGAAGGTAACGGAGAGAGATGAAAAAATATAAATAATAATTTCTGAAAACTAACATTATTTAACGTAAATCACATTTTTCCAAGGAATTTAAAAGGAATATTCTTACTAAATGTAAACGTTCAAATTTCTTTCAAGTTTGAAAAAAAAGGTATTTAAAATCCACGGAATCAAGGCCCTAACAATGTTTAAAATACTATTTCATTGGATTTGTGTGAAAGAAAAATTGAAATATAAAAATATTTCATGGATATGTAACCTTAAATACATTTTCCGAAGTTTAATAACTCTAGAACTTAAATAATTAGGAATCTATCATCCGTTTATTCCAAAAAATCATCATGTAAACTTAAAAAATTAAATTAGTGAATAATTTGATGAATTTTCCTTTGTGTTATTCCAACAGTATCCACTCACAATTAGTTTGACTTATCTCTGACAGGCAATGCAGTCTCGTTATTCCATTGTAGTAAACTTTGCAATGGAAGATGATTTGTTAACAGTAAGCTTTAAGATTTAGCTCGGTTAAAAATGCACTTCAAAAATTTTATAATAGCCCAATACTGCCAGAGAATTATTTATATTCAAGTAGAGCGGTAAGTGAATATTCTCAATTAATTTGGCGTAGATATATTAAATTTTATTTAGCATATTTTAAGATTTTATAGAATACTTTTTATACTCTTTAATAAATTCTAATTTAATTTTTTAATTGACTCACGGACTAATGTCAATTGCCCATACCTATTGCAATCAAGCTGGATGAAAAATTAAGAGAGTCATTTATGAATATAAATAAACTAACAAAAACGGGAAACAGATAATTCATAA
Source organism: Nezara viridula (assembly GCA_928085145.1). Lineage (NCBI taxonomy): Eukaryota > Metazoa > Arthropoda > Insecta > Hemiptera > Pentatomidae > Nezara > Nezara viridula. Next base: position 83,935,637 of record OV725080.1, on the reverse strand, counting down.
AGGATCTGATAGATAAATCAAACAAGGACGTTTTTTTTTTTCAGGAAAATCCTGACCGTTCCTTCGAACAAACACGAGATAAATAATAATCATAATAAATCATAAAATAAAATGATTTAATTAATTATAAATAATTCTTCAGCGTTGTAAATTATAAATTAAAATAATAGACGATGTTGAAATCATTTAAAATATTATAACCATTATTGAGATAACAAGTTAATGAATGATTCAGCATACATAAAAACGATTTATACTTTGTAATACATGTTATTAAGAAATCAGAAGTTTGACATTAAACGAGTATTGTAAAATTATTGGCAAACAAGTGGAAAAGGTCAACGACGTGCCTTGGAGCTTCTTAAGGGAAAATTTCAAAGATGTCTTCCTACGAAAAATGTAGGCATAGTAATTTAAAGAAACATAGATAAAATTATTATTTATGCAATATCTGTAATCACTATAATCATGGATCGAACTATATTATCTAAATTGAAAGAAGTAGGAATAGTAGGAAATATGTGGTCTTATATAAAAATTTTTCTAACTAATAGGGAATTTTCAGTGAGGGTAGGAAATACTTTGTCGTCAAGCCACCGCTTGCAAAGGGGTACCCTACAAGGATCTCCTCTTAGTTTGACCCCATTCCTTCTTGCAATTAATGGTATAGGGTCCATTATCAAGACCCCTATCAAATGTTTCCTATTTGCAGATGATATTGTTATCACAGCCAGAAGCAAATCTATTCCCTATATATAGTGGAGGCTACAAGAAGTGATGGATAGAGTAAAGGATTGGTCAAGTTAAGCTGGATTTAAGATATCATCTTCGAAGTCGAAGACAAATGTTTACACATTTGTAGAAGTCGAAAGTGTCAGCAGAATAATCCACAAATATCTATGGAAGGTTCTTCAATTGAGTATACAGAAAGTCACAAGTATCTAGGAATGATAATTGATAAGAGACTGAATTGGATACAACATATTACATATTTCAGAGAGGAATGGACAAAAAGACTCAGAATTCTTAAATGTCTCTCACACTCTAGCTGGGGTGCCGATAGATCCACTCTAATACCAATCTATAATACGCAGCAAAATAGACTATGCAGCGCAGATATATAGTACAACCAGCAAAACAATATTGAGGATGTTAGATTCAAGACATAATTCAGCCCTTAGAAAATGCCCTGGAGCGTTTCGAACTTCCTCAATCGACAGCATCTATGCTAAATCTGGAGAAACATCCTTGAACTTGAGACGAGAATATCTATCTCTCAAATATATTGCCAAATTGAAAGCATCTTTCCACCACCCATTAACTCCATATTTATTTTCAGAAGAATCAGAAAGAAACGGACTTAAAGATGTAGAAAATAACATTTTTAAACAAGTAATTTACAAGGCAATAACTAAAATAAACATGGATACGAACATTATGAGACCCATCCCGGAATTAAAAATCCCGCGTTAGAAAAAAGACAGGCCCTTGATTAATAAATCCATGACTAAAATTGCAAAAACATATCCAATTGAAATACAAAAATCTTTTTTAAAACTGACAGAACAATATAAAAATTTCGATTTTATATATACGGATGCATCCAAAGAAGGAGACAGCGTAGGATGTGCTTTAGCGAGTAACCACATACTATTTAAATTACCTGGAGAAGGCTCCGTATTCACAGGAGAGGCTGTCGATAACCCATATCCCAGAAACTCTATAATTAGGGAAATACTTCTCATTTGGTGGGAGGTAAAAAATAAAGGAATAACAGTTGTCTTGGTATGGGTACCAGCTCATTGCGGAATTTTAGGAAATGAAAAAGCTGACAATGCAGCCCATTTAGCAAGAAGTGGAGGAAGTGACTAGATTGAAATATATCACTTTTGAAGACTGGGTATACGAAACCAAGAAAAAAGAACTGGCAGAGTGGGTAAAAGAGTGGAGGATCAAAGAGTGTAAGCTGAAAGAAGTAAAACCTAATTGCGATAAATGGCTCACTAGCACCAGAAGTTGCAGACGTGAAGAAATTATACTGTCTCGCCTTAGGATTGGGCACTGCCAGCTCACCCATAGCTTTTTTTTTTCTTTTTTTTTTTCTTTCACTTACTTATATATGTATATGAAAAAATGTTAGATCATTTTAAGCTGTTTTAGATTGAACGTAACTTTTTTTATCTATGTCGTTCTAAACCGAGATATAGCGTAAACCAAAATAAGTTCAAAATTTCAATGTTTTTTTGAGCACTGCAGCGAACACACCGGGTTTTGAAGGGCGGAAACTTGCATTTTTTTTTTTTATAATCACTACATACCTGATAATATAAAAAAAGACATTTGAATTGCCCGAGCTTTTTCAAGGTAGACCCCTTCTTTAGTGCTAATTTGACTGGGCTACAGTACGTAGGAATGCCGCCAAAAAAAAAAAGTAATAAAATTTGCATTGTACAGAAGATAAATTTCCTGCGAAAGTGAAAGCTCGAAACAATTTCTTCTTTGGAAACTCTTACAATGGAAAATTACTTAGTTGCTGTAGCGCTTACCAACAAATATTTTCGATCTAGATATGAACCCACCCTTTCACCCCAATGGCAAAACGTCATGCAGCTCTCTCTCTCTTCTTCGATCTATTTCTAGTGCTAGGATGGTTTGTTTTTCTAAATAGTTTCTCCTTCCACTTGGCTTGGTATACTCCGCCTCCTCTGGTCGGACCTTCGTCAGTTAGTTCCAAGGGCTAGGACATTGTAACCCTGAGGTACTCCGGGTTCACTATTCATTGTTTAAATCGTTTCAAATATAGCGATGCTCATTTGGTTAAACTTACTAATCTTTATTGGAGTTTTCGACATTACTGTAGGAAAAATACGTGAGTATATAATATCAAATCGAATATGTGATAGAATGTATATCTTTGACTTTACTTAGGAATTAGAACTTTATGGATGGTTTTGAATTAACGTGCTTCAACGCAAAGCCTTACTTTAAGAAACTTAGGATATTTTCTGATAAAAAATTATTATTAATATTGCTTATTTTCTTAAATACCTACCTATGATATAGGACATGTGGTTATTAATAAAAAAAAGGTTTTAAAAATCGTAGCTTACATTTTATTGGGTATTATTTATTATTTATTGACTACTGTGCCTGATAGGCAATACGGGTTTTAGCAGCAGTGAGATGTTAAGCGTTTCTGCGTAACTAAACACTATTGCTAGAAAAACAGAAATTTCATAAGCTGGGTCCATAGTTTGATCGCCTTTGTTTAAGTTTGGACACGATCTTCTTCTGCTCTTCCGTCCAGCGGCCTTTTAGGCGGTGTACTTCTTCTTCTTCCTAAAGAGAAATGATTTGGGCCTATAAGTGATTTCCACTCTGAAATAAAATTCGAAGTGCGGACATTTTTCCGCATCCATGAGCTGAGGAAAATCTCTCTCAGTCAAAACGTAGAGACCGGTTCCTATCAGCAGTTTGGCTCTCAATACATGCTACGACAATGTGCTCGGCTGTCTCTGGGATTCCGCAATTGGGGTACAAGGGGTCGATATTCTTTCCAAATTGAAAAAGCTATGCTTGGAAGCCCCCGTGTCCAGTGAGTAGTTGGGAGAACCATAAACCAATATTATTGGGTACTACTTATCGAAAATAAAATAAGGTTAAATATATAGCTTGTTCAACGTTCCCATATGTTTCAATATCATTGGATCCATTGAATCTCTACAATTCCACTGTCAAAGAAACTTTATGAGTTATAGTGGCCAGATGAATTAAAGAATGAAAAGTTTGTAAACAGTTCAAAATTAAATGACTTAAATAGTTTGGGGATAAAATTCAGGGCTGCTGCAGTTACGGTACCCATAAACGAGCAGAATATCTCTGTACTTTCTGAAAGTCTCTTTTATCATTGATATTAGCCAACTAATTCACTGTTTTCTTAAAAAAAAAAAATGTCTACTTTATGACCATGTACTTGAAATGTTTTTGAGCGATTCAATAAAAAACGAGACCATTGGTCACTACAAAATTGGTCTTAATCTCCTTTCCGTTCAACATCGACCCATGCACAAAATGAAATTTTTTGTTGGAAATTTTGTCTAGAATCACCCCCAAGAGTTTGGCCATTAAGAACTGAGAGAATGATTAGCAATCATTTTTGCACAAAAAATAAAAGTGTAGCGTTGAAACAATGTTCCTCTCAGCGAAAATTCCATTGACTTTAAAATATTTTGATTACCGATTTATCATCGACACTCCGTATTAAGCTTCCTAAAGCAAAAGATAAACAAATTTTGATACAAGAATAAAAAAAAAATAATAAAACGTGTGCAACTATTTTTTTCGTTTCAAACTTTAAATTCTTTTATTTTAAAACTTTTAATTTGTTGATAACATTTAAAGATCGCATTGCATGTATAAACTTTTTATTTTCACTTACCTATATATGGATTATATAAATATAGTAACAGAAAATATTTCGATCGTGAATCTCAGTTTTCAACGAAAATACATATTTTGAGGTCCGGTGAGTGGAAATAACCAATCTCGCAAAATGGCCCGTGTGTGTGTGAACAGCCAAAAACGAAAAGTCGTACGAAACTTAAATTGCGTATTCAAGGTTTGTATATGGCGCCAATGTGACAGCAACTCTTTCGTTAGAATCGGCCAACCGGAAGTGGCACTTTATATCAAGGGTGATACACATTTATCAGACTTTCTCGAAAACAATTTTGATTAAACTTGGAATATCAGTGTATTATTAATTTGTTTTTAATATAAGCAAGGTCTTATCCACATTTATGTGACTTTACAGGGCTTAAATGCCCAATGCTCATATACGTCATCCTCTAAAGTATGCAGCTAAGTAATTTGGTTTATTTTTAAAAAATAACTCTCTCTCTCTCATTAACAGTAACCATAAAAAATGGCTAAATATAACTTTTGAAACAATTTGATAATTGAATAAAGGAGTAAAAAAGAAAAATGCTTATTCAGGTCGAACGTGTATTTCCGGAAATAATAGTTTGAAGGTATGCTTATAATATATCATTGGAAAGCGAAGGATTATAGAAAAAATAACATGTAATAAATAAAGTTGTAGAAGGTAACGGAGAGAGACGAAAAAATATAAATAATAATTTCTGAAAACTAACATTATTTAACGTAAATCACATTTTTCCAAGGAAATTAAAAGGAATATTCTTACTAAATGTAAACGTTCAAATTTCTTTCAAAATAATTGGAAAATGGGTTGACTGTCGTGGATAATGAAGAGAATAGTTGGGGTGGTCAGTCATAAAAGAAGGCAAAAATAAATGTTCTATCAAGTTTGAAAAATAAAGTATTTAAAATCCACGGAATCAAGGCCCTGACAATGTTTAAACTACTATTTCATTGGATTTGTGTGAAAGAAAAATTGAAATATAAAAATATTTCATAAATATGTAACCTTAAATACATTTATCGAAGTTTAATAACTCTAGAACTTAAATAATTAGGCATCTATCATCCGTTTATTCCAAAAAATCATCATGCAAACTTAAAAAATTAAATTAGTGAATAATTTGATGAATTTTCCTTTGTGATATCCCTACAGTATCCACTCACAATTAGTGTGACATATCTATGACTGGCGATGCATTCTCGTTATTCCATTTTAGTAAACTTTGCAATGGAAAATGATTTGTTAACAGTAAGCTTTAAGCTTTAGCTCGGTTAAAAATGCACTTCAAAAATTTTATAATAGCCCAATACTTCCAGAAAATTATTTATATTCAAGTAAGTGAATATTCTCAATAAATTTGGCGTAGATATATTAAATTTTATTTAGCATATTTTAAGATTGTATAGAATACTTTTTATACTCTTTAATAAATTCGAATTTAATTTTTTAATTGACTCACGGGCTAATGTCAATTGCTCATGCCTATTGCAATCAAGCTGGCTGAAAAATTAAGAGACTCATTTATGAATATAAATAAACTAACAAAAACGGGAAACAGATAATTCATAAAGGATCTGATAGATAAATCAAACAAGGACGTTTTTTTTTCAGGAAAATCCTGACCGTTCCTTCAAATAATCACGAGATGAATAATAATCATTAATAAATCATAAAATAAAATGATTTAATAAATTATAAATAATTCTTCAGTGTTGTAAATTATAAATTAAAATAATATACGATGTTGAAATCATTTAAAATATTATAACCATTATTGAGATAACAAGTTAATGCATGATTCAGCATACATAAAAACAATTTATACTTTGTAATACATGTTATTAAGAAATCAGAAGTTTGACATTAAACGAGTATTGTAAAATTATTGGCAAACCAGTGGAAAAGGTCAACGACGTGCCTTGGGGCTTCTTAAGGGAAAATTTCAAAGATGTCTTCCTACGAAAAATGTAGGCATAGTAATTTAAAGAAACATAGATAAAATTATTATTTATGCAATATCTGTAATCAATATAATCATGGATCGAACTATGTTATCTAAATTGAAATATGCACCAATGGCTACAGTAAATATAGAAAATATTTTAATTTAAAAAAAAAATTTAATTTGGAGTGACTCTCTTCCTATTAAAATGGGGTGTGAGTCTAGAAATAATTTCCAACAATAAATTTAATTTTATGTATGGGCCGATTTCGAACGAAAAAGGAGTTAATCCAATATTATCTTTTTTTAAGTTGTCAGGTCATATCTTTCATAAGAAGCGATAACATAAATAATGTATAAATCAGGTAATTAAATTTGCTTTATAGTAAACTAAATAAAATTTACTTCAAATATAAGTAGAGTTTGAATTTGTCAAAAACATTTAAAGGAAACTTATGATTGACCATGATAAGTTGTGTTTTTCATTAAATCATGGATTATTCTCAATTTTTTTTTTATCATGTTACAACTATACTGAAGATAGTCTCCTTTTATACAAAACTTCCTTGTTTAATAAGCTTTAACTGCATATCAATTTAGTTGAGGTTTGTTGCAGCACAGAGATCAGATTCACTTCGATTTGATTTTAAAATGATGTGATTTGATATTCTGTTACTTCGGAGAATCTTTATTTTCAGCAAAAATAATCGAGAAATTTTAATTGTAATTAAAAAAAGAAGATTTAATTCCTTCTATATCTTGTAAACTGACATCTATTTTAGTAAATTAAGTATTAAAATACACTTTTTTTTCATTCAAAAATATGTTAAAAAATACTGCTTTTTCCAAAAATTTATTATCTAATGTTGGAGGAGACTAAAAAGACGCTGAATGAGAGTATTCAGACCATTCAAAAGCTGAAACAGTTGTGGAGAGATATAATTATAAGAACTTGTTCAAACTTTGATTTCGTTCCGTTTATTTTATGTTTATAAAATATAATACAATCTGAACTACATTATTTCTTATAATCCAATACACTTAAAACAAAAGTTTAATGTTATAATAACCTTATATTATAATTATAATATATTATATTATAATTATAATAAACTTCCTCCTACGAAATTATAAGATCACAGGGTGTATTGTGTTAAATTCGAGCTACAATAATCTTAAATAAGTTTTTCGGATTTAACAATTTTAAGAGATTCTTTTCGTATGAATAAGAAATTTTGGATAAAATAAAAGCTTCGGTATGCTTAGATATTTCAAGTTGTCAAACTGTTGATTTTAGTAGTTTTAATTAACTTTGAACTTATTAAAGAATTTTTAAAATTTTATTTTTTCCTTTCAAGAAATTTGTAACTGCGCAGTAGAGTATCTAGTAAATTTTGTGATAAATGATTAGTTTCAGTGAATTTTTCTTGATAACGGCCTCGAGTTCCTGATTTATTTCTGAAGGGGCTGAGAGATATTAAAGAATAAATAATTAATTACTATTTTTTTTTTATTTTATTACTCTTTATTTATTTCGATTAATGCGACATTTTCTCAAGGGACCAGGAGACAAAAATGAAGGTACCGGTAGCCGACTACATTGCATAGTGTTTAAGTGGGGAGATGTTGCAGTAAGGGAAAGGAATTTGAAACATTGTGTAAATTACGTTGGCTGCTCCCTTATTTGTTAATTAGAGACACCAGGAATGTAATTAACTTGCAAAAATGCATAACGGCAACAGAATATAAGCTTTAAAGTACAAAAAAAATGCCCAAAAGGATGCCAAAATTTGTTTTCCTTTTTATAAACCCGGATTTTAAACTTAAAATCCTCAAATATGCATTAAAATATGGAGCTCAAATATTCGTACGAAATAAAATAAACACAACAGTATAGTTACCGTCAAAATTGGTTTATTTAAACGGTTGGTTGGTTGTTATGGATTTAAGGTGTAAAACCTGGAGGTTATCAACGCCGTTAATTAAGATTATATATGTTTTTATTTATAGCTATATCTACTGGTTGTGCATAAATATAATAATTAAAATAAATTGATAATAAAAAAATAACTAAAATAAAAAACAACGAATTTTTATTAGTAACAAAAAAAGTAAATATAAAGTTTCAAATATTTTTAAAGATTCATTCTTCGGATAATATATGACTTTAATTAAGAATTCTTCCTCATTTCCCAAATCAGTCTTTGTATTTGCTGGTATCCCTTTTATGTTAAACTTTCTGACATAAAAGTCATAACTCTTCGAGATAATTTAGGAATAGTATTTAATAATGGAAAAAAAATTTTAATATGCCTAAATTATTCACGTGGATAAAAATGATGCCTTGATGTATATTATAAGTATCTAACGATCAGTATAAAATTTACATTAACGCACCATGGGAATTCCCAAGGGTTAATAATTTTATTCCTAGGAATTAACAAGAATAAAACAACCTCTTAGTTTCATTCGTAGTTTGTGGTCATGAGAGAATGCGTTTTATAAAACTAATGTTTTGATTAAGAACAAAATAAGATAATTTTATAATGTACGTCAATATTAACCATGGAAATTAAATTGAATTGAAGAAAGCCTTGATAATCTATTTTTTATTTATTAATAGTCCGTGGTACATACCTCTTTTCATCAAATTATTAACATCCGAATAAAACTTCATAAATAGCTTCTACTCATCGTAACCTACAAATATCTTATTTAAGAAGATTCTCGGAATTGGGGCGTATTCAATCTGGAGGTCGATAAACTTAGTCTATTTAATAGGTACTAAAAACTCGTAGTTACCCATTTGCTTGCCACTTTAATCGTAACATAACTTGAGTACAAAGCCGAGGAAAAAGGTGGCCTTCAAAATTATTGAGCCGTTGGGCGTGACTTACACCCCCAAATTGTCAAAATAACGAGTCCATTAACAACCACGGACTATAAACTCTTGCCTAATTAGAATCGATTGTATATATTTTTTTAAATGCACTATGACAGTTCTGGAGGATTAATAATTTTATTCCTATAAAGTAATAAAACAACCTAGGGCTTTCAATCTTAATTTCTGGCAGACAGTATTTTACAAAAAAAATGTGTTGACAAAAAAAAAGTAGTAATAATCGTTACCTTTTTTATGTTAGTAAATAGAAATCATGGAGATTAATTTGAATTGAAGATTTTTTTTTACTTGTTATTTATTAAACTGTAGCCTAATTAGAATCAATTCCATGCTGTTTTATTAATAAATATTCCTGCTTTAGTAAACTACTCAATTATAAATAAGAAAAAATTAAGTACACATTAAAACAGATATAGGAAACTTTAATACCATTATACAGATATCATAAATAGAATAGACGTGTAAATATTTACATATTTTTTTCTTTTTCTTTGTATTTTTAATCAATAAATCTCAGAGACTAAGACATAAAGGGCCATAAACTGTTGTTTTTTTTAATCTGGTGCGATGGCCGTATTCCACGACTTTGATTAATTTCCTAATTATACTAAAAACAAGTATTTTCAGGAAATTGAAAGTAAAAATTCTAGAAATTACAACATTTTCATTTAAAACAATTAATTACAACATGCTTTCTCTCCCGTCTAATCTGTCAAATTTATAAGTTTTTCGTCTAAACCATTACATTATACAGTTGTATATTTTATATTCTAATTTTTACTTTATAGATTTTAATTCAATTTCGTACAACTCTTCGTTAATAAATATATACTCACCACTTTGTTAGATTTGGTTATTTAGACACATTTAAATATTCTAAATAAGTAGGAATGTGTTTTTATATAAGTAGGAATTTTATATTTTTATATAATCCGGTCTCAAGTTTCATTTCTTTATTTTTTTATTAAGCTTTCTCTTTCTTTCTTTTTTATAATTCTTTTGTATTGTTTTTTGTTATTGTATATATGGTATGCATGAATCTCACACAGCTCTGATACTCAATGTCCTTAAGTTAGGCAAAATTTATTATTTCTTAATAAAATAAGATTTAAAAAATAACAGCTTTAACACCAATTTCCGTCGAATACTCGGATTCAAAATATTTCACGATGTTATACTCTCGCTTACTATACAGTTCATTGATAATTAATTTTTATTTGAAAGCGTTCACTTCTCCAACTTACTGATAGGTATTGGGATATGTAAACTGAAACAATAAATATATCAAATACTCATTTCGGAAAAATAAGAAAAAATCAATCTAGATAAGATCAAATTAGGTTATCGATTAAATATTGTTGGTCATAGTGATAAACAGGAGAAAGTTACCCAGACATTTTGTCGCCATTAACATAATAACATGTTTTGAACATATTAAAAACCAATATTCAGGCTTTTGGAATATTCATTAAAAATATGGTACCTTAGATATTTAAAGATTTTTTCCCTCTAATGCATCAATATAATATATTTTTCTTATACATTAAATTTCGTAGCAGCAATTAAATATTAATTGTTATTATATATATTTCAATATTTTTGGTTATGAATTCACTATACGTAATAATAAAAACACTTATTACTGCACAATAGTTCTGCTTTATTTATTTTTCTTCACCAACGTTTCAGACCTAAGGCCATTTTCAAGGGAAGAAACCTATTTTAAAACAAAATTATATTCATATTGTCTGAATTGTTCTTGTTACATTAACTTAATAGTCTAATAATGAGTACTAAGTTAATGTGACAAGGGCAATTTGATTTAATTTTAAAATAGAAGCCTTTCCTTGAAAATGGCCTAATGGCTGAAACGTTAGTGTAAAGTAAAAAAATAAAGTAGGAACATTGTGGTATAGTTAGTTTTTTTCATTATTAAATATAAATGTTTTATAACATTTAACTTTTTTCAAAAATATTAAATTTTTTTGTTTGTTTCAATTTGTCAACTCCACCAAAAATTACTACGTTTGAAATGTTTTTTAAACACAACGTACTGTTTGGATGAGCTTCGAAAACTAAAATTTCTCTTTAAAAGAATTGAATTATTTTTCAATAGTATTGTTTTTTGTTTTTTTTTAAACACTTTATTGAGAAATATTACAATTTGTCACAATTAAGGACACTTATAATAGAGTTCAGAGAGTACATTCATACCGTATATACAAAAATATAAATAAATAAAGTAATAACAAAAGAATAAGAAAAAAGAACAAAAGAGGGGAAAAAAAAAAATATATATATATATATATATATATATATATATAAGTAAGTAAAAATAGAAATAAAAGTAAAACAAACATCTTATATAAAACATACCTATATACATTATTTACAATTAGCCAGGTGATCTCCGAACCAATCCTGTCCCCTGCACATGTGGAGGGAAAAGGGAGGCTTAGGAAATCCCTACGCTTCTCCCTCAGCAACTTCACTGGTATTTAAAATCAGCGGAGGATGAGTAAGAGCGCTACAGCCACAGACACTCATGACTTGAGTGGAGAATCTGGCCATTGCTAGAACTCCAAAAGGTCTCGTGGTCACTACCGCTAATAGTATTGTTAAAAATTATTTTAGCTTTATTTTATTTTTACTAATGGGGAGAAAACTTGATTTTAAACAATTTTTATGAGCAGTAGTACTTAAAAATTTAAGGAAGTTAGTCGACTGTTCTTCATATAATAGGAGATAAGCAGTCAGGATTCAGTCAGTTTTTAAGATTTTTATTGTTGCCAACTTTTCAACCCAAGCATGTTGGTCGTCTTCAGGGCATGTTACACTAGAATATATGAACACCTTCACTACTGGCAACATGCCCTGATAATTAGCCTACAAGTTAGTTTGAGTTGAAACGTTGGCATTAACAAAAATATTAAAAGCAAATTGAATTCTGATCATTGATTATTCATAGCATTCATAAAGTTATTATATTTTTTTTCAGCCAGCTTTATTCATGTGTGCAGTAGAAATCACCCTCGAATCGACCAGTGTATTATTGAATCGATAGAAGATTTGAAACCACGTCTTGCCAAAGGTGGGTGCAATAATGGTTTATTATTTTTATTTCTTTGTAAAATATGAATTTCATTTTATTGAACAACAGAATTTTAATAATGTTTTTTTTATTGGGGAGTGGGGCAGCTCAGTGTTAGGTGGGTACTGAGCTTCCAATGCTGAAGGTCCCAGGTTCGAACCCTGGCTCATGGAAGAAAATTTATTTATCTGTTTCATTGGCCGTGGTGTGACCCTGGGTCAGGAAACCCTCCTGGGGCACACCTAGCCTCTATAAAGTGGGTATCCTTAATTAAATAATTAATTAAGGGGGAAAACCTGGCGGTTGAGCGTGATCTCCTTTCCCAACCATTGACCTAGAAACAGTGCTTTTCCTAAATAGTACTAAACCCAAAACCCTTCATGGGTTGTAATGGTACAGGTTTTTTTTTATTACTATATATACTAAAATAAAAATCATTTATTTTATTCAGGAATTCCCGAGTTAAACGTCCCTTCGCTGGAACCTCTGCACCTCCCAGAAATAGCCATATCCAAAGGAGTAAACTTTAGAGCTTCTGGTACAGACCTGATCGTGAAAGGAGCATCCAAGTTTAAAATCACCAAGTTCAAGTACCAATTTTTACATCTTGTCTTTATCAAAAATGCATAAATATTCATTCTTCTTTTTGTTAGGAAGCTGTTTAATTTTCTTTATTGTTGGCAATAAAAAAAAAAAAATAAGTAACAAATAGTTCATTTGCTATAATTCACTCAAAATTTCCAAGTCGGCGTCAAAACTTTATTTCTTTTTTTTTATAAGCAATTAACAGCTAAATCCTTGTGTTTTCCTTTGTCATAATTTCAAGTATTTGTATTATATATAAAAATAATATCTGAAGTATCACATTTATGGGACTCAATTGTTATATATTTGTAAGTTTTTTATTGCCAACAACTAGAACATTATTTATTTTATTTTTTTTAATACTATAAAAACTAGCATCTAACTGTTATTTAGTATTTTTCATTCAATAACATTCAACACTACTACTTTTTTTTTACTTTACACACTACTTTTTTTTTTTTATTTTTTTTTTAATGAAAACTTCTTTAGGCGAACTTGCATTTTTTGTAGTGAATGAATTAGATGGAGTCGTCAGATCTCCGATGCATAACGCGCGAGTAAAGTCGTCTGGAGTCGTATGTATTAAAAACTATCTTAAAAACTAAAAATCGGCATATTGTAAGGGAGGAAAATGTTCGTTATTTCATCCTCTTTGTAATGAACTATTGCTAAATATTATACTTTAACGCGACGCCGTATTAGAGAGTCCAAAATGGAAAAATTGTGTCGAAAACCTAACGATAACGAGTTTTTATTGGAGATATGGATTAAAATACCTTGGAAACTAAAAATCGGATTGCGTACTGTAAGCGAGGGAATTGTTCAGCATTTCATCCTCTCTGTAATGGGCTTTTATTTATAATTTATATTTCATATTATTAATCTCGCCTTGTTGATGTTTTCACTTCAATCTTGTGGTCTAAAGCACACACCTTAGTCATTTTTTGTGGACAGAACATGGAAATTAATTTCCGTCGAAATGTTTTTTTTCGCTGTTTTTAAAGCACTACGCATTTCTATAGCCCTTTCCGATAAAGTTAGTTGAAAATTTCTATATTCATTGAGCTGCTATGTTGATAGACTAAATTCGAAAAAAAATTGCAAAAAGAACAAAAATAAAACAAGAAAAAAAATTAATTTTAAAATTCTATTAAATTTATTTATTTGTTTGTATGCCTCTAGCTGCGAGGGTCATTGGCAATCGTCAACCCACTCACACATATCATATTCTATTGTAGAATCCAATTGTTTTCAAGAAGTCCAGAAAGATTTCCACTTCTCTCTCCGCATCCTGCAACACGTCCCGGATAGTCTCCTGCATGTTTAGATTCTTTTTGATAACTGCATAATGTGTGTAATCCACGAGTATGTGGTTCACAGTTCTAGGAGAACCACACCTGACGCAAGTAGGTGGTTCTCGACCGTGGAGAAGGTAGCCATGCGCAAATTCGCAGTGACCAATTCTGGGGCGGCACAGGATAATTTCCTCTCTTCTAGACCTCCTGTTACTCGTACGCCATTTAATGACAATTAGAATACAGCCTTCTATAGAGTTGACTCCAATATTTTTAAAATTTTGATACTGGGCTTCACTCATTGTGAATGCAATTATTTATGAAAAAAGCTTTGCAAGTGTTATGGTCTAAAGTTTCTAAAGTTATGGTCTAGATTAACTGACGTTTACGATTAATGATTGATGTTAAAAATTAAAAAGGCTTCCTAAATGGACGGTCTATTGCAGATAATAATTATAGAAAACATATATTTATATAATTTTTTCAGGGCTGATATAGAAAACATAAACTACCACATAGGTCTTCATATTCCTCAGCTGAAATACGTAGCCAACTATGACGTAAATATGAAATTGCTGAGTTTAATTTTAAAGGGGAGAGGCCCAATGCAAGCTAACACAAGTAAGCAAACACTAAAATTGGCACAATAACATTTTAGACAAGTAAGTTGCTCATTTGACGATGACAATTATAGCCTTTTATCTCATATTTTTCAGCCGATGTGGAAGCTGTAGCGTTACTGAAAGGTCATAAAGAACAGAGACATGGCAAAACCTACGTGAAATTCGACTCGTTGGATCTGAAGCTGAAGTGGAAGAGATACCATGTCAAACTTGAGAACCTCTTCAACGGAGATAAAACTCTAGGTAATATTAACCAAAATAATTTAGTTTTGTCACTACCCTTATCACTACCCCCACCGGCATTTCATCCAAAGAAATATACAAGAAATAAACAGACTTCCAAATAAAAAAGCTCCTGGCTATGATCTGATCACTCTCTTTATTCTTCGACACCTACCTAGAAAAGTTGTTCTCTTTCTTACTCACATCTATAACTCTACCTTACGCACAAACTATTTTCCTCTCATTTGGAAAGTTTCCAAAATTAAAGTAATTCCTAAACCCTCAAAACCTACCATCTTCATCCTATCGTCCATATTACACTTCTTTCTATTATGGGAAAAATATTTGAAAAACTTATCCTGAACTGTGTAAAGCCTATCCTTGAAAGTAGTGAAGTGATACCAAATCACCAGTTTGGCTTTCTTTGTTATCACTTCACTGTGCAGCAGTGCCATCGGATCGTAGACACTATCTCTTTTGCTTTTGAAAAAAAGGAATACTGCTCTGCAATATTCCTTGACATAGAGAAAACATTTGATAGTATCTGGCACAATGGCCTATTATGGAAATTAAAACCGCACTTACCTTCTACCTATTTTCTAATTCTTCAATCATTTTTTCTTAACAGGTTTTTCTATGTTTCAGTAGGTCCTCCTGACTCCTCTTTCTTACCTCAACACATTGGGCTACCACAAGGTAGCGTCTTAAGTCCAATTCCCTATTCGCTATACACCTCTGATATCCCAGATCACCCTAGCACCACCATCCATTGCTTTGCTGACTACACTGCAATTCTATCTTCTCTCAAAAATTCTGCTATCGCATCAATTATCTTTCAAAACCACTTCTATGATCTTCAAAATTGATTTGCAAAATGAAAAATTAAAATCAATAGTAATAAATCTACTCAAGTGACTTATTCTCTTAGGAAAGCCTCCTATCCGCCCGTAACGATTGACAATATCCCAGTACCTTCAAAAAACTATGTACGGTACCTCGGATTCTACTTAGACAAAAGGCTTACCTAAAACATACATAAAAAGGATTACAAACTAACGGAACTGACTAGACGATATTACCAACTTTCACATCTTCTGGACTACAGATCATCACTTAACATACGAAACAAGCTACTAATCTACAACACCATAATGAGACCAATTAGGACATACGGAGGACTTTGTGGTTCGGCAAAACAAACACACATAAACAAAATACAAACAACACAATAAAAACCTCAAGCCTCGGTTAATTCCTTTGGAACTAATTTCTTAAATCCCAAAAATGTGTTATTTTCAAGATAATACAAAGTGTTCGCAGTCACACAATCTCACGGTAATTGTAATACTGCCAAAGGTTTCGGTGCTAAATGTTTCATATCGCCTTGAGGTCCCTGTGATCGAGAGTGGAGGAGTTTATATTACTATTTAACAAAGGTGTGTTTTGTCGGTACGGCATATCTTCGTTAATTCTTCTTCAAATCCTAGCGCTTCTACCATTGTAAGATCACGCAAAGGAACAAATATTGACCAATGATAAATAAAATATGTTTCCAGTTTAGGGGGCTTCAGTCCAAAACCTCTCTCTTCATCCCGTATGGATTTGCCTGTGCATCTAGTTATAACATATGGATCGCAACCCTTTGCTTTCATGTACAAAGGTGTTGGTACTAAGCTCGCTCTTATTTAGGAGCATTTCAAAAAGGATTTTCGAACTACATAGGGAAGGTTTCAAAGATGAGGTAAGAGAAGTAGGGAGAACTCACACGACCCTTCTGTGATGTCGACCACAAGTTTTTCGGTCAGCCGGAGTGATGAGACAAAAATCAAAGAAAAGATCCGTACTTACGAATTAAGTGGTAGCCAATCTTAAAATTCGTAATTACTGACTAATTAGATAATGTATAAAATGTAACTTATAAACATATTCTGAATTCTATGATTAATTATTTAAAAAATAATTGCATGATTTAATTTAAATTACAGGTGAGGCTGTGAACCATGCCCTCAACGAGAACCAGAGTGAAATCTTCGACACCATAAGGCCATTGGCCGAAGAAGTCGTCTCGGGTGTACTCTTGGAAATAGCCAATAAAATAACGAAGAAATTTACGTTTGAAGAATTGTTTCCTTTAAAATAATAAGCAATGTAGTAAAGAATATAATGTTATATATAACGTAATTTAAATGGCTGTATTATATTTTAATAAATTTCTTTATAAATTCATAAAAAGTGATGCTTTGATTGAGTTGTTTTTACTTGATTTTTAATTCCAAAGCATTATGGAATGTTTTTCTTTCCTATGATAATTTCCCAAACTTCTCAGCCAGGAAACGTTCAGTTTTATTTCATGGCGGATCCATTGAATGAATTTCAACCTTTACAAAATTGTTACTATATGCTTTTAACCTAAGGGATAATTCACCCTTCTTTCCATATCTGAAAAATACCAGGGCCAAATATAAAATATCGTCCCCACTCTTCCACTCTTCCACTCTGTTTCAGTTACTATAGTCTTACTTAGCTCGACCTTCAGTAACTTGCAAAAATATACGGACCATTACTAATATACGGACAATACCAAAAGAAAAAACTGGTGTAAATAAAAGAAATGTAATATTAATAACAATTATACATTGCCTAGCAATAAAAAATATATTGCCTTACTAAAAAACGCTACGAATTATTACATAATATTTTATTATTTCCAAACTGCTATGTACCAGATGAAGCACTGCTATCCTAATATACCGTAATAAGATTCCTAATATTTACCTAAATTATTTTTTTTTCGTCATTAATTATTTGCTTAGAAAAGACAAAATATCGATTGCTACGATTATCGATTGTTAATGTAAGACTTTCAATAAATATAAACATGCAGAAAATATTTATAACACATCTTTACACTAAATCGACTTATTTTAACGATTCTTTCTTTGGTTTTTAAGTAATTTCGTAAATTTTCAATAACGAACCGTTGTAATCGAACAAAATATTCAAAAACTTAACCCCCTCTCTAAATTTGAGGTTTTACGTCTCAAGATACGTAGAATTCGAAAAACGAATACATTTTTTTTATCCGTTTGCTGTCCGCGCATTTTCTCCGAAACTACTGGACCGAGTTTTTTCAAATTTGGGTTTAAACTCAGAGGTCACCCGAGGATGGTCCTCCTTCATCAAGATTACTATCTAAATTTTCTTTTGAAGTTAATAACATAAAAACCAGCGTTGTTATGGACTGTAGCGCCTAAACGAATGTACCGATTTCAATGAAACTTGGTTAACATCTTCTTCCTGATGCCCTTTAAATTTATCTATATAACATACTTCAACGAAAAGAAGCTGGAAAAAAAAGTTACGAGGGATGGTAAAATTAGATTCCGAATAACTCAAAAAGTACAAAAGACTTTTTGTTGATATTGTACATGGTTATTTAAAAATTTACGAAATTACCAAAAAACGAAAAAAAAAATGGTTAAAATCGGACAATTTGGATCAAAGATATGGTCTACTCTTTCATATGTTCTACTGCAAAGGTTATATCCTTTGTTTTGGATTTCGATTTTTTAATGTATTACTGAAGTAATATTATTTTTTTAGAAAGTCACTAATGATGAAAAAAAATGTTCAGACCAATTATTGGAATCACCTTTTATTTCTTTCTCTTTGTCACTAGGAAGGTAATGTTACTTTAGATATATAATCATATGAAAATAATAAACCATTGTGAAATAATGTGGAGCGTTTTAAATGGCAATACAACGACAAACGAGTTAATAATTTTTGAGATATTCCGAAATCAAATTTTACCACGCCTTGTAACATTTTTTCCAGCTTCTTTTCGGTGAAGTGTGTTATATGCATAACTCTAAAGGGTTTCGAGCAGAAGAATTTGGCAAGATTTCATTAAAATCAATGCATTAGCTTAAGCACTAAAGTCTATAGCGGCCACCATCTTTAAAAGAATGTGCGAATGTTAATGGCGAGTTCTGATGATCATCAGAAACGCTGAGAACGGACGGATTTTTTTTTATTATTCCATTTTCTTACCGAGAAACATAAAACCTGAAATTTTGGGAGAGAAGGGATAACTTTTTTTCTTGCTCCAGTACAAATGTTGATTATTGAAAACAATAAACCAAAATACATTGCCTGAATTAAAAAAAAAAGTATATGAAAAGCTTGAGAGCGTAATCATTTGCTCCAACTTCCATATAATTATATTTTATTGCCTAAAGCCGCTCCCTTTTTCTCTATTTCTAACCAGACTCAATGGATTTTTCCAGCCATTATATTAGGCTCGTGGCCTCGTTCTTGAGTTTGTAGATATTTCATTGTGATTTATGATGAAACATATTGTAGTGAATAAATCTCAATTAATAATGGGCATGTAGATTAGTTGAGTTATTTAGTTTACTTAGCTACGAGAGCGTTTGTTATTTAACTTATGATTTGTGAAACTATATCGAATTTCTTAATCGAAAATCAAAATATTGATATTTTCCTCCATATAAAAAATCTTTTCTTACATTAACTTGAATTTGAAAAAAAAAATAGTAGTAAAATTCATTTCCAATGAAATATCCTGATTCCAAAATAACAACAAGAAAACAACACATTTTTTTCCTTTTTTTTTACCACTAGATTCATTATCGCCTCGCATTCAATGGAAGGACAACAGACTTTAAACGACATGACTAAGGCTGACTTGTCCATCAGAGGACGACTAAAATATAGCTGGATAAGAGATCTTTCTTTTGAATTAAGGAACTAAATCAAAACCAGGAAGAAGTATCCTTCCTCATTCTTGAAATTCCAGAGCCAAATTTAACAACACATTTGCCAATTGTCACTGACATCCGTAATAGGTGCGAGTAAAAGTACGAAAATGAATAAACTATTAATAACATGGATTCAGAGAATAAGGATATTATAATTCTTTTATATTATATTTCTTATAATACCGAAAAGAAACAGGAAAAGGAACTCCTTATTTTCGAAAGAGAAGATCTCCACCGTGTTTTCGAAGTGAAAGTTGGAGAGGAGTGGAAGGACTTGTACAATGCTTTCGGGGAAGCTGATATTGTGAAAGCAATGGAGTTGAGGCGCTTAAGGTATGCAGAGCATATTGCTGGGATGACAGATGGAGACATGCCTAAAATATTGCTCGCACAGCCAATCCACGGAACAAGGAGAAGAGGGAGACCAAATCTGAGAGAGACGCCCACAGCAAGCCGGGAACTGGATGACGTCGGCGCAAGACCGTGACGATTGAAGAAAAGGTTGGGATCCTATATATTATTTTTAAATGGTGTTTTTTCGTCTGCAAGCCATAAATTCGTCAATTCTTCATCAAATCCAATGATTTACCACTCATTTTGAAAATATTCTTCTCCATCACATGCGAAAAATAGTCATATCCTCCTGAAAAGAAAGTTTATTCGCGAATAACTCAAAAGGTATGCAGTTTTTCTGGATTATACCCATGATAATTAAAAAATTACTAAATCACCTGCAAAACAAAAAAAATCGTAAAGATCGATTATAAATTTGTAAAATTTAAAGAATTTGTACAGGCCGAAGGAGTGAAGTGTGTTTAAATATTTTTTTAAAGTAGAAACAGAGATGAGATTTGTAATGACTCTCGAATATGAATTTTCAAAGCGATCGAAAAATAATTTTTTTTTTCTAAAAATTTGACCTAACGCACAATTCGATTTTTTTTCCGAAAATCACAAAAAGTGTTATAACTTCACCTAACTTTCACTTATTTGCACGAAACTTTGCAGGGATATAGGGCCTTATAAACTACACGAAATAACACAAACTTCACTCCCCTAAATAATTTAGAACTGAAGTTATAAAATAAAAACCTTTTAGAAGATTTTATTTATTTACTCTATATAGATGTGTTAGATGAAAAAGTTAGTTATATGGTCTTGAAGAGCGATAACTCAGCTTTCCAACGGTTTTAGAAACATTGAATTAGGATAAAATCCTGAGGAGTTATGGATTCTAGCAAAGCAATTTGTACAAATATTTTGGTCTATTTATTATGTTAAATGAAACATTTTAATCGACTAAGAAAAAAAATATTAATTCCTTCCTTACATAATACATAGGATCTACTTATTTCCATATTGTTTTTCTATTTCTTCACTAAACAAAATTTTCTGCGGATTATTCGCGCGGGCCAACTAGTATATAAAGAAAAACTAAAACTAAAGAAAAAATTGATGGTCACTATTCACATTTATGAGATATGTCTTGGAAATATCAATAGTTAGTTTTATAATATTTGAAGTTTTAAATATTTATTTAGCATACATTACTATGGTATTTACTGGTTCGTATTTTCTCTAAATGTTTTCTATACAAAATAATACATATTATTCATCACTAATAGCAAATAAAATTTCAGAAACTTTTGGATACGAATTGTTACCAGTTGAAAACTATTATACATATTATCTATATCTCGTACTTTTCATCTTATTTCAAATTCGATCTACTTAATTTTTTTAATGTAGAATATGAATACTGTTGATTTAATTTAATTTACAATAATTTTTTTTCAGCCAATTTAATTAAATTTTTCAATATAATAGAAAACGTATACCTAATTTATTAAATTTAATAGCAAATTCAACATAAGAATTTTGTAGATGAGCCACGAATTCAATCATTCGGGTAATTTTTTTTAGAATAGGATATATACATGATTTGGAATCTTCTTGATGATCTATATTGTCCTGTGGTTTAAGAATCAAACGGGTTTATTATAAACTGGATTATGGAATCACTATTAATCATAGTTACCTTAAAACTGTTTGTACTTGAAGCCCTGATAAGATATGATTGTTTATCATATTCACCGCCTACGGTTTTACTAATGTTTTTATAAATTTTAATTTCTTATTTCAGATATCTCTACCTGTCTGATATTTCCCCTCCGTGAAAATAAATTTAGTTTTGGTGATGTTGGTAGCTCACTTAATATTAATTAAATTCTTCACTTCACGGCGCGTATCCGTTCGATGTTGGCGCAGAGAGTAGCTGACTGAACAGCTGGCAAGGTTGCTGTAAATATCTGTTACAATGTTTCAAGGTTATAATAATTTGCATTTGATTAATTAACCTCGTCGTTAAGTAGCTTCGCGGAATGAATTGATAATTCAGTGCGTCACGTTGATAACTATGTGGTTATATTGAAATGGTTTAATGTCTTTTATTTGTTATCCATTAACTAAAGCTGGGAAAATGTTACCTGACTCGCGAAATGATAAATATGTTGTATTGTAATTATATAATGAAAGGTCTTTTACAACTACATGTTTTTTTTTTATGTTTACTGTTGATTACCTTTCTGGCTGCCTTTGAGGTAATTAAGTCATAAGCGTTCTTTATCTTCAACCCCTTCTTCCCATAAAACATATTTAATTTAAAAAGAGGAAATGAGAAACACGTGTAGGGATTTTTTAATTTAAAATAAACGTAAGTTCGTTTATAAAAATTAACTACTTTTCTGTCATGTACATTGAGTTTTGTTTTCTTGATATTTACTATAAGAAATTATGCTATACCTTTTTAATTGAATAAGTCTCTAGTTTAGAGAAGAAAATCCTCTGCACGATAACCGAAGCGATCTGGGACCACAGTACTGACGCATGAAGGAGAAAGACTAATAAAGAACTGTTTATAGAAACTGACCAATGAATATCGCATGGCAATGAGGTTAACACGGAGGGGTGAGAGGGGAAGAATATAGCTATCTATAAGGAAGCCAGACAACAATAATGAGTGCAACAATAAGACCATGCAGAAGGCCAAAAACTAGATGGATACATCGAATCAACAAAGATGCCGTAGAGATTTGAGCAGATAACTGGAAGATGGACAGAGATGGAGAATGCTTGTCAAGGCGGCCAAAAATCTACAAGAACAAAAAAAAAACACCTAATTGAATTGCTTTATTAATATAGTGAAATAAATAGATAACTTTCCATTCGATATTTCCCAATAACTGGTAAGCACTCCATACGTTAAACGTAAATCGATGTCCTGTTAGGATACCAGATATTAACAATTACATGGTTACAGCTTACGATTTCCCAAAAGAATTTGTTTCTTTATAGGATGAATATTTCTCCCAGACCTCATACACACATTTTTTTTCCGTTATCTATTTTACGCATATTGTATATATGTGTGTACTTGCATCCGTATGTGTGGTATCTGGATTTAATAGAGTCCAATAATTAAACGTGTTTTCTCAGTATGGACTATAAACCACCTAAATTTTGAAAAGATTGTGGAATGAGTTCGGTTCCAGCCTACACAATAACTTATTTTTTACCATCTTCCTTCCACAATACAACATTCTGGAATCCTTGAAGACACAAAGTTCGTTCCTGCGATCGTTGCTTCAAACGGTATATTCCGATTTTCTGTTCCTATGAGTTGTAATCTGTTTTTAAAATGCTAAATCTTTTCTTAACAAACGATGATCTAATGCAAAACCATTTTTTCAAATTATCTGGTAATTCTGGTAGCTTTATATTGAATTGTAGACTATGTTTTTGTCGAAAAAGTTGAAAAGTTGAAAATTGATTAAACTGGGAAATTGTTAAAATAAAAAAAAATGCGATATTAATTAATAAGTTACATCTTTATCCTTCCATTTAGCCTGTTGATTTCATGCATATTTTTCATAATTCAAGGTATGAGATTATTTTCATTAATTAATTTTTCTTCATGTTTCTCAAATGTTCTTAGAATCTCAAAAAATAATTTTTACCTATGAATATCCTGAATAATTTTTTTTTTGGTAGTTCCAAAATTTGGCTTTAAGCATGAAATATAATAAGTGTGGTTTACCTTATTATATTTGATGCTTTAAAATAACTTTTCAATTTTGGCAATAGTTTGAAGTTGACAATAGACGATGAATACTTTTAGTAATTTAAATTAATCGCGAGTAGAATCGAATCGTGACTAGATGACTAAATGAGGATTGTGGAGAAAGGAGTAATGGATGTCGCAATGCCAGCGGAATTGTAGCTGCAATCCACGTTCATTGACCTCCTTTTATGTACAATTTGCATTTACCAACCAAACTCGCTGAACGATTATGAAATTATAGTTAATGCATATTATTTTTATAATTAAAATTAATTTGATAGCGACAAAACTAGTTTCAAAATAAATTACTTCACTATATTTATGGGCCTGCGTAATATTGCTTTTACCAGGTCGGCTCTATGTTGCAGGCAGCTAACGAAAATATTCTATTAAAATTCTAGTATTTTAGAATATTAGTTCAATATTACTTTGAAACAAAATAGTAAATAAAAAAAATTTTTAGGCAAGATAAAATTATTGTAGATTAAAGAAGCAAAAATGTTAAAGCTTTTTAAAAAGTACACTCGCCACGGAATTTTTTTATTTTTTATTTGAAACTCTTCTTTTGATAAAAGAACAACTTTAATTAAATACGTAAGCGATCACAGAGAAGGAATATATAATTCAAGGAATATTTAAGCCCTTATACTCAAACATTTTATTCTACTTTTAACGACGTTTCGAACTAATTTGTTGATTCTCAAGATGTAAAATCTCAAGTAACACAACATAATTAACAACAATGATCACTCATTATCTAGTCATATAAAAAGTGAAGAGCTCATCTAAATTCAAATAAAAAAATTAATCAATTCAAACATATTTCTATGTTATAATTTTATTAATTATTCATTTTTGGTACACCAAATACAAAAAAAAAAATTTCGCATTTCCTGTATGTTTCTGAATTCTCCAAATGACAAAATATGTATTTGCGATTATTTTAGAAAATAAACGTATTTATATTTTGAATTCATGTTTATGGAGACTATATATATGAATACATCAAGTGCCCTTGACAAAATACTACTGTAGTCGCTAAATATAAAACAGGTCTTGTTATGAACTTTTATACTGTACATTACTACTATAGGTGATTCTTGAAGTCAAATTAAATGTAATTACACGAACACTAATACTTTAAGAGATAGTTATTGATATTTTTTTCTATAAAACATGGTGATATTTATCATTTTATCATCTCCCTTACGTAGATTCGCCTGTGACATATATATATATATATATACACATAAACACACACACACACACACACAAACACACACACACACACACACACACACACACACACACACATAATATATATATGTTTGACAATTTCAGTGAATGGGGTCAAAGCAAAGAATTAGTTTTAAATAGGTAAGATATGGTTGTTTTCCTTAAATATACAGAAAAAACTTTTCTGTCAGTTAACGTCAGTTAAAACTTTTGATATGTCTAAATGTTTTATAAGATATTTTTAATTCAACAGTTTTAAAAAGATTTAAGTATTTCTACAGCCTCTCCAAATTAAGTTAGAGTTTGAGGGTATTAGAAGTTGGAATTGCAGAGTGTCTCAAGAGAGCCCCAATTATTTTTCGCAGATATGCTACTCAAAATTTAGTTTGTAGATTAAAAATTTATAATGAAATAAATTGATGTTAGAAAATTGCGTTCTGGGAGTCTCAATGGTAGTCTCGCAGTGTAGCCACCACCTCATTGATTCATTATTTGGTATTCAAAAAAGATAAAATATCAAAATCAAATAATGAGAAAATTAGGCAACTAAGGAAAAGCAGGAATCGAACAGTTATTGAGCTTTTAATCGGTTTTCAAGACAAAAATGGCCGCAAAGTTCTGGTGGTCACGCTTTTTACATATTTTGTGAGATTGATTTATAAGGACGTTATAATTGATTTGAAGGTACACTTTTTCATTACTTTTACATATTTTTGTTTTATTTTTTACTAATTTAAAATTTCTTCAAGTAACTTTGAACTGCAATATTTTCTGATTACATCTATATATGTTTTTCTTGATGTACATTCTTATAAGGGTCTCATAAGACGTAATTATTAAATTATTAAAGACGTAGGGTATTTGACGTGATTTGACGGGTTGATGTCCTTGTTGTAAGCGCAAATTATGCTTAATTTATATTCCATGGTTAAACCTCCATTAATATTTTAATTATATAGTTTTAATTTCAAGACTGCATTTTTTAAATAATAATAATACCATTATGAAGATATGTTTTTGTTATTTCTCTCTGCATCGTCTTGATTGATTTTTCTAGTAAACAGTCTAATTCTTAGCCTCGCGTAAATCCAATCAGGATGAATTTTTCCTGTTTTATGAAGAGTAGATTTTAATCTTTTCAGTCATTTTCATATGGCCTATTTCTTTGAATTTCCACTTTAATGATATTTGCATGTTTCCCAATCCCTGTAATCACTGAATCCTAAGGACATGGTAAGGTATACTTGAAGAAATTAACATCTTCACGGCACCAGTTGGAATAATGATACCCCTACCAATAGCTTCTTCATCGTTGGGGGTTGTGGTTTTTACGCTGTGTCATGGTGAATTCAAGCAACGCTTATGAGCATTTTAAATTACTTTAAAAACTTATAAAATGAATTTTTTTTTTATGCAAAATTTCCTAATTTCAGACATTATAAAATATTAATTTTCTGAATCTCACCAGATCCAAACAGAGTTTATCTAGTTCCATCTATTCTCGAATATCGAAATTTCTTTATTCGTAGCTTACAAACTTTTTTGTACAACTACACACACGTACATATACTATCCATGCTCCATTTCTTTAGTTGCGTTTTGTGACCTAATGAAACAGGAATGGAAAACTTCAAACATAATTAATAAAATAAAATTATAAAAGACAATTGGAATGATGGTTGACCTGATTGAATAATTGGAGACAAGATTGGCTAGGAAGTCCTGTTAAAAAATTAATAAATTCTATTTATTTTTTGCAGACGTTTCTACCCAAAGTTCAGGCCTTCATCAGGACTAAGAAAATCCAGATACCAATGGATATGAGAAACTATTGACATTAAAATGAAAATACCAATATGTAGGTGAAAGGTATAGTATAAAAACATGTAGTCTAAAAACATGTAGGTAGAATAAACTTAAAGTAAAAGAAAGTAAGTGGAATAAACTTAAAGGAAATATAATATATCGATAACAAAAATTAGGACTGTATTTTTTTGTTCATATGTTCCTAACTTTGTTATGTTATCTTTCCTAGCTTTGCTTCAGATACTTTCTATTCCCAACTTTTTTATCGTTATTTTATATCTTATGGAAGTTTATTCTACCTACTTTATTTATTTTAAATTTCTTCACCTTAATTTGTTCAGAATATACCTTTCTCCTTCATATTATTATTATTTTCTTTTTAATGTTAATAGTATATCATATCTATTGTTATCTGTATTTTTCTGAGCCCTGGCAAAGGCCTGAACTTTGGGCCGAAACGTCGGCAAAAGAGAAAAATAAATATTATTTATTTATTTTAACTTTTTTTTTTTTAGTGAATACCCCATCTAATCTTCTCCTGTATTACAACAGACATATGTTTTTTGTTGTTTGCAATGTTTATTCCGAGTCTTTGGTCTAAATAGAATGGAAATCAATTGACAAGATGTTTTTTTGGGAGAGAGTTTAATCTAGGGTCACCAAAGTTTTTGGACTGCAGGCCACATTGGAACCTCTACTACGTCTCGCAGGCCGCATGATTTGTGATAATAAACTATTTTTTTTTTTATAATTGACACTTCAGCTATAAATTGAAATAAACTATTCAGTGAAATAAACTTTCTAATAGAAACAATGTATGCAATAAATGTTGTAGTAAGCTCATAATTGAGTGATTAAATAAATTTCATACATTTTAAACAGTTTTTAAAAATCACTCTGCAATCAAAGATACTTTGATTTGGAGTATCTTGGAGCCTCTGGTTTAATCCAAATAAATATAATTGTAAGACAATTTTTTTTTGCGAGTTTAGAAATTAAAGAGGTAAAATTTCCATTACTACGTTTCTCGTTGTCTTCGGAATATTACTCAGAACACAATACATGATTATCAACCCTATTAAGAGGAAATGGGATTGTTGGTGGTTTGCGTGTGCCTGATTGCTTCGAGAAAAGTCCAGTTTGTACACAGCGAGGCAGGAAGTAAGCCATTTCATACAAGGACCAACAGAGAAGTTGAAAATAAAATGGATTACTTGTTTAGACACGATGAAAACAATTTCGAAAAGTGTTCCTAAATGAAATCCCTACTAGTATGAGGAAAAAGATATGATAAAACAATGGTCTGCCAGAGAATACTGACAATGCCATTAAGATCAACTAAAGTATGATTGAATATATTAATTATGTTACCTCATATACCTATATAAACACTCTTTATTTTGCCCTGAGATCTGTTTATATGGTATATGTATCTACTGTGTAAATCCATTTTTAGAGCAATTGGTATTTTAGTTTTTTCGGTTAAATGATTTGGCCTTCAATGCCAAGGATTCGGTATTATGTTATGTTAATAAGCTATTCATACTTTGCCATTCTATGAAGACTATTAGAGTCTATGCCATTCTAGTCTAACATTAAGCAAGAGAAATTTTAAGAAACTTAGAGTGCATGGACTTCATTTCCCTTGAATTGTCGGACTGACAGGAGATAGACGATGAGACTGAATTTAAGTGTTGAAAGAAAGAGAACATTGTGGAATGGAGTTTTGTAAGGAGGTTGATGAAGGATTCGTGGAGAACTATTAAGACCGAAAGACCAAGACCGAGTTTCAGATTGGCATTTAAAGATTTAATAGATTGGTAATTTCAAATTGGAGAGTTATTGTATAATATTATTGGTAATATTCTGAAAACAATTCGTTGGCTGAAGCCCGCTCCCCTCCCAAATGGTAAAATGCAACCATGTTTTATGTAAACAATTTTTTTTTTTAATTTCTTTATTGAGTATTATAACAATCTGTCTGTTGGACATTGGTTATAGTGAGGTAGGATGACATTCACACCATATGTACAAAAAAATAAAATAAATGGAACAAAATAATAATCAAAAGTATATACAATAGATAATAAAATAAAATAACCTAAAAAATAAGAAAATTAAAACTAAGAAAAAAAAACACATGCATACCTATATACAATCAGGCAAGGGAACTCCAGGTGAACCCTGCGCTACTCTCCCAACCGCGTCACTGGTACTATAGCCAGCGGAGATTGGTCGAGAGCACTTTACCTCTGGTCTCCCTTCAAAACGAGTAAGTCTTTCGCCTTTTACTAAAAAAAATTAAAAAATCATTTCTTAAAGTATTATTGTTCGAGTTATTACGTTTAATAGGACTTAAAGAATCACTGAACACTATTTCATATAGGTAGTCAGTTTCTTTCTTCTTTTTTTTCCAAAGTATGTTTCGTTATATATATATATATATATATATATATATATATATATATATATATATATATATATATATATATATATATATATGAAAAAAAAAGCTTTCGGGCTAAAGCCAAAATTAAATCCTGGATCCGCTAGTGATGTGCTCTAAAATTATTAACATTCTACGTCTGATGTAAAGGTTTTATAATTAAATTTCCTACATTACTGCCAAAATCGAACTATTGTTTATATCGTCGATACAATTGCTTAATATAGAATATGTAAAATTGTCATTTTTTTTTTAATCCTGCATTCCAGCGATTGTATTTGTAATTAAATATTTTCAAACAGCGAATACAAATCTTTAAAAGTTTAGAAAAAACACATATTTGTGAGGATTAAAACATCTTCGTTGTTTGGGCTGAATTAATAGTGTTATTAGAGTGGCGATTTTCAGATTCGATATAAACTTTTTTGAAGCTCTTGATGTCCCCTTTCATCCCTTTAGATATTTCCTTTTACATCCAGAACACCCTCAATAAAGCGGAAGATATAGTTTGAGTTAAACGACAGAAGAACAAGCTTACGAAAAATATATATTCATGTATCTGCAAGTAAACACGACCAAATGAATTTTAAAAAAAAAATGCTCCTTGGTTTATTACAATTATACAGTTTAGGTACACCATATACCATACACAAAGATAAGAACATACTTAAAGTCCTAAATCCTACATAGACAACAAGTACACAGGAACATAAAATGGTTCCTCTCCTTCATATCCGACCGATCACAGACAGTTGTAATTTCGAACAAACCTTCATCATCTCCCCTTCAACTAATACGATGTGTATCTCAGGGTTCCTCACTCTCCCCGAATCTTTTCTCTATTTGTATTAGTGACCTTCTTGACGCCATTCAATACTCCTGCTACCACCTATATGTCAATAATTTCCAAATTTAACAATCATTCTAACCTTCTGAGATGTCTGAGGCTGCCCGGAGGATATCGAGGATAAGAGGATATCGACTGCATCAACAGATGGGTAGAAATAAGTGAATTAAAGAAAAAAAGTAAGATAAAACTAAGGCAATTCTCATTGGGTCCAGATCTCTCATTAGATCCCTTCCTTACTTTCCTCTACTTTAATTCAATAATCGTCCCATCCATTTTTTTCCCCTACTGCCAAAAACCTAGGAGTAACCTTTGACCAGAACATCTCCTGGAATAACCATATCTCCCAGATTACCCAAAAATCCATAACTGTCCTTATACAACTCCTAAGATCCCATGATTGTATTCTTCTAAAAACCAAACAGCTCCTTCTAACATCCCTTATATTTCCACACTTCGGTGTTTGGTGTATGGACGCTATCTGTCAGGCTAGAAATGAGACCAAAGAAACTCATGAACTGTTTCATAAGATACATCTTCGGGATCCCCAGGCGTTCGCATGAGATCATTCTGGTTCACCGAGTTGAATTGGCTTTATCCTCCCTCCCGACGACGATTATTCATTGGTGTTTTCCTTTTCCAAGTTATCAGAGCCAAAAACCATCCCTACATCCTGGAACTCCTTACTCTACGCTCCTCTATTCACTCTCATAGGTCTCAACCTATAGATTTGTAAGTCCCCTCCCATAAAACTACTTCCTTCTGCAAATCCTTTGTCATTCGTGCTACCTCCTTTTGTAACTCTCTCCTTACCTCCATACGTCAATCCTCGTCAACAAATTCCTTCAAACAACTCCGTTCCATCACCTACTCCACATTCAAACATTCGCTAATATGTAAAATTAATTGCTTCTGTATACTGTGTAATTTCAACTATTTCACAACCGCAATAACAATAAGCATACTATACTGAGCATACTATACAATAAGCATACACAATATATACTGTTATTAGCTTGTATTTTTTATTATTTTAACCAAACTAATATCGATAAATTTGTAACACTTTTATTATTCCTAGTGGACTGTAGTCTCAGAATAAAGTTATTTTTTCTAAAAAAAAAAATGTTTTCATTCTTCTACTCTCAATCATCCAAACCCACTCGTTCTGTCTCTTTCCTGCTTCCTGTAACCTGGTGAGCCCCAACGACGACTAAAACACAGTGGCCTAGAGATCTCCTGCTGACAATGTTAACAAGGATCAAGAATAATAGAAGTCAGAATAAACGGCAACACACTTGCTCGATGCGTTACCACGCGGTGGCAAACTTAATGTAAAATAAACAAATGAAATCAAATTAAAAAAAATTAAAAAATTAAAAGAAATCCTTTTTTATGATAGTTATTTAAAGGAAAAAGTAATCTACGGGGCTGTTACCTAAGTTATAGGCTAATTTATTTTTAATCATACATTAGTTGGGGGTAAATGAATGTTTTTCAACTTTTCTTGCGTTTTCTTAACAACCCGTAATTTTCTTTGTCCAAAAAACCCACTTCTCTGAGGAATTTGGTTGGTCAGCTACTCCAAGGATGTGGCATCGCCTCAGCTGATATAATGAGAGGTTGTCATCTAATACTAGGTACCGTGTGTCCCCATCGCCTAGTGCACAGCTCCTCAACACCAGCGATGGACATCCCAGCCTACTTCAACTCCTTCTTGTGCATTACTGTAATGCTACTGGGTATCTCGCTGGCTAATGTTCGTAAGTAAATTATTATTGCCATAGATTCAAAGTCAAATTCATGTCATTGATTTCTAAAGCTTATCGCGTAAGGCTGAGGATGCATCAATTGTCAATCGGCGATGAATATGACCAAGAATCAAACATAAATTGTAGATTTGCCGCACAGTTGGCTGTCCCAGGCAATCTAGTTCAAAATGTCGAAAACGAATATTTTTGTGGAAAATAACATAAAACTTATATTTGTAAATCGTTTTAGTCATGGAAATAAGAATTAGTCTAAACAATAATAATCATGAAGATATGAGAGGCTATGCTCCATGATAAAGTGTACTGGGTCGATGGCAGCGGTAAACAACAAATGGATAAATCTTACGATTTTAAGTTTTTTTTTGTTTTTTTCAAACATTTCTAAAATTTCTTAAAGCTTCGTAACTTATGTATTTTATGTACACAGCAAGTTCAATACCACAAATTATATTAAAACCGTCTATATAATATTTTTAATTTCAGTTGTGAAACGGATTCACTGCATTATCATAGTGACCCCTATATTTGTTTTTTTTTTATATGTATATATAAATATTAAGAGTTTTTTCGTCCTGATTCTTTTGTAGATTTATAGTATTAGCAACACGATTTATTATTAATTAACGACTTATGCTAATAAATAATTAATCGTTTACTAACCGAAGTAATAAATAATATATTTTCTTTGCAAACTAGTTTTTTTTTTAGTACTTTCCTGTTTTTTTTTTTCACAGGAATCATAAATAATATATGTTGTCAATTCATTTTTTAATTGTGTAAAAAAAATTTGATAAATTATAAATGTCTTTTTCACACTAGCAATAAATAGAGATAATGTTTGGCTATAATTTATTTTATATATTATTTCTCAAAGGTGTTTAATATATTATTTTAAACGAAATCAACGAAAATAACTGTTACTAATTTTGAAAGCAAAAATTACCTCAAGTAAATATATATCTTATTAATTATACCAATCACACACACACATTTATATATATATTTTTTTTTTTCGGGTGATCTTTGGCC
This sequence comes from Nezara viridula, assembly GCA_928085145.1. Classification (NCBI taxonomy): domain Eukaryota; kingdom Metazoa; phylum Arthropoda; class Insecta; order Hemiptera; family Pentatomidae; genus Nezara; species Nezara viridula. Next base: position 83,902,493 of record OV725080.1, on the reverse strand, counting down.
GCCTGAATCAGCCTTCACCACCTCTGCCTATCTTGGGCTATTGCTTTCCAGTTTGCGGCATAAAGCTCCGCCGTATCTTTGTTTATTATATCTATCCATCTGGTTTTTGGTCTTCCACGTGGTCTCTTGCCTACTACTCTGGTATTCATTGTTGTTAAAGGCGTCCTGATGGATTGCTACGAGCTACATGCCCTGTCCATCTTAACCTCCTTTCCTTCTTGTCATGAGACATTGACTGACCCGTTTCTTCCAACAGTTCTTTATTGTTCCTTCTCCTCCATGTGTCAAGGCTGTGGTACCATATAGCTCAGGTTACACTACGTTGTACGCCCTTATTTTTTATATATATATATATATATATATCAATTGTAATTCATGTAGTATGTCTTTGAGGCATGGAGCCATGCATGAAGGTGAATCGAATAAGCGTGGATGATCACTTAGGGAAAAAAAAAAAAATATATATATATATATATATATATATATATATATGTATGTATGTAGCTCTCTCTCTCTCTCTCTCTCTATATATATATATATATATATATATATATATATATATAGAGAGAGAGAGAGAGAGAGAGAGAGAGAGAGAATATAACAGAAAATTTAACTTCATTCTGGGATTAAGTCCCCTTATAATAACAATGATGAACAAGTATAGAAGAAAATGCAAATCTGGCCAAAAACTAACTTATAAAAATTCTAATCTTATATACATTAATTTAAAAAATATTATGTAACCACTAAAAAAAAATAAACAAATGAACATAAAATCTTCTCAAAAATACCTATTATTGTGATAGAAGGAAAAAAAAATTACATATTTATATATACATAACTGCACAATTTATAAACAATAGGCTACCTAATAAAAACCTAATCTAACATAAAATGTAATAATATCTACAGTGATTTACATAATAATATGCAGACGAATAGAAATGAAAATAAAATCTTCTCAGGAATACTTGCAGTGTGATGGAAAAAAAAAAATTAATAAATAAATATATATATTAATAGTATAATATAACCTGATAAATAAATAAAAATAATAATAAGATAACAAAAGTAATAACAGAAAGACATTGATTTAGATGTTAACATATAAACAGTAGGCTTAATTAATAAATTTACACTATAAAATAATGTGTTAGCAGTTAAACAAAAAATCTTCTCAAGCGTGATTATAGTTAAAATGGAAAAATAGAGAAAAATAAAAACATCGTCTTATCCCTTTTTCTTTGTTTTTTTTTTCAAATTATTAATAGTAATATAAATCGGTATTATAATTTTTTCCAGCTAGTTACATCAACGTTTGCTCAAGAAATGACCCTAAAGTCGAGGAATGCATAAGGAACTCCATTGAAGCTCTGAGACCAAAACTCGTTGTTGGTAAGTTAAAGTATTTTTCCTTGTTTTATTTTATATGTTTGAAACCTTGATGATAATATATCAATAGGATTTACATTATTTGGTTGTATCTATAGCGTGTAACATTGACAGTTAATACTAACAAAATAAAATAAACAAACACTTAAAAGTTAGGTTAATATTGGAAAATTCCAAACCACACAGCCTCATGTTTCCAAAATGCAAGGAAAGAAAAACCCGTCAACGTTTCGCCCATTATTAGCACAAAAAAAAAACACAGCTAATCGAAAATCGATCCATGATATTCAATGATAATAACAGTGATCATATTATCATGATACTGTTAATAGCAGTATGAGATTGGATTTCATTGAGTGTATTTTGGAAACATAAGGCTGTGTGGTTTGCATTTTTTACAATAATTACCTAACATTTATGTTATGTCTCTTGGTTATGTTGTTACTAATTTATAATTTTACAAAAACTTTTGGAGAATGTTCAACGCATAAAATATAATTCGCTAAACAAGTTTATTTTTAAGTAAATGCATTAGCTTTATTCATTATTCGCGTAACAGAAGCATGTTGCGGTCCTTGGCCTGCTCGATTGCGTTTGCCCAGTTATCCCCGTTGGCTGCACACCTCATGGATATTCCATTTTTTCTTATATCCTCATTTTTTCTTAACAATATTCATCCATCTCGTTTTCAATCTTTCCATAGACCTAATTCCATGTCGCTTCTCATGATAAAGTTTTCTCGCTGTCCTTGCTTTGTCCATTCTCTTAACTATTGCATACGCTGAATTCGAGCGAATTAGGATATAGACTGATCGCCATAAATAAAATATATCTTCTTGTTTATCCTTAGGCGGAGAACTCCTTCCTCGAGTTTAGTCCCTATTATCCTTCTTAGGATTTTCCTTACCTTTTGTAAGGGTTCATGTCCCATCTTGACAGTTTTTAAATTAAAAGTTGATTTCTGGAGGAGGGTTTGGTGGCCGAGCAGGCTAACGCGAATACATAACATGCGTTTCCCGGAGCAACCTGTTATAAAATAACATATTTACAAATTCAAATCACGCGCCGGAGGCTTTTAACTCTTTCATCAATCCCCCGCTCTTACCTCTGGCTCGGGAAAACTCTAATGGCCTAAAAGAGCGAGGAAGAGTAGAAAGAAGAAAAAAAAAAGTTGATTTATTTTGACTAGTATTCTTTAATTCATAGAAAATCTAACTACAGTTACTAATGGTATACTAGAAGTTTCAATCCAGTACCTGATGCGCAAATTTATTTTTGAACTTCAAAATCCTAAATTACAACACCATTACAAGCACTTACGTTACAGGCAAATCTCATAACTCCATGCTACTGTGGCTGCACGACAATACAAGTATAATTAAACTAAACTCTGAATCTAAACTGTACGCTATGATAAGAAACTGTAGATTGTTTAATGTTTACAACGTTGAACTTTGTATAGTAAACTACAACAATGATAATTAGGAATACACTTAATATGAAACAATCAATAACATAGACTAAGATGACCATTTAATAATTATATAACTAACTCTTATTTCTTGTTCATATTTGTTTTTGATAAATGGTCTGAGCTAAATAATTAAACCATCACAATATCTTCTCTTTTTTTAAATTATAATGCACGTGCAGGAACTAAATGTAAGGATGTTCCAGCAATTGCCATTTTTTTTATTCTGCTTTCAAGGATTACTCAAAAATCACTTCATGTAGGTAGTAGTTTGATTTTCTTCTAGAATAATACCTATAATTGAATAATAATGTCAAAAACATCACCTTCTAAATTGCCTTGTAAAATATTTAAACAGTGTATTAGCCCTCTGTACAGAACCTTCGATGTTTTATTTATTTGTATTGTATCTTATAGAATATACATTATAATATCAGATATTAAAAGTATTTCATATTATTTAATTTATCTTCGTAGGTATTCCTGAACTTGGAGTTCCATCCTTCGAGCCGTGGAAGATTCCTCAAGAATTCGTCCTTATAAGAGGAGGTGACCTAAAAGCTATTGGAACTGACGTAAGAGTTTGGGGGACTTCCAAGTTCGAGATAAAAAGTTTAAAGTATGAATATTAGTTATTTTTCCTGTGACAATAGTCGTAAATTTATCGCACGGGCAGCATTTAATTACAGCTGCAGCTACAAGCTGCGTCACGGTCACTGATAATTACATCGAAATTCTTCCTAAACGTTGTGAGATATCTGCGACTAGGAAATGTATTCCAGCTCATAATAAATTGAAATGAAATAAATTGTTTTAAAAAATCCAATTTACAAGGTGTTGTCCTATGACCATAACTGTTTTTTGTATTAAATATATTTTTATTTTTCCGATTTTTAATCAAACTAATGGATTAACAAGTTTATTTTTGACAGGAAAATTCTTACAAGCTCAGAGTGGAACAACGCTTTAAAACTAAATGTAAACTAGTCTCTTCCCCGCGGAGTACCATGTGCACTGGAGGCCAGATATGTTGGGCCATTCTACCGCAAATGTGTCCGATAGTCAAAAACCTCAGTCCTGAAATGTCATAATAATATGCTACTTGTCACCCGGCGGTGCAATAATATAAACCATTAAATATACGAATTTCTGGCTACGAAACAATATAGATGCTTCATCGAAGTATATTTCCAACATATGGATCCTAATTCTTTATTTTTATATGAATTTTTTCATGCCATTCTTCTTCATTGGATAAAAAAACTTACGTACGATTGCAAACCAAGAAGGGTCTCATGTTCAGTACTTTGTAAGGAGGTAACGTTTCGAGGCTAACGATTCTGCAGGTAGATGATCGAACTTGGATCACGATAAAACTCCAAGTTTTCCTCCATAATTAATTATTTAATTAATCAAATCCCCCGTAATTAATCACTTTATAGAGGCTGGGAACGCCCAACGAACCCTACTGGGTTCTCCCGAATCAAGGATCCATAGAAGACTGATGTTACACAATAAAGAATTAAATGTTGTCACTTACCTTACCCATTGAGTCACAGCCGGATCTACGGGTGGGACTTTCGGGCTGAAGCCAGCTCCCCCCCCCCCCCAATGGTAAAATTTAACCATGTTTTACAGAAAAAAATATTAAATACGATCTCTTAAAGTATCTTTGTTCGTGTAATTATATTTAATAGGACTTCAAGAACCACTTAAAAACCATTTCGTATAGGTAATTAATTTCTTTAATTTTTTACCAAATTAATGATCGTTATATGTATATGAAAAAAAAAATCATTCGGGCTGAAGTCCCCCCACAAAAAAAAATTAAATCCTGGATCCGCTACTGCATTGAGTTACCCCGCTCCCTCTTGATTGGCACATTATAAAATTTTGATTGAATTAATATTTCATAATTCATACTTTTCTATAACACTAAAAAAAGAATTGTTATTATGTTTTTTCGTCTAATTCCAATTTTGACAATAATGTATAACTGCGTTTCTGGATTTTCTGCTGAATAAGAGATTTGAGTGCCAAACGAAAAATATTTAGTTCGACAATTTTGAGAAAGCTAAATGTCACAGCTAACATAAAGTGGACTAAATGCCACAACCATCAGCAGAAACAATCAAAGTTAATCATTATGTCATTTCATTCACTTTTTATGCCGGTCGCAATATTGTTTTCCTAGTCTAAAATTGCTCTACTTTTTTGTTTTGATTTAGCACTCAACCTGTCCAAACGTAAAATTAAAATATGTTTGCTTAATTATCTAGGGTATATTTTGAACTTATTATTACTTATTGACTTATTATCTTTTTTTTTACTAGGGCGGACATACAGAAGGACAAGTTACGATTCGAGTTCGAAGTTACCTTCCCTTACATGAATATCGAAGGAAACTATGACATAAATCTGAGGATTTTGACAATACATATAAAAGGAAATGGTCCGTTTCAATCTAATAACAGTAAGTCAACATTATGCAATAAGTCATAACTTAATAAGTATTATTTATTATTCACTATTATATTATTTCCAACCTCTAACTCCAGACTTGCTCTTACCACCACTGACAAATCTTCTTCAACGTTATGCATTCATCGCCTGGGTAGACCCCTACTCTTACGGGTAATCACTCTAAGAGCGTGCCATCTGCTCACCATCTTTTTTGCATGGTTCAATCATCCAATACACCGCAAAACCACGTCTATATCTGATACAGTGGTTAAAGCTCATTGTTCTGGCGAAATAATCATCTTTAACATTACATTGAAGACTGCACTCATTAGGTTATTTTAAGGATTCAAAGTTGAAGCGTTTAGTTAGTTGAAGTGTAGTATATATAGAATATATATACTCTGTTGGTATTACAGACCATATAGATCTTGTTTGTTTGTTAGTTTATTTGACTTTGAAGCGTAAAACCCTAGAGTCATCATCGTTTTCATTAGTTCTTTATTTTTGTTCTCTTGAGCTCAGAAACTCCTTAGAAGATGATATATATATATATATATATATATATATATATATATATATATTTCCTATAAACTCCTTAGAGAAGAAGAAGAAAAAGAAATACATATATACATATATATATATATATATATTATATATATATATATATATATATATATATATATATATATTATATATATATATATATATATATATATATATATATATATATATATATATATATATATGCCCCTACTACACCGCAAGCTTACATAGATTATCTCTTAGACCAGATATTTCAGCTATATTAAATAAGGACGAATTGAATATAATAACAGTTATAAATTTCCTTAATACTCATCGATTATTTAACATATATAGAAATATTTTTAAATAAATTTTTAGTGTTTTATATATTTAACTTTAATGGCTCACTACTGATGCTAGGGCTTATGAAATCCCGATGAATGTTTCGAATATTAAATTCTTGACAACCTGGTAGATTGGAAATTCGTTGTTTAGTCAGCCACACACAATGACTCTTCCATTATAAATATTAAGGCAACTTTTCAAATTAAGTCAAAGCAAATAACTCTCATGAGTTCTTAATAGGCAACATTCTACTTTGATGCAGTAGACTGTATTTTAATGAATTGGTAGGTTATACTGATTGTTCAAAAATAGCTTACCATCTTTATGCCAGCTTAAACCATCTCTTTCTTACTTGAGGGCGCCCTCAGAGCATCTGCTATACCTAACTATCCGTGCTGGTCTGAGGCCGAAAGCTGAGTCGTTCGTACGGATTAAGCGTTATCTACCTACCAGTCGCCGATAACGATAACGAGGAAATTCGGAACCATTTTCGCACAAACAAGAACCATCTCAATCAGTCTTACTAATTTCTAAGGGATTTGGAAATCTTCGATGAGCGTGGATCTTTCAACACTTTCAAACACCTGTCGGTTGTCTATAAAAAGAGTATCTTATAAATCCTATATTTAACTAGGAAATACTTATCAAACAATGTTTTATGTACTACCTTCACCACGTCGAAAGTCTCACTGCCAACATTTGATATTCGTTCAGCAAACTTATTGAGTATCATATTTTTTATACGCAGCACTTAAAAGTGAAAACAATTATCAACCTTTAGTCTAACTTCCTCTTATCATACACATATTTATCAATACTGATATACATATTTTTCAGCTGATGTCGATGCCAAAGCCGTTTTAAGTGGCGTGATAGTTGAAAGAGACGGAAAGAAATATTTGGAGTACAAGAGTGCTGATCTCACAGTGGATTGGAGTATTGGCAGCATCATGTTGGGAAACCTTTTTAACGGAGACAAAACTCTGGGTATGGCAGCTCAATGTAATATATATTACATATACAATATATATATGTAATATATATATATATATATATATATATATATATATATATATATATATATATATATATATATATATATATTTATGATTATTTTATCATTCTCATAGATTACTTATATCAACAAGGTTTTATATCAACAATAATTTCGAGAGTTATTGGGAAAGAAAAAAGTCTCAACATTTCATTTATTTAGTAATTTAATTCTTTAAAATATAAATAAAGTATATGCTTGACATACGCACGGAGCAAAATATAATTCCTGACCATCAGTTCGGTTTTCGTACGTTCCATCCAACAACGCAACAATTACACAGAGTTACTGACTACATTAATGGAGCACTAGAGGAAAAACAACACGCTATCGACGTGTTTCTGGGTATTGCCCAGGCATTCGATAAAGTCTGGCACCATTGACTTAAACTCTTTAAGCTCTTTAAACTCAAAACACTACTACCTCATTTTCCAATCTTTCGTTTTCGACAGATTTTTCTCTGTTCGACAGGGCCTTGAAATTTCCTCAATTCGACCAGTGTTAGCAGGAGTACCTCAAGGATCAATACTGTCTTCTTTACTCTACATTATACATACCTATCAACTCCGAAACATTGACCGCCACCTACGCTGATGATACAATTTTAACAAAACACCATAACCCCAGACTAGCCCCAATGAATTTACAAAATCACTTACTGACTTTACAAAGTCGGTACTCACTTTGGAAAATAAGATTAAATCATGATAAGTCACAACATATTCAACGAGACACGTGTCCACCAGCTTATATAGGAGAGATCCAAATTCCTCAGACAAACATAGTACGTTACCTGGGACTAATATTCGACAGAAGGATGACGTGGGCCACCACGTCAAAATGAAATGACAGACTTTAAACAAGCGACTGAAAATACTGTACTTACTTTTTTCTAAATCGAAATTGAAAGTTCGAAAAAAACAAAATACATTCACTTACCTGCACAAACCCATCTGGACATAAGCCTCTCAGATTTACGCTTCGGCAAAAAACAACAAAAACGCCTTTACATAAACTACAGTTATTTCAATCCACAATTTTACGACTTGTAACAGGACCTTCTTGGTACGTCAACAACATAACTTTATATAACGACTTACAACAACCAACTGTAGACCAACACATACGTATTCCCTATTCTCGTTTTCATCTCAAACTACACGGACACACAAACATACTTATAAACGACATGCCCATCAGGAGGAGACTAAAAAGGAGCTGGATGAGAGATCTCCTCACCTAAATCAAGGAAGTAAATAATGACCAGGAAGAGATGCTACTGGGGTACTATCCTTTCTTATGCCAATAATGTCAATCTTTATCATCACAACACATCTGCTGATTGTCAATACCATGAAAGGTTCTAATAAATAGTTAAAGAAAAAAAAAGTATATTTTTATATCATTTTATGTTCAGTAAAAAAAAAAAGGCGAATTCGATTGGATAAAAAATTGCTTAAGTCCACCGATGAAATCTGTATTATCCATGGCTTTGTATTTTGGATTTGTTTACAACTAATTATGTTGCTTCTTGAATTGTTGATCTTTTATAATAATAAATAAGATATAAAAATTAATTATAAAAGTGAGTTTCAATTTTAGAATATGCTTAGCATGTGTCTAAATAAAAAAAGAAAAAGAACTAAATTATGAATAAATACAGAACATTAACAGTCGTTTTTTAAAATGTAATTTATGAATTATTTCGAAGAAGTGATATGTGGTTCGATACGCTAGTCGTTCCGCAAAGTCATGCCAATAAATTACTTTACCGACTGTTAAATTCTTGTTTTATTTTAAAATCTCTTATTTGCAATCATTAGAGGGAATGCTATTTTGAAAATTGCGCTTAATTGATTTAATTTTTATTTTCAGGAACCGCAGTAAACAACGCCTTGAACCAAAACAAAAGGGCAGTCATGGATGCCCTCAAGCCTAGAATTGAGAAAATGGTAGCAAAACATGTCATGGATGTCGCTAATAACATTAACCACCAATTTACATATGACGAACTTTTTCCCGAAAAGTAACATTTCTTCAACATTCAAAATAATTTGTCTGCCAAATAGATGGATGTTTCTCAAACATAAGAAATCAACACAATTTCTTAATACCACTTCAACATGTAATCCATTTAGAAACAAACCGTAAATCTATGAATAAATTGTCATATTTTATAACAAAATTAAATAAACCTATGATGATAAGTAATGTACAGATGGAGAAAAAAGAAAGTTTTATATTTCTAGCAAATATATGAATTTATTTATAAGAATAGATGTATAATAATTTATATTTATTGTATCTTATAATATTATTGTTTCAAAAATAAAGCGCACTACATTTTGTAAAGAAAAGAAATTATTAAGTACAATTTTTTTTTATTTACAAAATGTAGGAAAGTAATTCAGAAAAAAATTATTATTTCACGTTCCATTTTATTTATCCTTTTTGTCATTCTCTCCTTCATGTATATCTTATAAATTGAAGAGGATATTCCTATAAAAAAATATCAGTATACTTTTGATAAATAAACACCTAAATAATACATATATATATATATATATATATATATATATATATATATATATATATATATATATATATATAAGTTATGATTGTTAGTATGAGAAAGATTGAATCAATATTAACAATGAGATTTTTATATCTTTTTATTGCAGGTTAACCTTATCAAAAAACAAACAATATCAATAATCGATCACATGTTAATATATCTTAACACTAAAACATATTTTATAATATGCTAACTTATATATATATTTAACTTGTTCATTATTGTTATTCTAAGGGTCCTTTGTACCAAAATAAAGTTTATTTTTCTATCTATCTATGTACACACGCACACACACACATATTTATATATATATATATATATATATATATATATATATATGTATATATATATATATAAGACAAGAGTCAATAGTAATTCCTCTTTCAGTTATTAATAATAATTAAAATATAAAACTTAGCAAATATTGGTAATTTCTTTAAAATACATAAATGCTCCCATTTTATTTTTAAATTCAGGCTATTTGTGACATCAAGATCTCCTTTTACCTCTTTTTTTTTGTCTTACAATTGGACGTAAAAATCCAGGACTATCCATATAGTTGTAGAAATCAACTTTAAGTATATTTGAAAGTACCATTCTGAAAAATTAAGATGCCCAAAAGCCTCTATGCCATAAATATCATCTTTTACGAGTTTCATCAAATTCATCAATCCAAGAATCATAAATCTATACTTAATCTTTGGAGAAACTCAAAATATTTATCATTTTCCAATCAGGATAATTTAAAAAGTACTTAAAATTAAATATTTCATTGATTCATCGAATCATTCTGACGGTGAAACTCTATTTTTTGTGTTTTTATACTAAAAAAGAGAATGTGTGATCATATACCTTATCCACCTTAACTATCATATACCTACCATACATTAATAGAATATGTTATAGAAAATCCTTCTGTTGTTCGATCAGTACACTTTCATCAATAAAAGAGATTCCTGGTGGAACAGCAATTATTCCGTTTCATTGAGGAAACCAGTTGTTTGGTAGAAGTTTTTCATCGTTGCTAAAATTCTTGAGAGTGAAAGAAATTAAAAAATAATATTTGCATATTACCACAAAATAAGCAAAGAAAAATAGTACATTGGTAACTTGTTTTATTTCATGCTTGCGCTTGTCTTCACCTTCATATATTCATAAAAACAGCTAATAAAAATGTAGTAAATAATGTGGTATGAAGTTTATTTTATTTTTTATTTTTTTATTCAACATGAAGTAAGCATAATTGGTATGAGCAGCAAACGGGTTGTGCAGTGTATGTTCAGTAATTGCTATTCGTTCATTGTTGCAATAGCTTATTTTAATTTTGCAAATTGTTTTTTCTCAAAAAAATCGTTATTATTTCTCGCATTAAAAATTATTTATTTGAAAGAAAGTAGTTTTATCTGCATATTTCTCCTTATTAATGTATTTCTTCTTATAACTGATTAACCATTTGTGAAACATTTAAGGAAATTGTTGTAACTGTGTACTATATACATATATTGTGTAACGTTTATGTTCGATTAACATGTTTTTTTCTTAGAGCTGAAAAAAAAATTAATATATTTCTGTGCCCGGTAAAAAATTAATGTATTTCTGTACTGATGCAATGAACACCATATCCATTTTTCTATTTGTTCTGGGGAGACAATGTTCCATAGCTTTGAGTTATTATAATTTGTTTCTTAGTTACTAGATCTGCACTCCGGAGCTAAAGTACACTCTGTCACATTTTTCTCCGGGGACGGTCATCGTCTCGAACCCTTAGGTTTGAGTCGTGTCCCTCATTGACTGCGGAGGTGCAGGCATCCTCCTGTACATCGGCAGGCAATGTAAAGCCGTAGCGATCGTAAGATTGCCGAGCCTGAGACCAATCGTGCTCTGAGGTCAGAGAAGCAGTGCTTCCCGATCAAATTGGTACTACGGGGCGTCGCCGGAGCCCCGGCGGCGCTTTGGGTGGACGGCGAGAGTGCTTGCACTGTTCGGCCGTGGCGGTCGTAGTGGTCGATGTGTTTACGACCACTCGCTGCACGACACCAGTGTTCAGCTAGTCTTGACGTTGTTCAGGCTAACTTCTGGTACAATGTGTGGACGAGTGGACGGAAGCTATGGTAGTAGTGTTTGTCTTATTCCGTGGGCACCTACTGTGTGCCTGCATCTTCTTGGACGTACCCGGTCTAGGGAGTTAGGTTGGAGGCCGGTTAAGGCTCGCGCTAGGTATGGCTTCCAACCGATGCTCTCTTGGTCCATAGTGTACCCGCTGCCCAACTGTCACATTTTTCTGTTCGTTCAGGGAGCCAACTTTGATCTTTTTTTTGGGGGGGGAGGGGGAGGTCCTCCCCTTCCTCGTCTTTAAGGCTATACTACAGGGTTCTCCCGGGCCAGGGAGTGTGGGCGGGGATTTAAAAGACTCCTCCGGCACCGGGATGCGAACTCGGAACTATTTTTCATCGTTGTCTCATATGTCAGGTTGCCGGGCAACGGCTGTGCTGTGCACACTCTTTAGCCCATTTGGCCACCCGGCCCACAACCAAAACCACTAATCTATTAATTTCTTTTTTTTCTTAATTACTAAACAGAATTATTCCTGGATTTTTTTGGATATTAGTGTACAAGTCAAACATTTGAAATACCTTACGCCAAATCCTATTCTTAGACTGATAAAAGGTTGCAAAAGAATCCATCTGGAATTTTTTCATCAGATTATTGTTTGTAAGATCACTTCTACTTTAAAAGCACGCTTGTTCTGAGTTTGGGCTCCATTTTAATAATAATGTTTTTCTTTACCTACGAAAAATTTGTATATTTAGTGAAATAAGAAATAATTTAGATAAAAATAAATGAAATTTTATTTGAGATACCTATCTTTACTATAATTGCTTATAATAATAATAATATACATATATATATATATATATATATATATATATATATATATATATATATATATATATATATATATTATATATATATATATATATATATATATTATTCCTTTCGGTTAGCAATACAGACTACGGAGATCTTTGAACGCGAGTGTGGTCTCCTAGAAAAAATCCCGATTCATGATTTAAATTACGGGGTAAGGACATCAAGGTATGAGTTGACTCCAATAGACTGACGGGGCTCATATACCAGGGTGGGGGAGGAATCCCGGGCAGCGTGGCTTTCCTTGGTGGACGGTCACCCATCCAAGATTACCTATTGCAAGCGCCTTAGCCCGCAAGTCTACTCCAGCCCCCTATATTTATATATATATATATATATATATATATATATATATATATATATATATATATATAACTGTATATATTATATATATATAATAACTGTATACCATATTATATATATATATATATATATATATATATATATATATATATAACTGTATATATTATATATATAATAACTGTATACCATATTATATATATATATATATATATAATATTACTCCTCCATGCTGAAAGCTGAAAGCTATATATATAAAAGCTCGTATACGCCGAAAATTTATGCATTATTATATTTTTAAATATATAGATGTTTAGCATTTAAAATCATAGAAAAAATTATAAAAAATAAATTCATAATTGATAACCTTTTCCATATCATAAATCAGTTAAATTTTAATATCATAATATTCTATGATAAACCGGCAAGGTTAAGGTATAATTCTACTTAATAGCTCTAGAACGAACCGCCGCTAATTCGGTGACATTAATTCATTTTCATCACGATCTGAAATTCTGTAAAATAATTCAAAAAGGTCGGTAACATGTAATGTTACAAAGATTCTATTACTTAAATAATAATTTTATTGCGATCAGAATTATTAGAAAGGAATAACTAAAACATCCTTCTGCTTAAAAATTATCAATTAATCGGTATATCAATCGAAAAATAAATTAAAATTTATTTATTGCTCATAAACTGGAACTAAAGGTAATAATAAATAAAAATGTGAACCTGGTTTTTATAATCTAACTCGAACAAGGTAAAATAATCCAATTAGATTATTAAAATATGTATAGTTATATTTTTACCATGTTATTCCCACTGAGTGATTGCGGTTTCGCATCATTATACCTCAACATGGTTGTTTATGTTTCCTCTCATTAAAATGCCCTCGGGCAGTGGAAGGAATTTGTTGCATGTATATATTGTATTATTATGTATACTATATATGTAAATTATTTCATTAAACATTTTGGAGGGTAAGAAAAAAAATATATATGTTTCCTCTATTTTTAATAGCAGGTATCACCTAACTACGAAACTTCGACCTTATCCAGCTTAACCATCATATACCTACCATATATTAATAAAATAGGTTATAGAAAATCCTATATGTTATAGAAAATTATTTTTTCTCAAAAAAATCGTTATTATTTCTCACATTAAAAATTATTTATTTGAAAGAAAGTAGTTTTATCTGCATATTCCTCCTTATTAATGTATTTCTTCCTACAACTGTTTAACCATTTATGAAAAATTTAAGGAGATTGTTGTAACTGTGTACTATATACATATATTGTGTAACGTTTATGTTCGATTAACATGGTTTTTTCTTGGAGCTGAAAAAAAAATTAATATATTTCTATGCCCCGGTAAAAAATTAATGTATTTCTGTACTGATGTAATGAACACCATATCCATTTTTCTATTTGTTCTGGGGAGATAATGTTCCGTAGCTTTGAGTTATTATAATTTGTTTCTTAGTTACTAGATCTGCACTCCGGAGCTAAAGTACACTCTTTACTAATCAATTTGTGGCATTTTATTCTCTTTAAAATTGAGTAGTAGTAGTAAAAATTAAACATGGCGATTGGTTTCTGTTTGAAGTCCTCCTAAAATAGAAATATATATTTTATACATTGGCTCATATTTGTTTCTGTGATGACCTCAGCTAAACGTTTTTATACATTTCATATGAAATGTCCGTTTCTATTTTTCAGATATTCAAAGCGGGATTATTGGTCTCTTGTTGTTTACAATGTCAAAAACAACCTGCATCAGTTAACTGGAAGGAACCTATACTCTAACACGACAACTCCAGACCTCACGTTTCACGACAGATAGTGATGAAACTAAACAATCTGTGTTACAAAGTCCTTCCACACCCACCTTATTCGCGTGACTTATCTGCAACAGATTTTTATCTTCCAGATATTTGGACAACATAAAAGTAAAATTTTAAAAAATGATTCTCAGGTCAAAAATGAATTTTCTGACCATTTCTACATGAAACACAAAATGTTTCAGTTCTCGAGTTGAAAAGTTGATTGGACGTTGTGGAAAATGTATAGATACATTTTAAATAAGAATGTTTACCGAAATAACCTTTCCGGCGAAAACTGATATTTCATATGAAATGACCTTATATATATGTAAATGTAACGCGTATACAGTTGCTAGATGTAACGTAAGCATGTGTAAAAAAAATAAACATATTAAAATTATCAATTAGTATTTTTTTCTAGTTTAGGGACCTTGAAGTACAACTTCGACATCATTAAATATAGTTTCTATTTTTTTCTTAGTGGGTAATTATGGCTATTAAAAAAAATAAATTAAAATCAAATAAAAAACCTTTCTTACCAACCCAAAATTAAATCATGAATTCCCAACTGGAGTCTGTAAAGAAACAAGTTGCACGGTTACGGTAAAAATGGAATCATAAAGCCTAATTAAAGTTTCCAAGGTTCGATTTTACGCACATGATTTACATGATACTTAAAATATTCGTAACCAGACCTTGAACGAAGTTCTAAAAGAGAAAAAAAAATAAAACTGTGTTTATTTTTCCTGTTTGTAAACGGACAATGGAAGTCCAAACCAACAAACCCAATTATTGCTTCTATCCAACATGTAAACCAATTATGTTTCATTTACTTACACATAAAATCCCTTTTTGAGTTGTGCCACTTTTATCCTGGATATAAACTATATTTGATATTAAATGCGCCGAATGACCATACCTTTTTTTTAAATTGTTATTTATAAAACCGCATCTGTCAATTATATTTTTTAACCATTAGCAGTTTCGCTGGAATTATAATTGCATGAATAAGAGCGGAAAAATGATAAAAAATACTTGATAGACATATAGAAGTGCACAAGAAGTGCCCTATTGACACCCATTCTATAGTATTGATTTACTTACGTGAATATGTAAATTAATCTCTCATTTACCTTTTCGATCATGTAGGATGCATATTATCATATTCGAATCCAGTGATGGAAAAATCTATAATACTTTTTCTTGTTCTTTTATTTACAAAATTGCATCTATCAATCAACCAATACTTTATCACGAGAACGAAGGCTGCGCAATATATTCTTTTAAGGATCATTTGTACAATGAGTTGAAGATTTATATTACCGCAGTTGTGCGTGTCCAGGTTTTCGCACAATATATTAAAACGTTTCTTACCAGGTTACATAAAACTAGCCTGACTGTAGTGACCTACTTTGATGGTATTTAATATTAGTATACTTATTTATTATATATGAATTAATAAAGAACAACTAACGATGTCGGAAACCCATCCTAATGGAATTTTTTTCTATATCTCAAAAAAAAAACCTTGATAGATTGTTAAGAAAGTTTAAATATTCCCGAAACCCAAGACTCATTCGAATTTTGACATGCACCGCTACATGGGACGAAATCTTCTTGCCTGGAACAGTAAATGTGTAACGAAAATTACCTGGATTGGACACTAAGTTTAAATAATCGTGTATGTCAATTTTAATAACTTACCGAGTTGCTACATTAAATATAAATAGAAAAACATTATCTTATCATGGACAGGAATCAAGAGCATGCTGAACCGTTTCTGATGTAGTTTTTTTTTTTTTTATTTCTTAATGATATTTAAAACTGCATTAAAGAAATACATTTAGTAAATTTGAACATACGCATGTAATGACGTGAACAAACTTGTTTAAAAATTACCCAATGCTAATGATATGTCTACATTAGGAGATCACGGATACATCTTCTTTTCAGATGCCTCGGAGGGTTAGTGGAAGCGAGGTTAGAAACGAAAGAGTTGGGATGATTCTGAAGTTTGTTATGGAAGGATAGTGTTTTTTTAAATTAAAATATTTTTATATTTTGAAATATTGACCAATTTGTTATAATAAATATAATATTGATAACTTGTATTAATCATATATGATCAACGTCTTACATATGATAAGATACCAAACCAATACATATTTGAGAATGCTTCAAATATCATAAAATATTTGTTTCAGTATTTTCAGTTCGTTTCAATTGTTTAAAAACATTCAATAGATCTGGATCATTTGAGCATTTAACTTGAAAATTTAAATTTAACTTCGTTCGGCCTACAAATCGTTACGTACATTTTAACGGACAGATTACACACAGTATATACAATGTTTTGAGCCCAAATTATTTAAACTTTTACAAATTTCAAAATATTCACAGGGTCTCATTGGAAAATAATAAATCATAGTTTATACACAACTATAATTGTTTGTATGTAAATCTTATTACATTGTGAATATATAACAAAAAAATGATATTTTTCAATAATTTATAATTATATTATTAATCTCGCCTTGTTTTCGCTTCTATCGTGTGGTCTTAAGCACACACTTTAACCTTCTGTTTGTTTATTTTTTTACCGTTTGTGATCCAATCTCCGTTTATGGTATATGGTATGGATCCTTGATAAATGATCAATCCTTGATCCATAATACTTAACTTAGTTCCCCTTATCTTGAGCCATTGGCCTTTTCTATCTCTGTGGACATGTATTTAGTTTATGTGACGCCCTGTGAAAGATAAATGTGGCAATATAATTACCAAGGATGAAGAAATCTTGGAAAGATGGCGAGAGCACTGTACCGGAATGTTCTATATTACATTTATGAAATATATATATACTGCTATGTATTGTAAAGACCGCCGGTGGAATAATTAGTTTAAAGGTATAAATAAATAAACATCAGAAGTGCTAACATCTGGCGGTTGGGTACCTGAGGGAGGGTAACGACCCACGAGGACAACCTTTTGTAAGTGGTAATAAAAACCCTTAAGAACCACCGACCAAGACCGACAACTGAGTGTTTAAACAGGATCCCGAAAGACCTTTTCACACCTTCCACCAGAAATACGTAAATCTGTACCTGCTGCTTTACCTTGGCCTGGGGGAGAGGGCGTGGTCATCCCTTAGGCTAGGAATATTCAGCCAATCAGGAAAAAGACTACCAAAAGAGAGGGGGATGAAGAAAGGTGGGAAATAGAGAATTGGGACTGAGCACTTCCTTTTGGGACTCAGAGGAGAGGACTTCCTTTTGGGACTCAGAGGAGGAGACTTCTTTTCGGGACTCAGCGGAGGAGACTTCAAGCGGGGGAGTCGAGGGAGGAAGACGAAGACAGCCGGAGAGAGCAGATGGACGGACTAGACGCTGAAGGAGAGCAGAGACAGGGAATCCAGATATGACGGCTAGAAACACTATGAAGGACCAGCTAAGTGGTAACAAGCATTTAGTTATACTAATGTAAATTTGTGTTGGCAACCATACATCATTAATTAATATAATCAATATAACACATGTAACTTTAATCAAACATCAAGCATTCTCCTCCAGTATGATTCTCAACTATTCATTATGTATATAGGTTTAGTTATTATTTTGTATATAGATGTTTTTGGTTTTATTTAAGCTTGTAAATATAATAGTTAGTAAACCAACGTAGTACTTTTACCATCTACCTTGCATGCCACCAGTTAGATATAGAACAAATAGTAAATTTAAAAACATGATACCTTTAGAAAGGAAATCCAATAAAAATTATATGGTTCAATCTAGGATACTATAGTAGGGGGTCTGTGGTATCTTACCTTTAAATACCTAATTAATATATTTTTCTGTAGATCGGTTCCCTTCTGGAACCGATATGAATACAAATATAACTATTAAATACAAATAAATGCGGTTCCTGGAACCCCTTACTCGCCGTAGAAACGCGAGGCCAGGAACATAGCAATACATATATATATATATTTTTTTTTTTTTTCAGTTGGCATTACATACCATGAAGATTTTTGGCAGCGAGAAGTGGTATCCTTACAAATTTATGTTGCTTGCTGGAGCTCAGATAACTAAGGGGTCACCCAACTCACGTTGCTATGAACCATGGTGTCTATAGTGCAGCGGCAGGCCACTCGTAACTCCATAGCTGGTCGCTTTGGGGACAATAGAATAGAAATAGAATAGAAAATTAAACTTTATTCTGGGACTAAGTCCCTTTAGAATAACAATGATGAGTTAATACAAAGTAAAGTACAAATCTGGGCAAAAACTAACTTCTAAAAATTTTAATATTATATACATTATTTAAAAAGTATGTAACCAGTAAACAATAAAAAATAAAATATATATACAAATGGACATAAAATCTTCTAAAAATTACTTAATTGTGATCGAAAAAAAAAAAAGAAGAGAAATTGCATATTTATATATACATAAGTACACAATTTATAAACAATAGGCTATCTAATAGAAAACTAACTTAATACAAAATGAAATAGTATCTACAGTGGTTTATATAATAATATGCAGACACTAAGATAAAATAAAGTCTTACGATACTTGTGGTGTAATGGAAAAAAAAAATAACTAAAAGGAACTATTTATACGTACATTCTCATATTGGCACACATAAAAACAAAGATATAAAATATGAACATATATACCCGAAAAAAAAAGCACAACCTGAGGAGAAGAGAAAAATAAATAAATAGTAAAAATAATAGTCAAACTAGGTGACAAAGATCATTGCTGTTTTATGTTAAAACTTAAACAGTAGGCACCACTATTTACTTCACGCAAATTCAGTTCATAAAATGAAATTTATGGTGGTAAATCTTCTGTTTGGGATGTAAGGAGATATTGGAAAAGGAGGTATTTGAAAGTTGACAGGGAAGAGGCATGACGGATGTTATGTGGCAAAGAATTCCAATAGGAGACGGAGCGGGCTAAGAAGGAACGTTCATAGGTTTTTGTCCTGTGGAATGGAATATAGAGGTCAGAAACACGGGATCTCGTTTTTATTGAGTGGACTAAGGGTTTAGGCTGGAGGAGACAACAGATATAGGAAGGGTGCTGGGAGTTGATCGTTTGGTATAGGAAATTTCCAAGGAAGTATAGGCGGCGGGAAGAGGGGAAGAGCCACTTTGACTCGGCATATAGGTGGGACACGTGAGACCATCTCGAAGTGCCGAAGACGAATCTTAAAAAACAGTTCATAATTCTCTTCAGTCTGTCCTCAAGCTCCAACGAGAGGCCACCGTATACCACACAGCCATAGTCAAAGTAGGGGAAAATCAATGAGGAAACGAGGAGCCTGCGGATAGGTTGTGGGAGATGCTGACGAGAACGATGAAATAATTTAAGAGTACCAATAGACTTTCTGGAGATTTGAGCAATATGGGGTTTCCATGATAGGTTTTGATCAATTCTAATTTCTAAGTTTTTTACAGAGGAGGTGAAGGAGATTGGTTGGTCATTAATAATCAAGGAAGGATGGGTGGAAATAGATCTAAGGAGGGAGTTGGAACCTATAAGAATGGCCTGAGTTTTCGTTGCATTCAACTTTAATTTATTCAAGCTTGCCCAGGCACTTATCCTATCTAGGTCTCTCTGAATATTCGTTAACGCTTCTAATAACTCAGTGGGCGGAAAGGAAAAATAAATTTGGGAGTCATCAGCATATATATGGTATGAACAATGATGGATTGAACTAGGAAGGTCATTGATGTAAGAATTAAAAAGGATAGGAGAAATGCTTGAACCCTGGGCTACTCCATGAGATAAAGTGAGGAAAGAAGATAAGGGTTGATTCGGAATACTAACGGCTTGAGTCCTGTCAGAAAGAAAGGATTGGAACTATTGGATAGAACAATTGGAAAAGGATAGAGATTTTAATTTATTGAAGAGAATAGAATGGTCTAAGGAGTCGAATGCTTTGGAGAAGTCCAGGAGTACTAATACAGTCAGTTTTCTTTCGTCAATTGCAGAATGTATGTCATTTGTAATTTTAGCTAAAGCGGATTGAGTGGAGAAGCCTGGGCGAAAGCCAAATTGGAGAGGATCTAAAAGTTTGAACTCTTCGAGATAATTGGAAATTTGGGATTGGACTATTCTTTCGAGGGACAATCTGGCAGTGTCCTTCCCACCGACTCACTCGGGTTCAAGGACAATGACAAATCGGTCTAGATCCATGGATTATGGCTGCTCGGTGTCAGCAGGCGCACGAGGACCTATATTTCTTTCTTCGAAACAGACCGTCCATGGACCGAACTTCAGAGGGGCTACTAACATCCTGGTAAGCCACATCTCGATTCCCGATTTAAGTACACGGGGTAGGGTCATCAGTCCTACGACCGGTCAGTGTCAGTTGCTTCCAGTAGCCTGGCGGGCCTCACATACCCGGAAGGGAGAGAGACTCGGGCAGCATGGTTTTTCCTGGTGAACGGTTACCCAAATAAGGCGGTCACCCATCCAGGTACTAACCACGCTCGACGTTGCTTAACTTTGATTACCTATTGCAAGCACCTTCACTGGTACGGCTACCCCAGCCTCCATTGTCCATTATATTATGTATATATACATATATATATATATATATATATTTATTCATCATAAATTAATGTTATATTAAGCAGTTTAAATTATGACTGTGTTTTTTTAATTTATGACAAATGAAAAATAATTTCCAATCGAAAATTATCGCTGTTATATATAATTTTTTTTTTTAAGTTCTAGGAAATATATATATATATATATATATATATATATATATATATATATATATATATATATATATATATATATATATATATATATATATATATATATATATATTGTATTTTTACCGTCGATAAATGTTATATTAACTTATTTTACCCATAAAAGTTTCTTTTTTATTTATTTGTGACGAATATAGTCATTTTTTTATTCTATTTTTTAAAAAAATTCTGGAAATATTTATTTTATGAATAGCCGGCCGAACAAGAAGAGCTCAGGTTTGTAATGAAAAAAAATTTAAAGGACCTTGGAGTTTCAGCTGTGAAGCACACAATTGAAAAGAGACAGTTGAAGTGGTTCGGGCATTTGAGTCGAATGCATGAATACCGAGAGCGAAGTCAATTGGAAGAAGTCCTCAAGGAAGGCCAAGGATAACATGGATAGACCACATCGCCAGGATGGGACAGAAGAGAGGGGAAGGCGGATCGCTCGAAGAGATCTCCTTGTTCGTATTGGTTAACTAATTAGCTAAAAAAGCATCTGAAATTTTCCTCATCTCTGTGCCAAATGACACAGATTACTTTTTCCCTTTTCCTGATCCAAATTTATAGACATTGGTTAAAATTATAAAAATTTAAAATAGCGTGGAGAATATGCAGTATCCTTGCGTCAAAGAAGACATTCCAAACAAATTTAAGGAACAAAAACCAGCTTATTCCTGATGGCTCAGCACAAAAAAAAAGTAGTAATATGTAAGTTTACATAAAAAGCAGATAATTTGATTTTTCAGTTTCTGAACCAGTTTTTTCAGACTTCTTATCTGAAAAGAAATAAATGCAAAGGTAAGTTTCAACATAAATCGGTGTTTTTTTTCTGCGAAATTTATGATAATTAAGTAAGATTGTTCAATGACGTCAGAGGATCTTAAAATGATTGATATGTAACATGATGTAAAGGATAGATAGAGAAAGAGTGGTCGGAATTCATGGTGTTGTTATGTTTCATTGATATTCTATTGTTTCATTAATTAATTCTATCTTCGTAGTTATAATTAAAAAAAATTAATAAAATAGTTTTTGTTTAATCAAAAGGAGCAATAACTTATTTCTGTTTTTTTCCTATGTTTTAAAATAATGCAAAAATAACAACAAAACATGGATTGTTTTGGTATCCAACGATAAATCCTTCTCCTTTTTCCACCTCTCATCTTACCGCCCTCAGTAACCAATCTGGGATTGGTCACATCCTTCAAGGTTAGCAGCCTTATCCAATAAAGGGGCCGCTGTTTTATCGTAGTGGATATTTCCTGGTCAGTACGCATTGAGGATAGGACGCCTAGAAGATGCTAATGAAGTTAAGTGGTTTGCTACTCCTTCTTGGACTGATCAACATATCATCCGCCGCGATTCGTGAGTAATGTCCCTCCAGGGAAAATATATCTTAAGATACATTGCAGAAAAGCATAAAACAGAAGGTTCAAATGTCGTCTTTTCTTCTAAGATCTTCAGTCGTTATGGGGAATATAATGAGATAAGTTTTGAGAGTGATGGAAAGTAAAATCTTGAGGGGTTGTAATTGGGTAATCATTTTTTTTTTATGAATCAACAATTTACTTATATATTTTTATAGCTAAATGTTAAAAACTTATTCTTTTATGGATAACTTTATTTTTGAAAAATAATTAATTGGGTTGTCAAAATGGATTCAGGAGGAATTCGCTGATTTCTTAGAGATTCAAATTTTAATTCCTCATATTTTTACTTTTTTACTGGACTTCATCTTATTTTAGTAAAGATGGACGATCAAGGAGTCAATTGTTGATACTTTTTAAAAATAATTTGTTGAACAAATATTGAAGTATTAGGAATCGACGGTAATTTATGTTTACGGATTTAGCTCAATTCCAAACTCCTGAGGATTTCGTTTTACTATCTAAGTATTGCTGTTTGAATTTTATTTTTAAATAGAATTTATTTCTTAATAGTTTTCAAGTGATCTTTTAATATGTTTAATTAACGAAAGATTTTTTTTAAACGATTAAAAACTTTCCATGTCCTTATGTAAATTATGTCAATCCATATTATATTATCCTGAAGATAATACCCATGTATTATTTTTCTTCCATTTGCTATTCTTATTAATTAATTAATTAATCCTGCAATATTTTATTTTTATTTCTTGAATGCTGTTTGAGATAATAATTGTTCAAGAGAGAGAATCACTTTATTTTCATAAAAGAGTGCTGTCGAATTATATTAGGTTGCTACAGACACAGCAAGCTTATCAATTATTATGAAAATTATTAATAATGATATATATATATATGTGTGTTTGTGTGTGTATAATAAGTATTAATAACGAAGATAGCAGTAAGAAATTAGTAGTAACATTAGTGATATAGTTCAAGCAAAAAATTAACTTTGATAGTTTTTATCATGTCAAAATGATTTTAGAAAAAAATGCTTTGGAATAATTTTAAAAAAAAAATGTGGCATCATATCTATAGAATGGTGCTGTCTTTATGTGCTCAAACATGAACTTTTAAACAATGAAGGTAAATTTGTAAAAGATGATTTGAGTGTGCGAGGGATATAATAATATGTGATTACTACTATAATCATTAAATTGTATGAAAATAAATTGACAAATAAACTAGTCAACATTTTGTGGATTTTTTCTTAAAAATTCGTTACCTTTAAATACATTTTAGCTTTCTAAAAAATCAATGAGTTCTAATATAAAAGTTCATAAAAATAATCACCATTCAAAAGATTGAGGTACATAGTTTAAATTGTTGAACATTATATTTTTTTATACTCTTTTTCAACCAATTTTATGATTAATATATGAGTCTTTCAGTTGACAGTATGACCAACTCCAATTTCAACATTTTCGAGTAATGTCATTTTAGTAATATTTATAGTTGGAAAGTTTATAATATTTGTACAAACATTGAGTAAGTTGATTCCAGAGTAGGTGATTGCAGTGTTGAAATATAGAACTGTGAATAAAGGTATATATATGTTTTCACTAAAATTAATAATAAAGAATGTTGAAATTGGAGATAGCCATTCTGTCAAGCGAAAGGTTCATATTACCGGTCTATTTAAAGTGTTGACGTATTTTCGCCCACTTTAATTCAGTAGATTAAAAACATATAGTAAACGTATTGTTGGAAGCCCATTTAATAGAGGCATAAATGTTTTTTTTTTTAGTTTACTCTATTTAAAACAAATTGTAATACATTAAAGAGAAAAATATATGTATATATATTAATTGACCAAACAAATTTTTGTTACTTAAACCAGAGTAATATTTTTATCTTTATTGATTTTTTTTTTTTTTTGCAGCAAGTTATATAAAAATATGTAAGAGGAATGACCCAAAAATTGACCAATGCATAATCGACTCTATAAACTTTTTGAGACCAAAACTAGTCAAAGGTATTTCATTATAAATAAAGTGCTTCCATTTGTAAATTTATATTGAAAACTGATATATTTTTTTTTTTAAGGAATTCCTGAATTGGATGTTCCACCAATCGAACCATTGTATTTTGATGAGTTCGTCGTTTCAAAAGGAAATAACTTCAAGGCAATTGGTACAAATGTCAAAGTCATCGGAGCATCTAATTATAAAATTACCAGTTTAAAGTAAGGATTTGTTTGAATATATTTCAAGTAACAAACGTTCAATATAGCAATTAATTAAATATTCAAAAAATAATTAATTCACTTCTTAAACAGGAACCAATGATTTCTATTTTTTTTTTTTTTTTTTTTTTTTTTTTTTTTTTTTTTTTTTTTTTTTTTTTTTACTTAAGTACCCCCGTATTTCGCAGGTATGTGTTCTCTAAACCACTTATTAACTTTAGGTATTATTAATAACGGTAGTTTGCAGATAACAATTTACTGTAACCTTACGTTACATTATTTATTAATTTCATGAAAGATTGAGAAATTTTTACTTCCCATTATCCTGACGTCCCGTTCCGTTGTTTCTCAAGGTATAATAATAAAACATGAAGGTGAAATATTTGTCATATGAGTAATTTTATAGTTTTCATCTTTTTCTTCCAAGTCTCTTCGGTTACAAGGCTCCTCGATCTGCCAAAATTTCTTTTTCCTCTTGGTTCTAACATGAACCATTTTGAGTTTCTGTCCTCTGGAAGTTTTGGATGCACATGCACATGCACCAGCGGAAATGTTGTCCGTCCATTTTTTTTCCTTCAATACCGCCACTTCCAGCTCCTGTCTGTCGATTTCGCATAAAAAATGCGACACCTCTTTTTTGTTTTCAGTTGAGAGTTTCCGTCAAATTAATAACACGATTTTTGTCTAGTGGTGTTCTGCCCCAAAACGGATACAGAAAGGCGGAGAGGAAAATTATTTTCTTCTGTAGTGGCACAATTGATTATTTTTCTTCAATTATTATGGCGCTTATTTGCCAGGTTGAGTAAGCGGTTTTGCGAAACAGTAGGATGCTAAAACGAACTAAATATCTCAAACGAGCATCTTTTAATTATTCCTTTTAAATTGAAAATTTACTTCTGAATTACAAAATAGATGAATCCACAAAAAAAAAAGAAAAATGTTTTTTCTACCTCATATGGTCCTTCAATAAGAGCTGATTATAAAAGACGAATTGTATGTAAATTTTTTTGTTAACATACATATATTTATTCAAGATAGAGGACGTTCCGCGTGTTCGGTCAGAAGAAACATAAAAGAATTGCTGCATATTTAATTAAATTTAACATTTTTAAGACTAAAACTATATTTTTAGTAACTTCCTTCATATAATGCTAGACAGGACAAGGGGAGACCCAAGGCGACAATTTTCTCCCTTAGCAGAGAATTTTTTTTTACTTATTCAATATTGAAATATTTATTGAGATATATTTACAAATATTTACAATTAGTAAATGTGCACACAGTAATAATACAATTACATGAAAACGTTTGTTGAGAAACTACCCATTGGTAGCACTCTAATAATATATTTACATAAGTAGATCACGAGGGCATCGGAAGCAAGGTTTGAAACGAGAGCGTTCGGATGGTTCTGGAGTTTGTTATGGAAGGATAGGTATCTGGATTGGACCAAATCGGAAACATAAGGAACATTAAGGTCTTTATGGATGATTTTAATTGTGACAAAGTAAGGAGCGTTGAGGATTTTATGAAGGGTTTTGGATTGTAAGGGTTGGATACGAGAGAAATTCGATGGTTTAGTGGAGCCCCAAAGCTCAATTCCGTAAGTCCAAATAGGTCTTATTATTGTCATATATATGAGTCGTTTGTAATTGATTGAAAGCTTAGAGCGTTTGTCTAGTAAGTGTTGGAGTAGTCGGAAACGTCGAGCGGTTTCTTGTCGTTTCAGTCTTGTAAGAGGATTCCATGCGAGTCGTTTGTCCAGGTGGAGTCCTAGGTAACGGATTTGTTAAACTGGGATACGTGGGGAATTATTAAAGGATACTGTAGGACAGGAGGTCATGGGTTTGCGACGCATAGTAAAGGTAATTTGATGGGATTTATTTTAATTCTCTAGTTTTTCACCATTCTTCAAGGTTGTGATATGTAATTGGAGAGTTTGGGATGCAATTGATGGATTATTATTAACAAATAGAATACATGTGTCATCAGCATATGTGGTGATGACAGTGTCAGGATGGGTTGGGATATCAGCTGTATAAACTGTTTAAAGGATAGAACCAAGGGTACTACCTTGAGGAAGATAAGAATAAATAAATAAATAGTGAAGTATGGATTGACTGGTAGTCGATAAAATAAGACTCGAAATGACCAAAAGCTGTCCAAAATGTCCTTTAGAATAATTAACATATTAAAGCAATAAAGATCAAACTGCCATAGATTCATTAAGAAAAGAACTTTATGATAACATAAATAAAATGAATAAATATAAGAAAAATGAATAGAATTGTATTTGGTTTCAGTTTTTTGGCAGTATCGGTTATCTTGTTCTTATTAATGTTTTTTTTTTTAGAAACTTTATAATATCCTTATAGGTTTTATTTGTTTCTTCTTGCTATCGGTTCTACTTCCATTGAAGTACTATACTGCCAAGTTTCTTTTCATAAGTGTTTTTTTTTGTAATTGAATTATCAGCTAAACGGATCGCTGTTCTGCACAAATACTGATAGATCTTTACAAATGGAATAAATTTACAGTTCACTACACTTTACCATATCGCATTCGCAGACTGTTGATATTGTTTTTGTTACTGTTTAATCAATTACAAAAAAAAAACATTTAAATCAACAGAAACTGGGCAGTATAGTTCTTCAATGGAAGTCGAACCGATAAAAAGAAGAAAGAAAATAGACACCTTTAAGGATATTAAACAAAGTTTCTAAAAAATATATCATTAATAAGTATAGAAAAACCGACACTGTCACATAAATGAAATCAAATATAATTCTATTATTTTTTCTTATATTTATTTATTTTATTTATGTTGCCATAAAGATCTGTTCTTAAATTATCAATGGCAATTCGATCACGGTTACTTTGTTGCTTTTGTAAGATAATTATTCTAAAGGATATTTCGGCCAGATCTTGTTCATTTTCAAGTCTTATTTTATTTACGAGTAGTCAATCCATATTTCACTATTTATTTATATATTCTTCGCTAATATCACTATTACTATCGTCCTTAGATGTGGCAGACTGTAATATTTCTCTAAGTAAAAAAAAATCTTTTAGCTAAGGAAAGAAAACCTCGCGTTGGTTCTCCCTTTTTCCTATCCAGCATTATATAAAAGTGCTTAAAAAAAAAAATTATATACAAATCTTCTTTTATAATCAGCTTTAATTTAAGGAACAAATTAAATAGAAAAAGTATTTTTGTTTTGTGGAATCTTTATTTTTATAGTTCAGAAGTAAATTTTCAATTTAAAATTCTCATTTAAAAAATATATATTATCATATTTAATCCATATATGATTACTTTTTTATCAAAACTCTTTTTAATCTCACAGTCTTTTAAATTGTCTGTTTTATTTTTATTTTTATTCTGAAATTCCACAAAATTTCTCTTATTCTCCTAATTTTATCAAAAATTTCATCGTGTTTAAGTGAGGAGAAGAAAAATTTTGTAGAATTTCGGCAGAAAATTAAAAATAAATCAAAACATTTTATCTTTAATTGAACAAGTACTACCATAAAGTAGTATTCTATATAAATATATAATTTAAGAAATTTTTAGAAATAATTTTTTTATATGAATAATGTTATTTTTTTTAAATAATTTTTGAAAATGACTCTTAGAGCCGAAACGTTAAAAAATAATTTTAAAAATTTATTAAAAGTATAATAAAAATAATGTAAGATTAAAAAGGGTATTAAAATAAAAATAATCATATATAGACAAAATATAATAATTATTAAAAAATGTGAATAATCTAAAGAATGTTGTCTATCACTTAAAAAAAAACAAAAAAACATTTTTTTAAGATTTGGAAAGAAAAAGTAAAATATACTCGTCCCAGATATTCAGTTCGTTTAGCACCCTTTTGTTTCAAAAAACCGCTTGCTCAAACATAGCACATAAATTTTATTTTAGCATTCTTATCTCACCCCATCCAGACTGAAACGACTAGAAACCGCCCGACGTTTTCGACTACTGCAGCACTTACTAGACAAACGCTCTAAGCTTTCAATCAATTACAAACGACTCATATATATGACAATAATAAGACCTATTTGGACTTACGGAATTGAGCTTTGGGGCTCCACTAAACCATCGAATTTCTCTCGTATCCAAAATCCTTCGTAAAACCCTCAACGCTCTTTACTTTGTCACAAAAAAAATCATCCATAAATACCTTAATGTTCCATATGTTTCCAATTTGGCCCAATCCAGATACCTGTCCTTCCATAACAAACTGCAGGACTATCCGAACGCTCTCGTTTCAAACCTTGCTTCCTCCTGGATCCCTGATAACCCTCCGAGACGTCTGAAAAGAAGATGGCAATGGAACCTTCTAATATAGAACTTTAATTTGAGTTCTACCAATGGGTAGTTTCTCTTCATGTTGTACATGTCATGTTACCAATGTCACATTTGCTTGTTGTATTTTCTATGTAATACAGTTGTAAATTTCATTAAAATAAAAAATAAAAAAACATTCTTATCTCAGACGCATTTAAGTTAGGAATAGTCTAATTTTCTTTCTATTGACTCCTCATATATTTCCCAACTAACGAAAAATATTCTGAAAGGCCAAATAGTTACTAATACCTGTCTAGACATATTTTAAAGCAGATGCTCTCATAAAAAAAAAAAAATGAAACTGACTTTCCAGGCATGAGGAACTTAAATTATTTACATAATAAATTGTAAGAAATTTATCTATATATTAAACAATTTATCTTTATTAATTTACAATACAATTTATCTTAATTAATATTGAAATTAGAGTTTGTTTCTAAATAACTCTGTTGGAGGAGACGCATTAAAGTTTTTATGTGCCATTCAAGGTTATCCGCTTTTGCAGGTCTCTTTTTTTTCGTCCTGTTGGTAGAACGAGTCCATGACGATTAAAAAAATAAAACTAAATAAAATAGAAAAATTAAATCAACAGTTTTTACAAACCAGTTACATGGTTATGAAAATCCGAAGGTTGCATTAATCTATCAATTGTTATTGTTCAAAATTGCTTCAAGAAGCAAAAGCGTAATCAAATAGATAAGATAATTTTTATTCTTCTATTCGTGTGAATGAAAAGTTATTGCTATTAACTATTAAAATTATTTAAGAAATCAAAAGTAAAATTTACAGTTTATGTTTATTGAAAGCAATAAATTTTGTTTAATTAAAAATCAAGCAATGTTTATTATTTATTTATAAGAATATGAAATTCTTTTAGATGAATATGGAAGATTCTGAAACTATACAATTAATAAAGAGATATCTAAACAGCAAACAGTTTATAAACATTCTTACATTGTACAACAGAAATAACTCCTATGCAGTTATGTAACCATAGTATCTTTATAGGCACATGTTAACAACAAAAGCTCATCTGAAACACCACAATATTATTATTGTAACAAATTTCGAATAAGGTGACTCTATCATATGTAGTTGTACTAGGAACCCTAATAAATAAATAAATAATATTATTTGAATACAATTAATTAATTTTAAAAAATGATTAAGCTGGTTTTAATAAAAGTGACAACAGCATCAAATAAAATTTAAAAAATGATTTAGACTAAACGACAAAAGCGAACATATCAACAAGGGATTTATAATATGCAAATAAAAAATTTTGTTGTTCTATATTCATAAAGCGGAACATTTACAATATATACAATTATAACTGTTTATAAATTAGTTTGATAAATTATTCTTTGTGACAAGCAAGTATTCAAAACTGTATCTTGGCACGACGCAGCGTTAGAGAGGCTAACAGGGAAAAATTGACAACAAACAAATGATAACGAGTTTTTATAGGAATCCGAAAAATGAATATCATATTTCTATCACAAAAAAAAAAAATTATTTCATTATTATTTTATGGTGTAATATGTGTATAACATGTACAATACATGTTTTCTACTTATTTTCTGTTTGAAGATCGATAGCATACTATTTTTTGTGCATATAATATTACTTTTGATACCTTACGGTTTCGAAAAAAATTTATATTTGTCATACATATATAGTATGTGTTTAATATTGAAACAAATATAACTGCTCTAAGGAATAAAGTCTATTCAAATATTGTGGAAACAAAACTGAATCAAGCAAATAAAATAAGCTGAGATAAAAATAAAACGTTTGGAATATTTTTATATATTAGTTCCTTATAAAGAAGAGAAATCTAAAAATTATCGATAAAGTTAGTTTTGAAGAGCAATAATTTACCTTCCCAACGGTTGTAGTAACGTCAATTTAGGAGAAAAATCTGAGGAATTATGAATAGTTTAGTAAACGGCATGAGATTAAATCCTTTCATAAAATTATGTCCAAAAATTTATAATTTTTTATTTCAAAACAAACTCCTATTAAAGAGTTTTAGTGGACTCTAATAACCGATCTGCATCGTTTTTGTTTTTTTAAATGATAAAAAATTGCTTGACCTACATTACTGGAAGCGCCTATAGGTTATTGTAGCTTATAATTCGTTTAATACAATTAGCCATGTGTTTTTCTTATTTCACACACACAAAAAAGTCCATCGATATATAATAACATATAAATCCATACAGAGCGAAATTAGAAAACAGTAACATAAAGAAACAATACAATTTTATAAAACATTGTTTTTCCCGTTTTCTAAGATGCATTGGCAAGAACCCTCGTACATGGGTGTAACATTTTTCGACCAAAAAAAGTGTAATTGAAATCAGTGACCCCAAGTCCATCACTAACCACAAAAAGTGCTAAGCGCTCCTAAAGATTTTTTTAATTCAGAAACAAAGAAGTTCTAGAGCTTTGCGTACCTTAATAAATCGTTGAATTAGTAATCGTTGAACAAATAAAAAAAAAATTAAATGATATTACGTATTTATTATGAATAGAAATAGAAAATTTTCAAGAATCTATTGATAATAACATTATGTAGACTGTAGACGCAAATAATAAATTTACTTTTATTCACCACTTGGATAAACGTCTCACTTGGAATCCACGTACTAGACTGGAATGACAAGAAACTGCTCGACGTTTCCGCTTACTCCAACACTTCTAGACAAACGCTCTAAACTTTCAATTAATTAAAAAGACTCATCTACTTAATCATAATAAGACCTATATGGACATCCGGAGTTGAGCTTTGGGGTTCTATCAAACCATCGAATACCTCTCGTATCCAATCCTTACAATCCAAAAACCTTCGTAAAATCCTTAATGCTCCATATTTTGTCACAAATAAAACCATTCATAAAGACCTTAATGTTCCATATGCCGCTGATTTAGCCCGAGCCAGATACCTATCCTTTCATGATAAACTCCAGTCCCATTCAAATCCACTTGTTTCCAGCCTTGCTTCTTCCTCGATTCCTGATAATCTCCCTAGGTGTCTGAAAAGAAGATGACCACGTGATCTTCTCACCTAAATATGGAGTGCTACCACTGGGCAGTATCTTTTCAAGTATGTTCATGTCATTATTTCCAATGTGTGCATTTTTACTAGTTGTATTGTTTATAAAGTTGTAAATTTCATTGAATAAATAAAATTTAAAAAACGTATTAAATTATTGCTAAATATTCAATCATTGTATAATATTGCTGTGTGTATTTGTGATTTTTTGTTTAAATTTCCGGCATGAATGTATTGCGGGTTCATTGTGAATTTGTATAGAGGGTGTCTCAGATCTAATGGCCAAATTCTGTGGGGTGATTCTAGACAAAATTTCTTACAAAAAATTTGATTTGGCTCAGAGGCAGATTCCGAACGGAAAATGAGTTAATATTGAATTACAAGGAATTGCTCAAAAACTATGTAATATAATTAAATTCTATGTACGCCATCGTAATGTACACAAAATTTTCTTTCAGAAAATAGTGATTAAATTTACTATTCATCAGATCCTGCTTTACTGACAGACACTTCAAAGTAAATCATAATAATGCCTATTCATCCCTCTTTTCTCAATCCGCTGGTGTTCCACAAGGTAATATCCTTGGTGATACCCTATACCCTGTTTACACAGCTGATATCCCAACCCATCCTAACACTGTTATCATCACCTATGCCGATGATACGTGTATCCTATCAGTTAATAAGGATCCATCAATTGCATCCCGAACTCTTCAATCACACATCACAAGAAGAATGGTGTCAAAACTGGAGGATTAAAATAAATTCCAACAAATCAACTTTATCCTTCGTCGTAAACCTATGACCTAATGTCCTACAGTATCCTTTAATAATACCCCACCTATCCCAGTTGAACAAATCCGTTACCAAGGACTCCAGTTTTTGAGCAATTCCTTCTTGTTCCACAAAAACGTGACCCCCTTAAGCAAGACACAAGATTGGTCTTAGCTCCATTTCCGTCCGGAATCAGCCCATGCAACAAATGAACTTGTTGGAAATTTTGTCTAGAATCATCCCCCGGAATTCAGTTATTAAGAATTTAGATACCCAACGTAGTACAATTAGAGTCAATCAATTCGCGAAGCTTATTAGTACCGCATCATATCTAGCAAAAACATCATATCTGGATATTACGGGATATTCATGCTTCATTCTGCAAAATTTGCAGACGGTGACTCAGTTAATCCCAGTTTGAAGAAACCTTTAATTGTTCGAGGGTGGCCCATATTCCTATATTCCTGTGAAGCATCTTTTAAGTTCTTTTTTCTATGAGTAGCAGTACACTTTTCTTTTGACATGGTCCTTCTGAGATCATCTTTCGTGTCTGCTTTTAGAATTCTAGAGTTAGAGTATTTTTAGTAGAGTTTATTCTAATTACCATCAGCTAACTTAATTAGAATTTTGGAATTGAGGAGGCCAGTGACGTAAATAGTAGGTAGGTTCTTCTACCCACACATTAGCTCACACATTTTCACTATACAATAATGTTACGTAACCATAAAAAATCTCGGTAAAACTCTGAGTTGATGTAATGATTTAACTAAAATACAGATTGTCACTTAATTATGGTTTACTATCAAAACATTACCATTAGATTATGCCATAAACCTCTAAATAATATTTCTCAGAGGTGTTTTTTGTCCATGCGCTATATCTTCGGTAATTCTTCCAATGATTAAGCCGTATTTTGAATTTAAAAAAACACTAGCATATGAATAAACCATTTAAGTATTTTCGTTTCCCATAATTCGTGACATGTCTAAACACATTTTTAAGCTACTCTGTTTAAAATGTTTATTTCTAGTGCAGCGTGGAATATTTTGTTATGTACCGCAGCAGGTTTTTTTCAGTTTGTTTTAATGATATCAAATTTCAGGGCAGACACAAACAAACAGATTTTCCAAATCGGACTTTCATTTCCCTACATAAACGTGGAAGCCGACTATGATGTCAACATGAAGCTGCTAACTATCAACCTTAAAGGGAAGGGACCTCTTCAGTCAAACAATAGTAAGAGGATTGAATTTATATTTATATTATTTATTACAATCTGAAATGGAAGGCGTTTCAGTTAAAGTGGAAAAACTTTATAAATCCATTCCAGAACAGACATTGTTCCTTTGAACAATATCTTCTCTTAATTTTTTCTTCTGTTCAACCAGTTACAAGCTTCTAATTTTCCGTCCAATGGTAAGTCAGTGATCATCTCATTGTGTATGTTTTAACCTCTTTATTTGAATGAAAATTAAAAATAAATTACTCAACTTTAGCCCAACTCGCCAGATTGACCTACTACATTATCGAAGCACGTCTGTATATTTCTAGACATACAAAAAACATTTGACACAGTTTGGCACGCATGAATTAATTCGTATACTTATAGTATATAAAATCCCACCCTACTACTTAACAATAGGTCCTTTTTCATCACAATAAACACTCTCCATTCCACAATCCATTTCCTAACTGTATGTCTCCTTTAAGGCTCCTGTCTTTCTTCTATTCTATTTAATGTATATATTCTAGATATTCCTTGCATTTCTTCATTAGAACACTCACTATATGCAGATGATACAGCAATTTTCTTTCGGAACACAATAGCTATGGTTGTCACTTTTTTAAACTACTTTCCTTATAACTTATGAGATATACTGGGAAGACAAAATATTTAAAATAGATCATAATAATTTTAGTTTTGATTCGATATATGCAAAAATGCCGCAATTAGGGTAGATAGAATACGCTGATACCGACTCAAACTAACTAATAGAATCAGTTGAGTCTCAATGATCAACTTGGTATCACACGTTCTTATAATTAAGAGGTATAAACTATATATTTCATAAATCTTCACTCAGTCCCTTTTGTGATATAACATAAAAATCGCCGATAACGATTTTGAGGGTTTTGAAAATTCGTATTTAAAAAAGAACAAGGTTTTCAAGAATAAAATTTCATCAGCAAAAAATAAAGTGGTATATTTGAAAAAAAAAAATACTGCTGAGACTCTTTTCTATATTACATTTTTGCAGCCCTAAATGTCACTTTTTGTCTATTTTCATCATTTTTTTAAACCACTTTCCTTTCTTTTTAAATGATGTATTGATCAACAAAAATGTAGGAAAATACTCTAAATTATTTCAATTTTTATTTTACTTGATATCTACAAAATAACCGAAGTTACAGGCATTTTCCCAAAACATGTTTTCAGTCGAAAATGAAATAAAAAATGGCCGCCGAGAAAAAACTGTGAGCCTTAATTTTTTTTTTTAAATTCGGCTTTGAACTCTCAAATAAATATGGAATAGCTAGTAAGAAAATTATAAAAATCCAAAATGTCGAGCAACAAAATTAATTCAAATTGGGTGATTTCAAATGGATTGACCCTTTATTCGAGTTTCAATGATTCTTCATTACTATTAAAATAATCGTTGATATTCGAAAAAATGTGCTACGAATAGAGAATTTCTTAGTTTACTTGTTTAAATGTTATTGATTTTAATATTACCGTTGGAAAAGAAAATATAGTTTTCCGCGTTTCCTGAAAACAATTTCAAACATTATTAGGGTTCACTTTGGAAAATCATGACTCACTTAATTTAATTTTTATGATGAAAGTTCTGGATATGATAATATTAACTTTGATTGCAGGTGATGTCACTATCCAGGCAATAGCCAAGGGACACAAGAACCAGAAGGATAAGAAAACTTACCTCCTCTTCGACTCATTGGATTTGAAGATTAAGTGGAAAAACTATAACATCAGACTTGAAAATTTATTCGGTGGAGACAAAGTCCTAGGTAAGATTAGATCTTAGCAACAATGTAATAGATTTCATTAACACGATAAATTTCCTAAGACTGACCGAGTGGATTGTGACATGATTTGACAAATCCCAAAATAGATTATCAAAACAATTTTTCAAAATTCAAAATCATCAAAATTTCAATTTTTCTTCTTATATTATTTGATGTTTAATAATTCATATAAGACAAAGATAAAATATGAAAATTTTTCTCTTCTGTATATGTTAATTTATTTATCTCCCCAACGTTTCGGACTCTTTGTCCATCTTCAGAGACATTTCTTTTCAATGTTAGAACATCATAACGTTATTAATATTTGTTACAACTTTTTCCTATATTTACACATATTTGTTTATTAGAACTGTAGATTAAAACGAAGTCCATTTAAATAACCAGAAATGTGATGATGAAAATTGACCAAGTGATATATAAAATTATTATATAGAATATAAAAAGAAATACAAATGCTTGACATGAATTAGGAGAATTGGAGATAAAGAAGAAAAAATTGCCAATTTTAAACAAATATGTGTAAATATAGGAAAACATTGTAACAAATATTAACAACGTAATGATGTTCTGACAGTGAAAAGAAATGTCATAGAAGATGGATAAAGAGTCCGAAATGTTGGACAGATAAATAAATTAATATATACGGAAGAGAAAAGTGTTCATACTTTATAGCTTCAATTTTTCTAAAATAATTTCACTTCACTCCGACCACAAGTTTACAAACTATAAAAGTTCGGTAGTATAAAAGTTCTACAGGATACATTCAATATCTAACATTCTCTAGCTGGAGTACGCCTTTTAAATATTCCATAGAAATATATCTGAATTCAACTCAGGAACCTCTTTCATTTTACCATAAATTAATTCAACAATTGGTTAGTCCTTTTGAATCTTCTAAGCTGATCCAATTCGATATATCACTTATAGCGAAAGAGCTTTTACATTGGATCCAATACCTATGTTTGTGTTACTTCTATGAAGCTTATAGAGTTAATTAATCTCCGTAAAGTTATCCATAAAAGACAGCTTTGGAGACGTCCTTAAATTCTCTCTTACTCTAAATTATTTTGCAAATATGACAGTATAACATATTAGTCATTAATATAAATTTCTTTTACAAATTTTTTTCCCTTAGTTCACAGTAAATTTCTTTTCAACAAATCTGAAACATTTTGCATCGACTCCCCACTCTGCTTCATAATCTTGTTTTTTAATACAAGTATGTGCTGTTTCCTAAAAACGCTTGCCATTCAAAGGTAAGATTTACATAGGACATAACATACTTAGGAATTTTCTTAAAACTATATTTTGAGGTGGGTATTCAGGAATATGGATGGGAAAATTAAAATAAATCATGTAATTAATTGTATGTTTATTAATTTATTAGATCCTGTAAGCCCAATTTGTGTTTTTATTAAGGTAGTCAAGGTTTTTACTGAATAAAAAGAAATCGCTCAAACAACAGTTCAAGATAATTGAATTCTAAGTACACCCTCATAAAGTAGGCAACTTTGAATTTAAATTTACTTACTTGAAACTTTTAATTTACTTAAGTCAATGTTGAAATGTACTTTCAGGAGACCTAATTAACGCAAAGCCTACCATTATGCCCTATTATTTTACGAATCGAGATTGCAAAGATATGTTGTTCGAGTATGGCAGCAGTACATCGGCTTTTTAATTCCGAACTTTTTTGTTGGAAATTTCGTCTAAAATCACACACCAGAGTTTCGCCATGAAGAATTGAGTCACCTTATATGTACCATCCTGTATTCCTCATCCATGTTTTGATAAAATATATTTAATTTATCAAATGAATATATTCATTCATATTTATTAATATGGATAACCTACTGTGTTATCAAGCAAAGTATGAAATCATAATTTAAATAAGTAGGCAGACAACATACCTCAATGTAGTGTATGCAAATCCCGCAATCATTAACTAATTAATTTTATAATTAATTTGTATTAGTAATCAGAATGATATAAATTACTCTATCGTTATTATTTTATTTTTAGGTGATGCAGTCAATGGTGCCCTCAACGAAAACAAAAAGGAAATAATAAATCTTATCCGGCCGAAGATAGAAAAAATGATGGGTGAAAAAATGCTTGGTGTTGCTAATAAAATTACCCAACATTTCACATATGATGAACTTTTCCCGGCAAAGTGATTTATACGACCTTTTCGTAAGGTTTTTAAAAGTGGTCAAACTGAATCATAATTAGAATAATATGACAAGTAGTGCCTACATTAATGTGATATAAATTGTTCATAATGTAATTTAATGTTTTAAATTCAGCTGAAGTTGAGTTTAGCATAAATTAATTAAATACTGTAATTAACTGATGTACTCATAAAAATAAATCAATATTTTACTATTTGATTGATTTTAATAAAAAATGTGTCTCCCACCGAAGATGTCAAGCCCGTCCAGTCATGTCTAATCCTTCAAGCAAGACTTCTCTAATAGTCCGTGGTACAGACCCCTTTTTATCGAATTATTAACATCCACCTGAAACTTCGTAAATAGTTTGTTCTCATCGTAACCTACAGCTATTTTATTAGTCTATTTAATTAGGTACTGAAAACTCGCAAATATACATTTTCTTTCTGCTTGGATCGTAAGATAATTTGATCACAAAACAGATAAAAAAAAGGTGAACTACAAAAATATTGGGCCATTTGTCCTATATAACCTAGTTATTTTGAAATTTTGGGGGTGTAGGTCACACCAAACAGCTCAATATTTTTGAAGGCTATTTTTTTTTTTTATTTTGTGATCAAATTATCTTACTATTCAAGTAGAAATCAAATGTTTATTTACGAGTTTTTAATACTCTTCACGGACTATAATCCGTTAAGCAGATGCCTTAGTCGAAAGTAGCCTACCATATCTCTAGTTCTGTCTTATTTTCTCTGATTTTTCTCGATTGACTGCCATATTTCATACTAAAAATACAAACAATTATTTGTATTCTACTTAATTATATCGTCGATACAATTGCAAACTATCGAATATGAAAAATTGCCATTTTCAGTCCTGCATTCTAGGGATTGTTATTGTAATTAAATATTTTTATACAGCGATTAAAAAATCTTCAAGTATTCATAAAAGCATCAAACAGTGTCGAAATCAAAACATCCTCATTGTTTGGGATGAATTGATGAATATAGTAGAGAGGTGATTTCCATATTTGATAGTTAGCCAAAAATATTTGTAAAAAATGAAAATACAAACTTGAAGAATTTTGACATACCCATCCTTATTTTTTTTTTATTTATGTATACGTTACTTTATACCCTACCCTGTCTATTAAGCAATACGGTTGGTTACAACAGTGGGATGTTATTCATGTCTGCGTAAAAACACACTGCTGCAAGTAAGCTATTCACAATCTTGTGCTGTACATTCTATCCCTGAGTTTGGCCACCGTCCTCTTCTTTCTCTCCTCTGCAACTCCTTCAATTCCTTCTGGATTGACCCTTCTGTGTCCCTAAACCACCACCGGTGATAGTCCCACACAGATAAATACTCGGCAGCAACCATTAGGTTTTTGTTTACGAAAACGAACACAAGGATCACTTGCCGGAATTGTTCTCCCTACCACCATTAAGTCTGCACTGCCAGATAGGTTTGGAAACTGTTTAATGGATTTCTAATTTCTTGTTAATTACAAGTTTTATATAGTGGATTTTTTATATAGTACTCCATATAATCAGCCATATCGCCGGTTGACGCCTTGCCAATGAATTCTAATATGTGGGTTTTTAAAGCAAGCCAAAATACTAGACTGTCTATGAGAAAGCGAGGTGTATGGATGTGAAATGAACTTGTGGACAGGCTCTGTTTTGAAGGGCAACAATAATAATGGATTCATTTACATTTACAATAAGGGAGATTGTAGGTAGTATTAGTATCTTATAGGTTGTTTTAAGTATGCTGTTTCAGAATCTGATTTGAATGATTGGTGGCAGTGTCGTTAGCGAATGTTGTTAGGAAGGTATCAGGATCATTTCTACGATTTATGAAAGAATTTCAGTTGGAGTTGGATTGGCTAGAAGAATAATACTCTTAGTGACTGAAAATATTTTCAGTGCGTTACTGGCATGGTTAGAAGTAAACAGTGAGTAGCGAAAGCGAGTAGATGATAAGAGGGGAACTTATCTATATTGAAAGCAGTTTTTGAATGTGTGTGGCAGTACAAACCTTAAACAAAGTTCACATTTGGTCTAGTAATATGTGATTAGTACGTTTGTGTGTTTTATTCTCAGTGATATCTGGTCAAAGTCTTCAATGGCATGTATGGCCGTGTTATCTAAAGTCGATTTAGGGGTGACTTGAAAGTAATGTCCTTTCTGAGGATGTCCCTATTTCTTTGTCATTATGCAGCTAATTGTGTACATTTATGTCGTGGCAAATCCATTCTCACGTTAGAGCGACTTCTTTAGTTGTAATTAATTAAATTTAAAATTGTGCAATCGCAAGTATCCAGCCGAATACCAGAAGAGGTACATATCCGGTGTTGAGTGTCGAGTAACACAGCAGTCGCTACGAAAAACATTTTCAATGTTTATTCAAATGCCGTTCGAAAATTCCAATGATGATTTTTCATGGTAAAATCAGGTAATATTGATTTTTCCGACTTGTTTCGATCAAGAAGACCAACGAAGCTAGACAATGACGTGTTTATGGTGGAAATCGAAGCAAACCCGTGTCAAACATTCGGGGAATTGTCAAACAGTCTTAACCAACCTTACTTGACCATCCAAGAATATTTGCAGCAGATTGGGAAACCAGTGCGTTTTATAATCGCTTGATCACCGGAGATAAAAAAAGGAAACTGTATGATAATCCAAAACGCGAAAGGCAGTGGCTCCCCCTAAAAGAATCGCCACGAAGTACTGCTAAGCCAGGTTTACACTATAAAAAGGCCATTTTGGAAGTATTGGTGGAGCGTTGCTCATTTTGAAGTGCTTAAACCTGGACAAAATATGAATGCAGACCTTTATTGAGAACAATTGAATAGTGTGTGTAAATCAATCTTTAAATAAAAAATGGCCGGCAATTGTCAACAGAAAAGGCGTTAATCTACAGCACGAAAATGTAAGATTGCACAGCTTAAGACAAACCCTGGAAAAAATTAATGAATTGGGGTGGGAGGCACTGCCTCATCCATCATACTTGCCCGATGTTGCACCATCAAATTTCCGTTTGTTCGGATCGTTTAAACACTTTCTAATTCGCAAATGATTTGCAAATTAGAATGATGTCCAAAATGTCATCTCTATATATTTTTCTCAAAACCTAATTGATTTATATCCCCTCTGCACTGAAACATTGCACACTAGATGGCAAAAGGTTGTTGATAATGAGGATAATTCTATCAATGATTAAAGAAGAAAACTTATGTGAAATTTATGTGTTCGAATTTAATGTAAGAAAACGATATTACTTTCCGGTCCCGTGTAATGTTTAATTGTCGGAAGGTTTAACTCTGCTAGCATTTATAAAATTCTTGTGTCCGCTGATAGTTGTTTACGATCCTCCCACATGTATTTTAAATAACCTATAACTTTCTATTACTGGATTCAGTAGTTGTATTTGATGGAAGGATAGAGTAAAGACAAAAGGAGTGTTATATGAATTGATATCAAAGTATTAACTAAGGATTTGAATAGATAAATAATGAAGACAAATTAATTTTTTTATTTAATAACTGACACAGGTACAATTTACAATATATTTAAACATGGAAAAAGTGCATTTAAAAATTTAGTCATGGATATAATTTGACTGGTAATTTATTCATAATATTTCCATGTTAATTTATTTTACTACTATACGAAAAGGAAAAATTTTAAACTTAAAATATTAAAACAACACAATTTTCATTAGTTTCATATGGCGCAAAGAAACTTTTTCCCTTGATTCTTGAATAGTGGAATTAAAAATAAATTATTTTTTAATAGGACAAATAGTTTATTCTACTTTTATTTATCTGTTTATTATTCCGGAAAGAGTTCTTCAAACGTGAAATTTTTCGTAATTTTATCTGTTATATCTAATAATGTGTTTGACACGACCCTTTCAAGCGTTGGAAGAATTGCGTCCAGTAGCTCTTTCTTGTTCTGGTTCAAAGCGGCATTGACAGCTTCTCCTATAAAAACAATATACGTATATAAATAAAATAAAATAAATAATTAACTTTAGTTTAGTTAAATTTATAATAAAGCCTTCATATTTTGAAAAAACAATAAGTACCTTTTATGTTTGAAGAAACAAAACCCACTTAAAAAACGTACTAGAAATTTTAAATGGTTTATTATTGAATCCCAAAAAAAGTATATACTTAGATAGTTTGTGAATTTGTTTCAAATTTTTAACTGTTGATATGAGGTGGGAATCTGAGATTTCCAATCGTTTAATAATATGTTTCAGATTTGATAATGTTTGTGAACAGTAGTCCACCTTATACTTAACGTGTTGCATTTATCGTTATTCTTTAAGCTTAATTACTATTATTTACTTTTCGTAAAATATGGCAAAAACAATGGAAATGAAAAAATCATATCAATATGAATAGAACTTAAATAGATTATCTCTTACGTGTAAATAAAGGATTACATATTATTACCTAAACGTCTATCGCCATTAAAAAGATTTTCCAACTTGACGTTATAGTTTTTCCACTTCAACTTGAGCTCTAATGCATCGAATTTAGCGTACGTCTTTCCATTTCTGACTTCTTTGTGCCCTTTCAAAATGGCGTTTGCATTAATGTCAGCTGTAAAAGCGTTTTTTTAATTAGTTGATTATAATTGCATACAATTTATTAATTATTTTTAAATCAAAATTAAAATATAAATATAAATAAATGGATAGTCTATGAACAATACGAGAAAGTTTCCGTGATTTCAATCAGGAACTGAATCAAAGATTACAATGTGATTTCCCTTTCAACTAATTGTCATTGAACGATCATCTTATCTTCATTGAATTGTGGGAAGACCGTAACAGCATTGTAATCTTGATTCATCAATGATGTTCTCATTGATTAAGCAATTGATCAAACTATCATATAAGAATACATTATTCAAATTTATTAAAATGCAGAAGGGCTAACTCTCGACGTCATCCTGCTAGAAGACTGATTGAGAACCATGTTCAAAAGAGAAGATTTAGCAGATCTCCCGGAGAATATCCGATTAAGAATTGCTGAAGAGCCGAGGAAATGGAAGATCATCCAAACAGATAATATAGATGAGTGGAATAGGCGGTGGGTGAACACTTCGAATGGAAATATTTTCCAATAGCCCAGAGGCGCTTAAATGCGAAATGGGTTCTCCCGGACAACTAGGTCTCTTTTTTTTATAAAAATACTGGGTCTCTGGATTTCTTACAGGGAAAGGAGGATTTCTTCCACGCTAAGTTGCATAGCCTTGGAAAAGATAAAGATCCACTTTGCTCCAGATAGGGAGTACCT
Source organism: Nezara viridula (assembly GCA_928085145.1). NCBI lineage: Eukaryota > Metazoa > Arthropoda > Insecta > Hemiptera > Pentatomidae > Nezara > Nezara viridula. The sequence continues at coordinate 83,858,500 of OV725080.1, read as the reverse complement.
GAGACGGCTGAGCACGTCATAGCCAAATCCTCCGCCTTTAATGGCCCAAGAGCCAGGATAATGCAGGAAACTGGAATTCATGCTCTCACAGAAATTGAATTTCCTCAACTAGTGACGGAGCAGAACTACATGTATTACAAAGCTTTTCTGTACGGGTGGAAAACTGCTCTGGGCCCGGCACAGCTTCAATCTGGGAAGAAGAGGACCAATTCCAAGACGGCCACCAGAATGAAGAAATTATTTTCTACCCTAAGATTCGAAGGAGACAAAATGTTTTTTGTGTTTAAAGATTGTATATTTAATAGCAGGGATGGCATACAATATAGTTATGTGATATAACATCCCTGCAAAACCCGTGTAGCCGAAAGGCAAGCAGGGAATAATAAATAAATAAAATAAAATTATTCAAATTTTATTTGTAAAAAAAATATATTTATTCATTTATTGTTTTGTTGCCTCTACCCTGTAATGTCATTGGCAAAACCTTTAAATTACACTCTGTTGTAGAATTTTATCGCTTTTAAGAATTTTAAATTTTTTTAACTGCACTTTCGCTGTCTTGCAGATTTTCTTTTAGGCTCTAAGCCATGTCCAATTTTTTCAATCTTATAGTTTGCAATATAGAGCAGTCTTGTATAATATGCATTACTGTCCTTTGGACATTGCAGCTCTCGCATGTCGGAGGATCAAGTCCTCTAAATAGGTAGGAGTGCGAGAACTCACAATGTCCAATTAGTAATCTGCAGAGGGCTGTCTGTCTCTTCTTTTCTAGAGGATCGGTGAGAGGTTTCCCACTTTAAACAGTGGGGTTTAATTTCCTTTAATTTCGATTCTTTTTGTTCCCACTTGTTTTGCCACCTGTTCCACACGTTTTCCTTAATTTTTTTAACGTAATCCTCTAAAGGGATTTCATTAATTGATTGATTAAAAAACAAAATTATTAGGATTTTACATAAACTGTAACAATGATCACTCACTATTGTTTGATTGAAGAGGTCCATTTCCTCTAAGAATCAACGCCAGAATTCGCATGTTGACATCATAGTTTGCATCTACCTGGATATAGGGGAAGTGAAGACCAATGAAAAATGTCAGTTTGGGAATGTTCGACCTAAAAAAACATAAGAAATAGAATTAGAATAAATTATTGAAAATGGTTTATGAAGATCATTTTGAGTACTTTTGAAATTGTTTTCAGATTATTTATGACAATAAGGACGCTAAATGTAGCGATTTCTCGTTTGACTACACATTGCAACCATCTAATGGTGGGCCCAAGTTGGTATAAATTACGATCATCAGTCATTCATAATATATATTCAAGAACAAGACAATTCATTGATTTATCACCTTCTCTTAAGCTACTGAAGAGCCTAACCAATAACTATCCCAATATCTGATCTTAATGAATCCATCATTTCTGTAATCATTTACATTATGCCTTATCACCGGATTCCGAATGCTAAACGATTCAGTTAACTGATGGTGTTGACCACTTACTTGAAGCTCGTTATTTTGTAGTTGGAGGCTCCGCTAATGACCACATCGGTACCGACTGCTCTGAAGGAACTGGTCTTGGCGATGACGATCTCCGGGAAACGAACAGGTTCCAGGGACGGTATATCAAGCTCCGGTATACCTGGAACAGAGGGAGGATCATAGAGGTACGTTATACTCTTTGGAATCTGTCCTCACAATCTACTTACCTTCCAGTATTCATTGAGTTTAGAGAAAGATGGTAAGAGTCCTTTATGTTGATATCCATCAACGACCACTTCTTAGAGCCACCATTTGGAAGCACTGTCTGCACGATTCTAATGCTATGAGGAAAAAAAACCAACACAGAAATGAATAAAAATTACATAAATTTGGAAATGTTCACTAACAACGGCAAGAATGTCAAGTTCAAGAGTACTCCACACAAAATGTTCAGTCACCTCTGAAGGTCTCTCAAGCTTTCACTCCACTCTAATGACATATAATTACCAACAGTCAAAGGTTCATCCCTATATTTTCCTTAGCATCCATCTAATAAATGTCTATCCATCTTTTTTTCAATGAGTCCTTTTCCTTTATTTTACAATACTTGTTAAGATGCTACAACTTTGTCGATATCTTCATCACACAGCTAAGATCCCATAAGCAGGAGGCCCTCTCTTATTCATAAATTGGAATTAATTGTGAAATTTTATCCACCAATTCCAGTTCATTAATTTGGCAGTTCACTTTGAGGTTATTAATAATTTTCACTTTACACCTCCTTTAATGTTTATAACAATATATATATATATATATTTTACCTTGTAAATTTTTGTAAACATATTTGATGAATCGTTCCTTGTTTTTTTGTTTTTTTTATTATAATTTAAATTAGATAAATGTACACAATGGTATGACGCAGTGGAGACCATTAATAACTTATGGTCTGGCCTGAAAATTCTACATTCATTTTAATTCAAAGAATATAAACAATTAAACATTTACATTATTTAATACGTAACATATTTAATTAGTAATCAATAGTAATTGATTAATTTTAAATCTCTTTGTGATAAATTAAAGACCTTCAATTTATTTATGCAAATATCCATGTGTGAGTGGAAACCGGCTATTATAGTCATTATCTTCAAGCTATAATGAATAGGTAAAATAATTAATTCTAAATATTTTTTTTTAAAACTGGTTTATTTTTATTACCATATTATTAACCTAATATTTTTTATCTTAAAAATAGAATATATAAACATTTGAATATTTTTTTTTAAAAAACAACAGTTAATTTCCATGTATATTCTTGGACAGAAAAAGTTAATCATTAAAATTACCAAATGTAATAAATAAAATAATAATAACAGTTCCTATGTAACTTTTTTTAAATAACTCTTTATGTATTTCTATAACAGTGGTAATAATATATTAGTAATGCCAAAGAGATTCAAATATGTCTACATATATTTTTTTTTTTGCTTTTATAGATTATTCTAGTATAAAACTTTTTTTTTCTCCTCTCATACAGTTACTCTTTACGATTACATTTTGTTTACATTTGTGTTGTAAATTTATATAATAATTGGCGTATATATATTTTGTTTTTAACTACTTCACATAATTAATACTATTTGATTTTCAATTAATATTCTAAAGAAACACCGTATTAGCTTGAAAAATATTTTCAAAATTTCAATGATAACTTACTCACCTTTCAGTAGTAGAGGTTTCAATGATTCGACTGAGTTCAGAATGCACTGATCAATCATAGGATCGTTTCGATTACATACGTGGATAAATTCAGCTGAAAAGATATATATATTCATAGGATTAACATTATAATTTTAGAGGAATAACGAGTACGATTAAATAATAAAGTAAGTAATAAGCATAAATTACAATAAAAAAAATATATTTTTGGTAATACAATAATTCATTCTAAATTTATCCAAAGTATTTCTTTGTGTTACAACATGCAGGTTTTGTTCTTTTCTTTTTTATGATTATGTTATTTACTACTGGTGAAAATTGGAAACTATATAAATTAAAAATAAAATAATATATCCCAGATCACCAATTTGAATTCTGCATATCCAATTCCACTATCCAGCAATGTTATCGTGTCCGCATTGGGAAATCGTGTACGCGGAGTGCACTGCACGGGTATCTTTCTCAACGTTGAACAGGCGTTAGATAAATTCTGGCATCCGGAACTGACATAAAAACTTCATAAATTCTTACCACTTACATACTTCCTCATTATCCGTTCGTATCTTACTGATAGATACTTCAAAGTAACAACGCCTATTCTAAGTTTGCTAGTGTTCCTCATGGTATCCCCTATAGGTCCTATCTTTTAGACGGTCTTATACAGGTGACATCCCAACACTGCCATCACAACCTATGCCGATGACGCATGTATCCTATCAGTTAATGGTCTCGGGACCTTCTAACACAGAACTTTAATTGGTAACTATAATACCTACCAATGGGTAGGGGTAGTTTCTATCCATGTTGTACATATCATATTACCGATTCAAATTTACTATTTGTATTTTTTATTTGATGCGCTTGTCAATTTCAATAACTATATATATATATATATATATATATATATATATATATATATATATATATATATATATATATATATATAATTTTTTTTTTTTAATACAAATGGATCATTGATTTGAACAATACTATGCTATGGATTTTATTTCGTGTTTTAAAATATGATCCTGTTGCATCCAGTATGCACCATCTAATGATATTAACGTTCGTCCAGTGATCGAAATTCGACTATAATCATAATTAAATTAAAATTAAAGCAAAAATATATGAATTCGTATTTTTCAATTTTTTTTTCTACTCTTATACTTTCATAGGTATACTTTAATATCTAATTACAATACAAAACAGTTCAGAACCATTTGTTTGCTGTTTGAGTTATTTGCAAATAAAATTCTAAATCCATCATAACTTTTTTTCAGCCTCTTTTCGAAGAAGTATTTTATACATAAATTAAAAGAGCTTCAAGGAGAACATTAGCCAAGTCTCATTAAAATCGTTAAAGCCGTTTCGGCACCACAGTCTATAGCGCCACGCGTTTTTCGGCCATTTCGAAAAGAGAGGCCGGATGGTATCAAAATTTCAAAGGAATCGCTGAATAACTTTCCAAGATTAGCTGTTGAACGAAAAAGCAATTTATATTTACATACACTTTAATCATGTCATAACTAAATTTATCATATTTCCTTAAACATTACTTATACAAAGACAAAAGACTCAATTTGTCATCGACCGTTTCCCAACTATGGTTCAAATGGTGGGAATGACACTTGAAGATATGTGGAAACAATTACGAAAACCCGGGATTATCCTCACATTCAGGATAGAAAGAGGATGTAAGCTTTTGTCACAGCACTTATGGCTCTGTCATTATGATTCTCTCATAGATATTTCGTAATGCTACACCGCGGCTGATTACTATGGGAACCGAAACCGACAGAATATAGGTCAGCAGGAGCTCTCCGATGAAGAAACAAGGAAGTGAACAACCTGTTCCAACTCAACGGCGCCAATCATGGAATTATTTGTGAACCACGTTATGTAGATTTTTTTCTCCCTTTCCCTTTCCATTATATTATTACTTATCATAGTGAACCATAGTTCTGTGAATGTAAGAATATAAATTAGCTAAATACAGAGATAAACACCTTGAAAATTCGGTATTTCACCCGTATCCGAAAAGAAAATAACTTTCAATATAATTTGGCTTTATAGACAAGATGTACAATGTATCACAAAATATCATCTAGGTTGAACCCAACGGTTATGGAAAGGGGATCCAGTGATGGAGGAAGTTTGGACTTTAAATGTAAATAATAAGCTTCCTCGTAGACTTAAAGGTTCCAGTTTTTCTATATTGAAGAACAATGCCTTCTATTGACAGCTGTATGAACGAAGTTCCCAAAAGAATATTTTAGAATGCCTATCCTGTTTTTTCCATACTGCTTTTGAGATGAGTGTGTTTCAAATTTTCCTACTAACAGTTTTGCTGAGAGTAAGTAGAAAATTTACGTTGTCTTATCTTTTTCGTTATCTTTAAAGTTAAATAAATAAAATTAAATAATTTTAGAGTTATTCTGAGGCACGTCCATTACTGTTACAGACTCCCTGTCCATTGCTAGAACAATTGAATATCGGGGTGTCCATCACTAGAGCAAAAAGGTGTTGTTTTTTGGTGTTGATTATACCTTCATAACTGACTTTTTTTTCTTCTTTTTTTTTATGTGCTAAATAGAAAAAGAAAGACCCTAGAGATTCTAAATGTCCAACGGAGAAATTTATAACTATAAAAATCACGGCGCCATAAGCCTAGACAAAAATTTCCTTAGCTATGTCCATCATTGGTGCGCTTACCCTAATTAGTGTAAAAGATTCATCTAAACCATGATTTTCACAGATTTTCGGCTTTATTTTATTTAAATATTTTCTTGATACAGTTTCTCACCGATGCTATTATATTTATTGTTTCATTTTATTTAATGTCCAACTTTCGGATTTAATTCATTTTGATATATTGTTCTATGTACGAAGGGTCAATATAGTTTCTATTTATTTTGTGCGTGTTTCTTTTTCTTCCTACTGTAATCAATTTTTTCTTTAGTTTAGTAACATCTGCAACGTTTCGTGATCCTGATCCATCATCAGGAATTCTCTTCCTCCGATCTTAATATTGTCATATTAGGAATATTTCTGCATATCCTTGCATTATTAAATGGCAATACTCCAAATGTCTATAGTAATGTTTCTAATAGAACAATTTTAACAAATAATAATTTTAAAAAATATGATGATATAACATATTATGAATTTAAAAGTACAAAAAACCGGCTCAAAACAGAGATGAAGGTGTATATACGGACCAGGTGAGGTGGAAGTAGCCTAAAAATAACCATGAACTGTACGAAGATGTCGAAGATCTAGAAACATCAATGCAGAAAAGAAGGTCTTAATTCTTTTTTCACGTGAAAAGAGTGAGTAAAGATAGGATATACAAACAGATATTTGAGAAAGTAATGGGCCAGAAGCATATCAAGGATATCATAAAAAGATAAAGGAAGAGGAATAAATTCAGAGGAAAGATGAACAAGACCCAATAGAACAACAAAACAAGTCTTTGGAGTAGAAAAGGGGAGAAAGGAAGAAAGGTAATAGACTGAAGAACGGACTAGTGAGTGAGCAAAAAAAAAAAAAAAATGAAGAATGTTTGGGCTAAAAAATAAGCCAAGCTGGCCGAAATCGTGGATTATGGATTTATATGACCATATTAGGAGTAATAAAAGGAAATTTCTGATTATCAGACAGAGCTCATAAACGTTTAGTAGGTTACCAAATTAGAAAAAAAAAACTATCTCAGCATAAATAGAAAATATAATATAATTCAACTTTCATAGATGTACGATCACGGTCGTAGAAATTGTATCACACATTTCTTTTGATTCTTACGCTGATAACGTTGATTTTTTTTTTTTAATTGTTTTCTTTTATTTGTTAAATGACATGATTTCTTTTACAAATAATTCAAAATATTTACAAAATATGTCTTCATTTGAGTCGTTTCTCGCACTTCATAATAAAGCTTGCATTTTAAATAAACAATCACTCTCATTATAATAAATAAACCTAGGCCATCTGATATTAGATACATAATTCCACTTCATTTATGAATAAATTATTAATATATATTAATATACATACACATACGTATCCCGCAATACAAAATAAATAAAAATAACTAAAACTCATAATAAAACAAACATTAACCGAATCAATACCCTAATGACATAAACACTGTTAATAACCACTCAGTTGGTATGGGACGGTATCATTTGGGGAATAGAGTACATATTGGCTATTAATAATAAAAATAATAATATATGGTTCACTTTCTCAATACTGTCTATATTGTGGATGTTCTCTATATTAACATAAGGAGGTGAATCGGATATATATTGCTGCAGGTATCTCTCTATGTACTTTGGATGATGGATCTTTACTTCTTAAGGTTATAAGAAAACTTTAGCAATGCTTCAGTTCAGTTTTAACTAATGCCGCGATAAATGCTATAATTATGACCTGTATCAAAAACTATCCTCGTCAAGAAACATTAAAACTGTGACGTTACATGTACTAAACGAATTTTCACGGGAAATAGTAACCCGGATATGGTACCACCAATCATCGAAAGTCATAGTTTTGAAAAATAAAAAATAAAATAAATGATGGTACCATGGTGAAAAGAAAGAAACCGGGGAGGAAAAAATACAAGTCAAACGTTCAATTTGACCGCTTAATGGTGCGATTGTTTTTAGGATATCGTTTCATAACTGGCAAAGAAATATCCTAAGACCTTGCAATAGCAATCTGGTAAATAAAATAAAAAATTTACTAGGTGATGAAATTTGTATGACCGCGACTGTGTATATTTTTTTTCAGCTATAACAAACTTTTTCGTATTCTTTTTCATTACTAATATTGTTTCATTTCTATTTTTATTTATTTTTTTTAAATTGTTATCTTTGTCCTCATATCTGAAGATAGCTTACTGTATATAATATTGGATAAATAAATTTCATATTTAATATAACATAATGCTACTTTGAACCAAAGATGGGCATATGCTGCTCTGAGTACTGAGTACCAAGTATTTTACTCAAATACTGACCTTTTTTGGGTATCAACAAATATAATTACTACTTCAGTTGATGTAAAACGATTCACTGAATTAATTATTGAATTCCCAATAGTGATTCGATTTAAGTAAAATACATGGTACTCGGTACTAAGAGTAGCATCTCTGGGTTGAACACCTGACTCTGCCTGTTGAACATTGTTGAACAAAAAAAAAAAAAATAATAATTAAAAATTATAACAATAAACACAAATCACTTCAAACTAAAGGACGTTAACATAATGCATAAGTTTGCATTGATTATAAAGATGTGTTTATCAAATACTGATGTAACACCATCGGGATAGTATGACCTTCTGCAGTACATAATTATTAAAATCACTTTTAAAAATTAAGTAAGGGGGTTTAAAAAGTGAATTTGAAATTAGAACAGCTTCTTTTGAACTAAAATTAAAAATTATAATTAGTATAATGCAAGTTTTTACTATTTTTAAAGAGTTTAAAATTATTTCAGTGAAGATTTAAACGTGTAAGAATGAGAGTAATGTGGAACATCTAGTATCTGGAGTACTGTGGTTGAATGGGTTGAGTAGTTGTATCGGTTAATTTTCACTTACTCATGTATGAAACATATATAACATTTCTGTAATGGAAATATTGTTACCATGAAAAATTTCGATTCTGAGTTTTCAACGGGAAATACACTTTTCGGTGTCCTTTGATTCCAAATAACAAAATCCCGGAAAATGGTATGTGAACGGTTGAGCACATAAACAAAAAGTTGTTCAAAACTGAAATTAGTGTGACACTGAAGTGACTTTTTTTTTCGATTGGCGATACAGACCAAGAAGATCTGAATGCAGGTTGGTCTCCTAGACCACATCCCGATTCCCGATTTAAAGTACGGGTACGGGGGGGAGTAGGGTAGGAGAATCTCGGGCAATGTGGCTTTTCTTGGTGGACGGTCACTAATCCAAGTGCTAGCCACGCTCGGCGTTGCTTAATTTTGATTACTTATTGCAAGCGCCTTAGGCCACAAGGCTGCCCCAGTACCCCATACAAAAGGCATTAAATACGTCTATATGCCTACCTACATAACTACATGGTTGGGTGATACAGGGAATTTCGAAATTAAATAGTTTTTAATAACAGGTAATTATTAATTTCAATAGCGATATAATTCAAAGGTTCTTAAAAAAATAATTGAAAACTTGGCAATTAAGTTCTAGTTAGTCTATTACTGACTAACTAGGACTTAAATGTCGAATTTTCAATTATATTTTTAAGAGCCTTTGATTTATATCGCTAATGTCAGTGCGAAAGGTCGTATGTAACAATTTTACATGTTTATTCTCTTTGCGCAAAAGGTGACATTATGAAGTCTGAAACTGCCGTAAGTGGTCTGAAATAGGAAAATAGTAGAGAGAAATAAAATATGAAATTATACTAATAAATTATAAAAAAATAATCGGCTTCGAATCTGAAATTTATAGTAAACTTTACCATAAATAATTTGGTTGTTAAAATTGATTCTAAAAAGCGCTACTTCCGTTAAGACGACTTAACCAAAAATTGTCTGTATCACCCCAAAATTTTCTGCAGCTATATAGGTAGGCATATAGAAGTGTTTAGTTACTTTATATATATAATTTCATGTTTTTGTTTACAACCATATTATTTATAAAGTTTACTTTAAATTTATTTATATATTTTCTTTTTAATGTTGTTATTTATTTATTATTTTATTTAAATTTATTCATATTTTCTACAAATATGACTTAAACAGAAGTAGCATTTTATATCATCCATTTTACAGATATATATATTTTTTTTTCGAAAACAGCTATAATTATTTGGATTAAACTCACTATATCGATGTGACTGAAATTAAATATGTTTTAATATCAGATAATTTCATTAGCGATATATATCAAAGGCTCTTAAAAAAAAAAATTGAAAATTTGATATTTAAGTTCTAGTTAGTCCATAATAAACTGTCAAATTTTCAATTATTTTATTAAGAGCATTTGATTTATATCCTTACTGTTACTGTAAAAGATCGAATGTAATAATTGTACATGTTTATTCTCTTTGCGCATGAAACAGAATATAGTTTTGAAAAGTGGGATGAAAACCAGATTAAGGCTCACAGAACTACATGCAATAAAAAAAAATATATTTTTCTCTGTCTGACAAGGCTCAAATTTTTCTTTCATTAGACCAGCCTAAACTCTGTTATTTATTATATACAAATACGATATTCCAAACTGTATAGGAATTATTAGAGCAGCCTACGGAGACGATACAACAATCCTAACAATAGATAAAAATCCTACACATGCTTTAAAGACTTTACTACATCATGAAAGAAAACTTGATGATTGGTAAAAAGTTTGGAAAATTCGGCTAAACCAAGACCAAATCCCAGCATATTGCTTTCACTCCTCGACATGAAACGTCGTCAAATTTACCTCTAACGGACAAGAGGAACTGGTATTTGACAGAAGAATGATAGTGGGCTCACATATGAACAAAGTAATATGAAAAAATAACTAAGGTGTGTGCTTTAGCCCACGCGATAGAAGTGAAAACATCCAGAGGCGAGTTTAATAATATGAAATATAAATTACAAATTATAAAGAGAACGAAATGCTCAACATTTCTCTTGCTTACTGTATGCAGGTCCAATTTTTAGTTTCTGAGATATTTTAATCGATATCTTCCATAAATCCCGTTATCATTTGGTTTTCACCACAATTTTTTTGCTTTTCGACGCTCTAACACGACATGGCGTTAAGATATAATTTTGAATAATAGCTCATTAGAGAGAGGATGAAACGCTGAACATTTTCCTCGCTCACAATATGCAGGTCCAATATTTAATTTTTGAGATATTTTAATACATTTGCAAAAACACTTCAATTAATCGACTTCAGTCGACTTTATCCGAAATCTGACAGCTCACTCTAATTCACTCTCCTCATAATAGTGAAGTTTACACTTAAAAAAAAATAAGAAAAACGTTAAACCTCAGACTAAGACAATTATACCCACTTCTACCAAGGAGTTCAAAATCAAATCTAAAACAGAAACTGAACACGTACATTTATCTACCTATGTGGATAAATGTATGCGTTCATTTATCTAGTCCCATTAGGACCTACACTTTACAGATATACGGGACAAAGAACCGGGATGAGGGATCTTCTTGGCTAAAACTCCATAATAAAATCAAGATAGGATGGGATGCCACTGGGAACTCCAATCAATGTTACTACATTTATTTTTCCTGACTCACTGCTTGTCAGTATTTTTAACAGATTTTGGTGAAGAAATAATGTTTAAAAACTTTTTAAATCAATCAAAATTCAGTTTTTGTTCATTTTTTTTTATATTACTGGCATTTTTTGTTTCCTTAAAATATCGTACAATAAAAAGGTCAGTAAATTTACTCTATCATTAAAATTACTCTATTAATTTTTTTATAAACATTAGTATTATTTTATCGATTATAAATTGTAATGTAAGTTTAGGTAAAATTTGAGCATATAAAGAAACGTTAAATCTTAGACTAGTCACCATGTCACCTAGCACTGATGAACTGATAAGTCGGCCTAAACGTACATTTTAGTAAATAGTTTACACTATCAGCTATTTTTACACTATTTACACACTATCCTTCGACGACTGGAGCAAGTGCAAGTGCAGAACAGACTTGTCGAGATACTACTCAATGGCATCACTCCCTGAATTGTTCTAATTACGAAGATCCCGAGGCCATATTTTTTCAGATGTACAGGAGGGTTATCAGGAATCGAGAAAGAAGCAAGAGTGGAAAAAAGTTTCTGAGGGACTGGATTTTATCATGAAAGGATGGACATTTGGTTCGAGCTAAATTGTTGGCGGGGTGGCCGAATGGGCTAATGCGTGTGCACAGCAACGCCGTTGCCTAGCAACCTGACATATGAATGAAAGATAAAAAAATTGTCACGAGTTCGCGTCCCGGTGCTGGGGGAGTCTTTTAAATCCCCGCCCACACTCCCACATCCCTGCCTGGCCTGGGAAAATCCCGTATAGCCTTAACGGCGAAGAAGGGAAGGACCTCAAAAAAAAAAAAAAAAAAAAAAAAAAAAAAAAAAAAAAAAAAAAAAAAAAAAAAAAAAAAAAAAAAAAAAAATAGGGTTACTTCTGACAATAATTAAAGTTATCTTTGCCCATTTAGTAACAACATAAATATGTCTCAATTGTAAAAAATACAATAAGAAACTGATTAATATGCGTTTAATAAATTTTATAATATATGGTCTTGAAAGAGGTATTTCCCTGAAATACAAATTATGGTTGGACGAGTTTAAGAAGAATTGTTTTAGAAGATGAGTTTAATAATAAAAGAATAAAACGCTGAAATTTTCAATGCCTAGAACTTTTATAACTCGATAACTTCCCATATACTCTGAATCAAAACTATAATATAATTAAATCATATTGGCTTTTTACATTTGCATCCCATTCCTATATACTGATAGATAAACCATTTTCAAATGAGCTAATTTATTTATGAAAAATATATATAAAACTTTGCAATATGATTAAAAATGAAAATGAATATACATTGTAAAACTTACATCTGTGTTAGGTTAACCAAAAATACCATTTTAAAAATAAAAACATGATTGCTAAATATCAATAGCACCCTAGCCTTCTAAATTGTATGTTAACCGGATGAATTGGGGGAAAAAAACATATTGCTAAACAGCATTAAATTCAGGGCATGCTTATAATTGCAAATTAGCAGTTTGACATTTTGTAATTTTAACTTTCTACGTTTATTTCGAAACTTAAGATGGCACATGCTTTTTTATAGCTTTTATCTTTCATATAAAAATCTGGTGTGCGCAACACACTACTTTTACTTACTGCTGAACTTTGAATGGAAATTATAATCGTGCAGCTGACAAATCATAAATACCATTAAAATAACAAAAGTCCTATTTATTGTTTCACCAGTTGATTATGGTTTGAACTATCCGTTGATTATGGATTGTACGATCCGTTGATTATGGATTGTGCGATCCGTTGCCAATCCTTTGCGATCGCAACCAAATTTTGTTGTAAACAATATTAATTGATATTTTATATTTAAATGTTACCTTTTAGAAGCGTAGATTCAATGTATTTGCTATTGTAAGTTATTGTCGATTATATATACATATACATATCTTTACAACTTTTCTTTAATCGACCTTTGAGTATTAAATTTAAACATAACCATTTAATTGGGAATAAGGTCACTTATTAATTATTTAATAAACTACTGAATGTTCATTTCCTCTATGTTTATTGCCGTTTCGATCCCGGTATTTTTTCTTTTTATAAGTTAACGAAATGTAGCTACACTACATATTAGAGTAGCTTAATATATGTGCTAGTGGACGGTGCTGAGGCTGTCGGTGTGTCCCTGGCCTGATCGAAGCTCTATTTTTAAATCTTTGAAGAAGATCCCATCGTTAACTTCTAAAAAGAAAAATACCGGGATCGAAACGTCAATAAACATAGAGGAAATGAACATTCAGTACTTTATTAAATAATTAATAAGTGACCTTATTACTAATTAAATGGTTATGTTTAAATATACATATACATATATAAACTTAAGATATTTAACAAATTATGAATTTACTACCCCAACCAAGAATAATTTTTTGAAGAATTGAAATTTAGATATCTAAAAGCTCTCAGAAGTAAACATATTTCTAATTTCATGCCAAAAATTACCACAGAAATATGAAATATAAAGAAAGTGTCAATTTCAGTTTTCAGACACTATAACTTGAAACACTAACAGCCTAAGCGCAAACTACTATAAATGGCGAAGAAAACTCGTATAAACAATGGGGAAGACGCAAAGATATGAAGGGAAAAAGATAGACTTTATGAGCAACAAAAATGTACATTTGTAATGGTCCGACTCAAAACCGATAACCAGGAAATTCATGTTTTGTGTTAATTATTAGTAAGTCACGGTTATTAGGAACCGATAACTAATAGGCTGTTTTATTAGGCAATTACACATTAAAGCTTCATAAATCAGAAAGTATATTTCTTTCAAAATCATTTCAAGGAGATTGTTTAAGTGGCTGAACTACACTATGTTCTGTTATTATTTTTTTTAAATAAAACAAATAATTACTTACTAAGCATTTTAGAATTATATAAATGTAATTGATTAAAGTTATAGTATAAAGATAAAGTGCCCAGAACCAGATAAATTCCGTTAATGTTTGAATGATATTAATATTTTTGAACTAGTATGGTCATAGATTAGAATAAATGTTGCGACATTTGAACTATACAAACTTCAGGAAATATAATCAAGACAGATTAATTAATTATTTACTTAAGGTAAAACATAATTCAAAAAGTTTGTTTACTATTTTAAAATGGAATCGTTAAATTTATAACTAATCACATCTTTGCTACTTACTCATTGTTTATACTTCAACTTGTCATTTTAGTTTTTCAAATCTTAATGTTAAAAAAATATTATTAGATATTAAAATTATGGTGGATGGTTCCAAAAGATAATATATTCAAAATATTATTTTGACGAAATCGTGCTTCTGATATTAATATATTACTTTTTTTAAAGTAAAAAATAGTTTACTATAGATATTTTGTAGTTTGTTTTTCTTTTTTCCTGATAAAATTTTTTTTCCTTTCTTTTCAAAAATAACAAATTAGTTTCATGTTTAAGCTAAAAACACACGAAATCGAATCTAAAATAAAATGCTCATTAGTCCATTCTTTATAGTTTAAACGTGAGCGAATTCCTGCTCATAGGTGTATGTATATTTATCAATTAAGAATTATTTGTTTCCTACTTCTTTTTTTCATATCAATTGTTATTTAAAGGAACTATAAATTATAAAAATATAAAATTTTAATTTACATGCCTCATCATCATGAATCCTACTTACGTATTTTGGCATATGCTCCATGGTGCACAGCTACCAAGAGTACAAACCAGCTCAGGCTCACAAACATTACTAACCCTTTACAGATATCCTGCGTGAGAGTATGAAGTCATAATTAATCGGGTAGGTATTGCACAAGCCCTTCCTAAGGCTGACCAATCGGAAAACAGGTCAAAGGCGATCTTGCGCGCAAGTGCTACCTCTGCATTCTGTGGAGCCCTGCGGAGGACTGTGGGCTTACACAAGTTGCGAACATACTTCGAACCCGGGACGACCCAGTTGGATAGTGAAAGTGGTCGGGGGGAATAGCCTGTAGGTCGCTAGGTTATGACAGCGCCGGTTACTGCAGGTGCTTGACCAAACACGTCGGGCCTTAAAGAGTACTTGATGTTGCATCGCGTCTCACAAAGGACCCAACAGTACTTGACTCTTCAAGGACAAAGTACTTAGTGTCTACTTAAACGTTTGACCCAAATTAACAACGTATTCCATTGAGATCTCTATTGCGAAGTAAGAATGAGTTGGCTTACTGATGGTCGTATTATTTAAAACTTACACGCAGTATGATTATATATCTTACATTTCATCACTGCTCAATACTCTATTGACCTCAAAAATTGAGGCTTATGAATGAAATAAAATTTATAAAATATCACATGTTATATTTCTTGCCATATTTTACGAGCAGCTTCAAATCATTTTATTATTTCTACCAATCAAAAGTTAGAATTCCATTGGGTAGTAAGTAGACATGGATGATCAATCAAACAGTGAGGTGTAGGAAAAAAAATCTTCTGAACTAAGTTATTCTAACATCAAGTACTCTTAACAATTACCTTTACCCTTCGTCGTAAACCAACGACTTCCTGTCCTACAGTTTCCTTTAACAATACTCCACTTATCCCTGTTGAGAAAATCCGATACCTAGGACTCCACCTGGACAAACGACTAACTTGGAATCCTCATACTAGACTGAAACGACAAGAAACTGCTCGACGTTTCCGATTACTTCAGCACTTACTAGACAAACGCTCTAAACTTCCCATTAATTACAAAAGACTCATATACTTGACTATAATAAGACCTATTTGGACTTACGGAGTTGAGCTATGGGGCTCCACTAAACCATCGAATTCCTCTCGATCCAATCCTTACAATCCAAAATCCTTCGTAAAATCCTCAATGCTCCTTACTTTGTCACTAATAAAATTATCCATAAAGATCTTAATGTTCCTTATGTTTCAGATCTGGCCCAATTCAGATACCTATCCTTCCATAATAAACTTCAGAATCATACCAACCCTCTCGTTTCTAACCCTGCTTCCTCTTCAATTCCTGATAACCCTCCGAGGCGTCTGAAAAGAAGATGGCCCCTTGATCTCCTAATGTAGTCATATCATTAAAGTGCTACCATTGGGTAGTTACTCAGCAAGTGTATTCATGTCATTATATCAATTATGTCCAAATTTACTTGATGTATTTATGTAATACAGTTGTAAATGTCATAAAGAAATAAAAAAAAAAAGTACTCTTAATTACTAACTGTGGGTTGATGGAGGACTGTATTGAATAATTAAATAGAATGATGATTGGAGTGATCAGTCAAAATAAAAACAGTAAAAATAAATAATTATATTTATTTTCACATTCGTCGAACTTTAGGCCCGAAGTTCAGACCTTCATCAGGGCTGTTCAATCAGACAAGCGTTGACTGACGGACATTGCGGTCTGTCCACGCTTGTCTGATTGAACAGCCCTGATGAAGGCCTGAAATTCGGGCCAAAACTTCCTTGAATGTGAAAATAAATATGATTATTTATTTTTAATATTTTTATTTTGACTGATCACCCCAACCATCCTTCTCTTCCATTATTCTTAATTACAACCGTATAAATAGAAACGTCCATTAAACAAACAACATAATATAATGAGTTGAAAACACGCTCCATAATCGGGTGAATGGTCTGATACTCCAAAGAGTGAGAGGGTCAATTTAATTCATCATCTATAATTTTTTTTCTTGGTTTATTTCCTTATTTTTCTTTAAGCTAATTATATTACTACCTATTAACTTCTCGACAAACATAAATCAATAATTATATAAGTGATATTAATTAATTACAAAATACAGTTGAGATCTTGAAGATTAAGAACTCCGTTTCGTTAACTATAAGGTCATGTATCTCCGGACTCACCGCTAAATGTTTCTGTCTTTCTTGCTCTCTCAAAAATAATAATTTCAACAGTCGAAATCATCAGAACGAAATTAATCATAAAACTCACGAGAGAATAAATAAATTACGAAACAAAGATCGTTTGTTTAATACCACGATTATTAAGTTTATTCACCAACCGACAATAAAGATGAAGCAAAAGATAATTTTAACCATTAGTTGGAAAATGTTATGGACTAAGCTCATAAAATTTCTCATAAGTGGATACAATCCCTATGTAGGACATGGACCCCCATTCCCCCTCCTCCCCCCATAATTGGAGGTCAAATAAAGCCTTCACAAAATGAGTAATAGCAATAAAGTGAGATATGGGCCTTTCAGTTGACAGAATGACTAACTCCAATTTCAAGATGTTTTATTCTTATTTTGGTGATATTTTTAGTGGAAAAATATATACCTTTATTCACAGTTCTATATTTCAACACTGCAATCACCTTCTCTGGAATTAACTTACTCACTGTCTGTACAGATATTATAAATTTTTCAACTAGAAACATCATTATAATGACTTTACTCAGATCCACAAAACGGAGGATCGACTCGAAAAAGAACAAGGTACAAAGTCCGAAATTTGAAAAATCCTGAAGTAAAAAACGAATTTTAACCTGAACTGATAAATAAAAAAATTAAATAGGTATTCAACATAGGCGCAGACTTCGTAGGGGGCAGTCGCTCCTCCTCCCAATTAAAATTTTGAAGGGGTGGAAATATCGTTTTGCCCTCCCCTCTCTCAATAATTTGAAATAAATAAAATTAAAGTCAATAATAAATAAATCCACAGTTGGATGGACAAGTCTGGCTCGGAGTTCTCTCGCCTGATTGTATATAGTGTATATAGGTATGTATGTGTTCTTTTTATTTATTTATTTTTAGGTTGTTTTATTCATATTTATTGTATATATATTATTTTTCTGTATAATTTATTTTATTTATTGTACATAGAGTGTGAATGTACTTAACACTATTATAAATGTCCTTTGAGCCAGATTGTAATATTTTTCAATAAAATAAGTTTTAAAAAAAATAAATAAATATGCTACAGGAATTATTAAAATGTGTAAACTAAAATAGACTAAGAAAAGTCTACTAGCTGGCCAGAGCCTAGTAGAAGTTATATAACTATTTTATTAATCTCTAAATGTTACCTTTATTTAAATTCAAAAATAATAATACATATCTAAATACTCTAGGATTTTATTATTCAATAATCCCTCAAGTTTCGCGTGATATTCTTATAATATTTTTCCTCTACAAACTAGTCGGACTGTGAAAAACGTATTTTTATTTGAGGTTGTACACAGTAAGAAATCAAAGATATTTTTATATTATTCAATTTTATTGAAAAAGTTTTAGAAATGTACCAATGTTATGAAGGCTGTCTCTCTTCTCTCCTGCATTTCATCTAAATATGTCATATATTCAGTTTTATTTTTTTTTACTTTCACTTACCTATATATGTAATATATAATAAGGGTAAGTAGTGCGATCGTGAAAATTTTCATGTCTGAGTTTTCAATCGAAATACAAGTTTTGGTGTACCCTGAATCGAAATAACCAAGTCCCGAAAAATGGTCTGTGTTTATGTGAGAACTCGAAAAGTCGTGAGAAACTGATATTACGTATTTAAGATAGGTATATACCTTAGATGTCACAGCAACTTTTTCCTTAAAATCAGCTAACCGGAAGTGCCACTTTATATCAACGGGGAAAAACATTTTTACAATTTTCACAAAAACGGCCATAACGATTTTGATCAAACTCAGTGTATCATAGTATAATTCAGTAGTCCTTAGTATCATTTAGGTCGTATCCCCGTTAATGTCACATTACAGAGCTTAAATGGCCAATGTTCATATAAATCTTCCTCTAATGTACCTTTAATATGGTTCATTTCAAATAATTAACCATCACCCATTATCAAAAGTTACGAAAAAAATGATTGATATAACTTTTGAAAGAATTTGATGATTGAATAAAGGAGAAAAATATAAAAATGCTTATCCAAGTCGAAAATGAATCTCAGGAAATAACAGTTAGAAGGTATACGTATAATATATTGTTGGAAAGGGGCAGTGTATATCAGCACTGGAGTGTGTAAATATAGAACAAATTTCGACGGTGAAATAGCAGCGATCCTCATAGCCTTAAGAACATTGTCTAAAAGGCGGGACCAGAGCGCTGTTCTCTTCATAGATCCTCAAACAGCCATCCTCGCTGTTACAAATACGAATGAATGCCTATCGAGTGCTGAATTGGAGTACAAATCCCTCCTCTGTAACCTGACACTCCCATGCACCAGTGTGGTCCTACATTGGATTCCCAGCAATTGTGGAATTCCGGGCAATGTTGAGGCTGATAGTCTTGCCAAGCAAGGAACAGATTTGCCTCAGCCGATATATCCAAAACCTTACGAATCAATTCGGCGAATGGTCAGGATGGTATTGAAGAAAGAAATAAGAAAAGCACACTTGGAAAAGGTGGAAGAGAAACACTATGAGTTTTTGATAGATAATGCGATCCCAACTGAACTATCGAGAAGAGATGCAGTAGCCTGCTTCCGCCAGGCCACTGGTCACGACTATCTGCAGTCATCTTCACAAGATAGGCGTGGCTGAGCTGAGGGTCCTAGTTGTAAATTGTGTCATCAAGGAAGAATGGATGCCGACCATCTAGACACATGTCCTGCCTTGACGGACATAAGAGAAAAGACATTTTTAATATGTATATTAAAAAATCCGGCGATCATATAGGATTGAGAAAAGCCATCCTAAGTATATATGAAACACAGAGAAATGTAGTAAGGATGTGCAACCACACATCAAAAGAATTCACAACATATCAAGGAATCAAACAGGGATGCAGCCTTAGCCCCCTCTTGTTTATACTAGTGCTGGACTCTGCCCTAAAACAAGCAAAACAGAAAATGAAGCCATACAACCTCGGATATAGGAACCTACAGCGCGTCCAGTATACAGTGATTGCTTTTGATGACGATATGGTGGTGTTCGGAAATGACTACCGTAATCTGCAGTTTAACCTCAAGATCCTTCAAGCTGAGATGAGAAATATAAACATGGAAATGAACATCTCGAAAACAAAATTCATGGGGATCGGGAGAAGAAGGGACCGAGGAGACCGGATCGTTCGGCTGAGAGGAATCCGCCTGGAAGAAGTTAAGGATTTTAAATACCTGGGCGCTCACCTTAACGAGTTCGGATGGGTGGATGGAGAAATTAAAGAGAGAATTAAGACGGCAGGAAGATGCTTTTACTCCCTCAAGTCAGGCTTCTTGGACAAAAAGGAAGTCTCAAAGACAACTAAGAAAATTGTCTTTAAGAATACTTTCCTCCCTATATTGACGTATGCAAGCGAGTCTTGGACCCTCACTGCCAAGCACAAAAGCCAAATCCAAGCTATGGAAATGCGCTATCTAAGGAAAATAGAGGGGAAAACAAGAAGAGATCGCGTTAGGAATGTGACCATACGAGGTAATCTGGACCTGAGGCCTGCAGAGGAGATAATCCAAGAAAACCAACTTAGGTGGTTTGGACATATCTCGCGAATGGCTGAAAACAGAATTGCCAGAGCTACCTACGAGGTCAAAGTGGAGGGAAGGAAGCCACAGGGAAGACCAAGAAAAAGATGGGAAGAAGGAGTTGAAGAAGCCTTTGACAGGAGAGGAATGGACTGGAGTAAGAGAAGACAGCTGGCACAGGATAGATATTCGTGGATCAGGAGAGAGAGATTCCTCTATAAGAGGGAACCTCACATTGCTCAGCGGTAACAGAGGACTGGATTAAGTAAGTAAGTATTAAAAAACTAAATTATACTGGGCAGCAAGATGTCGGATGGCCGAATGACCAACGGCTTTTGCATAAGAAAAAAAAAAGTTTTCCACAATTTGACAACATTGTGACATTACATAGATGAACAAAAGATATTTTGGCTATCTAAGTAAATATAAGTTGTCGCAAAAGTGCATTATGTAAACATATTTATCAGTTAAATGACATAAAGTTATTTACCAAATTTAAAATTACAGTATTCCTTGATTAATTTAATATCAAATCACTTTTGGGTCATGAAAAATTTTCAAAATATTTTATTGTTACGTTATTCTATTCATAAATCTTAAATAAAAATCTAAACTTTATGGGTATGGAATATTTATAGCATTAATGTTATTGAGAAATATAATAAATATGGATTTCTTGTCAGTAATCATCTAAAATGAAAGGATATATTAGCAGTTCAGAGATTTATAACTAATGTAATACGCTACAGATTTTGTTATGACAGCACCCTAGAGAAGTGCCTGTTTCAACCTACCTTCAATTTCTTTATGTTCATATGCAATAAATTTTGACCTTGAATTATCACTACCATAATAAGACTATAGTACTTACAATCTAAATAATCACCTTTTCGTACTTTATATAGTGGAAGTACTGTCATAAGCTCAATAGATATAAACCTAATAATTTATTCTGGCTTACATTAAAGAATAAATTATGAATTGTAGGTAATAATAGAGAGACAAATGATTTCCAAAGAAATAAAAACTATGAAAAAATGAAAAAGGACTAGATTCGATAACAGGTGATAAGGAGTTTGCTATTTATACTATCTCAATAAATAAATAACACAGTGCTTGTTAGGAAAATATTTATTTGACACTATTTTGATTAAAGAGAGATTTTTTTTTTCTTTTTAACTGAAAAATAATTCTTTGAAACAGTTTCTGGCATCCAGTCTATCATTTTTAAACCAATGCTAAACTAAAATAATGTACAATTTACAAGTGTGTAGTGTATCGCTATCAATTTCACTCAAATTTTTAACTCCATTATTCAGGAAATATCTCACTTAATGGAACATCTCTTACAATGTTATTAGCAGATTTAACAGCAAACTGAGTTAAGGTTGACACAATGGTTGGCTTAAGCTCTTGTACAAAGTAATTAAAATTCAGATTAATAGCTGAACTTATTACATCACCTGTAATACAAAGAATAAAAGTAGAGCAGATTCTTATTAATGTTTTATATAGGTGTTTAAAAAAACAGTAATAATACAATATATTGTAACATCCCTCTTATATTTTACTAATAATATATCGGAAGAACACTTTAATATTATTAGGATACTTCCTAAATAAATAAGAGGTTGTGTAATAATAAACAAAATTATAAGAGAATTAATATATTTATTTATCTCAGGTGTGAGTTACTGAAGATCAACTCAGACTAACTATTATTATTTACACTATTTATAGTAAAATTAAACATTGATTTTAAAATAAAGTCAAGTATGAATTGGTAAGCTAACCTTTTTTCTATATACACTGTTTCTTCCTTTGTGGTACTGAATTTATTTGTTTTCAAAAACTTTCTAAAGTTCTGCCTAACACAACTTCCTAATTGTTGATTACTTTCTTCTACTCGACTCAAGCTCTCTGGAATATCCTCTTTCTTGTGATTCCAAACAACTAGTCTCTCTACCAAACAACTTCCAAGACTGTAATACTATTACTGGGTTTTACCCACTGGAGCCAGGATCACTTCTCCTATCCTCTCATCACTCCAGCGAAACATCAACTCGTCTAAACAAAAACCTTTGTCCCTCTTCTCTTTGGGATTTTCTTTTTTGGGAAACTACAGAGCAGCCATTTTATTTTCTCTGAACTAGTAGAACTAGATTAGCTTGCCTTTGAATTGTTAAACATTAATTTATTAAACCATTTTTACTCACTTCCAATGAAATTACAATATATTACAATAACTTACAAATACATTACAATATATATATATACACACATAGATATATTTCTTTTTTCAGTTGGCTCTACAGTCTTGTAGACCTTTGACCACCTGATCCAGCCTTTTCCAACTCTACCTATCTTGGGTTACTGCTTTCTGATTTGTGCCATGAAGGTTTGCAGCATCTTTGTTGATTTGACCTACTGGTACTGGTGGGGAGAACTAGTCGGGTAAGTGTGCCTATCGTCATTCTTTTTGCCAATCCATGACGGCTACCTTGAGGTTACCGAGTACTTGCCAGAGTTGGAATGTCATGATACATTTCCCGAGGCCACCGAGAAATGAATAGTAACCAGCCCACTAGGAGGGAATCAAACCCACAACGTTCAGAACCGGGGGCAGTAGCACTCTGGGACTCATGCCCCAATGTGCTCGGCCGTGCAGTTATCTTTGATTCTATCTATCTAACCATCTGGCTTTTGGCCTCCCACGTGGTCTCTTGTCTACTATTGTGGCATTCGTTGTTGTATATTCATTTGAGCCTTCATATCATGAGACAGTGATTGACCAGTTTCTTTTATCAGTTCTGTATTGTTTATTATTCTCCATTCATTAAGGTTCGAATCAGACAACTATGGACATTTGTTTTGAATCTCCCAATTCTGCTTTCTAATTTTTTGCTTACAATCCAGGTTTTGTACTCTTAATTTGTTGTATACCATAGTAAATATACGAGAGTATATACATTATATATATATATATATATATATATATATATATATATATATATATGTGTGTGTATATATATTTAAAAAAATCACTATATTTTTTCCTAAATCAAATCAACTTCATATTCATTATAGGATTGTAGAATTGTAGGATTTAATGGTGGAAATTTAGTATTTTGAATTATCTTTTCCCTTATTATACTTCAGTTTAAGTTGGGCATTTGCAAATCAACCAGTTCTAATAAACTGCACTACGTATTTGTACGTCGTTCTTCTTCTCTCAAAACAAATAAACATTAGATATTAAACTGCACTTCTCTGAAATTTCCATCTACTACATGTTTAACAGACAAAATTATGGGTTCTTAGTAGTATAAGGAAACGTAACAGTTGACGTATATATATATGGGGAAAGAGAGAGGTATGATTATAATAATAAGATTTAATTTTACCAGCTTTCTGACAGGACAGATTTTCATTCTTACCTGAGTTAGAGAAAAGTTTTATTGAGTCATCAACAGAAGTAATTATTTCATAGGGAGACTACTGCTTCAGAAATATTCTGTTATTAAATTACAAGTTATAAGAACAAGAATATTAATTTATTTAAAGTAATACAAACCAATGAGTTTATCTTCTCGTCCGAACATACTGCCAATGTGTATCTTCCCTTTTCCAATTTTCAAGTGATGCAGGTCAAGGCCAAAAAAGCTGAGAAACTGATCACCATCCTTGTTAACTAGCTCACTTTTCATAGATACTTCAGAATCTACGTCATCTGAAAAGTTATCACCAAAGATCATTTTAATAATTGTGTTTAAAAATTGAGTACTTGATAAACACAACTTAATGCACTTGAACTATTAATCTAATTTTCTCTGTCACTTGTAAAATTACTAAAAGAAGGTTGATTATATTTTTATTTTATTTAACATGCATTAAAAATAAATAAAACTTATAGCAGGTGCTTTTCATACAACAATAAATCTGTAATAGTCAAACTGTAACAATAATATATTATAGAATAAATATTGTGTAAACATTTAATTTTAATCAGTATTCATAAGTATATATTATTTGGATGGAAAATCTTACAAACATCAGCAGTGATTTCTCCATTGCCTTTTACAGGTATCATTATAACTTTCCCATCAACTTCAAACATTCCTTCTATTTTTAAGTGCGGAATATTTAAATGAAAATTAAACTTTGGGGCAAGTGGATCAACACTAGAATGAAAATTATAAAAATATATAAGTGTAATAAATAAATCTAAAATAAATGCATTATAAAAATCCCTTAAAGCAAACATGAAGAACATTTTAGGAGTTTTACTTGAAGCTAATATATTGAATAATTATTGGATAACTATCATTTACATTTGTAATACAGCTAGGAGAGATAAGTCATCTTTCAATTGTACAAGAAAAACAGAAAATCTTGGTGAAAAATGACACAATAACACTTCACAATAAACAATACAAATAACAATAATCTCTATAATTATATTATTATTATTTTTTTTAAATTGAATTTAGAGCACATGATATTACAAACAACTAATCTGATTAATTTTTCATAATTCTAATTCCTTTTTAATTATACTTTTGTGACTAGAACAATTACAAAATGTTTTTGGCAAATCTAATGTTAATAACAGTTATCTAAAAGTTTGTTATTTGCACTGTAAGAATAAACTAAAATTTCAAAATGATAATAAAAATGATTATGGAAACAAAATAAAGATGTTTTCCCTTTGTTTATACTATTTAATAATTCCCTTTTAGTTACTTATTATTTGTTACATTTAAATGTTATGAAGTAATTTACTCTAAATTTTTGAGAGTGTAATTACTTCCTCCCCAAGCTTTAAGATTTTTTGTCACTACATTCAAACCAGTTCCTTCGGTGGAAATAGGTTCATCGATGATCAGTGGTTCAATAGGAGGCACTTTCATTTCTGGCATACCTGGAATTCCAATTTACTAATATTACAAATATAAATTAAAGTTGAAATCTGAAAATTATAAGATCTTTAAATAAAAATACCTTCAATTAACTTCGGACGCAAATCTTCTATTGACTTTTTGATACATGCTTGAAGGTCTGGATCTGATCGTTTACATACTTCGATGTAATCAGCTGCAATCATAGGCAATTCATTTATTTTTTAAACATTGAAATAATGGAGATGCATAATCAACAATTTTAAATATAAAATTATTTTTTTTACTGGTTTAAAATAAATTAAAAGTAATAAATCAATTTGAAAATAGAACACTTTAAATATCAACAATAGTTCTACTTGGCCTTTAATTTACATATTTTCATACTATCATATCATTTGATTTGCTATTTGGATTACAAAAAAAAAAATGATTAATATCATAAGTTAATTATAATTACAAAAATTATTTAAAGACAAAAACGATTTAAACAAAAATAAGTCTTTTTAATTATTGAATAACTACCTCAAGAAATGTAATCTCTAATTTGAGTAAATAGAGTAGATGATATTGGCTTAGTTAAGAATTCTACTTTAGTTAAAGTGCAATGTAAGAAGATGTCAGTTCTATTCATGGAGTTGACAAATCTTAATAATCAATCTTCAATACTTTTCCTTACAAAAATGATACCAAGCTTGTCAGGGACTATCATTGTTGTACACTGTAGTGATATACAACACTATAGAATGACAATAACCACCGAAGAAGTCAAGTTAGCAAAAAAATTATAGAAATGGGATTTTATTTAAGCTGTTTGGTGATAATTAAATCCACCAACAAATAAGAGGAATAAATAAAGTTATAGATGTGATCTTACTGCTTATTAATGTACACTGTTTTGAATAAGATAACTCATGTATAAATGATATGTGTTTAATATATTAAACACAATTTAAAGTAACTCATATCACTACTGCAACATTGTACAGTTCTAGAAGATATGAATTTATCACACCTTGACAAATGTTGTGATCTTGGCAATATAATGAATGCATTTATTGATTTTGATAATGTTTATTTTAAAAGTGGCATTGACAGCATTGCCAAAATTATATGATTCTGGAGTACGTATTGAAAAATAAAACGATTATTATTATTATGTAAGAATTTCAAATCTGAACAGGAGAATGAAGAGGCGATTAAAAAGGAATCCAAACTCCACTATAGTCTTTATTTCAGATAACATTGGTATCTTTACTGCAGTCCCAAATGGAAATATGAACTCTACAATCTTGTGGAAAAAGTTGAAAACTCCAACTCCAGTAGGAAAGAGTAATACTCCAATGGATACATAAGCACTGCTAGGGATAAGAATAGCTAACTATATTGCAATTGAAAGGGTTGGATTCTAAACTCTCTATGAGTCAATCGTTATAAATGAAACAGCTTTTCACTGAAAATGGAATAATGCTCATCATGAATTAGATAACTATAAAATGAACAAGAAAGAGCAAATTGTTAGCAATATTATTATGACAGGATAAGAGCTTGTCTATAATAAATTTAACTTCGGAGAAACATCTCTTTGTAGATGCAGAACTGGTGAATAAAATGCAAAGTACATCTTTCAGACATTTTCTAATCTGGATAACATTATAGAGTAGATAATTAGCTTGCTGGACTAATTATGATATTATTTAACTTTTTTTAACACAAATGTCAAATAAAATGATCTGTTAGAATAAAGATCAGTAAATTAAAGCTGGATTAGAAATATTGATGAATTGACTGGCTAAGCTCTGTGATGGTCTTGGTGATCCAAGAAGACCTTTGAGGTCACATTTTTAATCATGGGCCTAAACATTTGGGTGAGATCAAAGCATAAGAAGTAATTATTTAGCGCACTAAAAATACTTTATGTAGACATTAAAAAATGTGGTAAGAACGTATATGAAGGAAAATAGATATTTAATATAGTAGTTTTGATAAGTGTTTCAGGAATTTTTATTCAACAAATGTACTTGAGCACTCACGCAGTTTAGATGAATGAACAAGAACTAAACTGGAAATGATCAATGCCCAAATGAGCTCCATATTCTGATCCTGTAAAACAAATAACTGTCATTAACTCAGTTTTTATTTCTCTTATATTAATGTATTCTAAAATTATTACGTATTTTTAACTTTATATTTAATTAAGCTGATCTATGCTTTACATGATATTATTTTTATCATTTTGTTTCAATATGATTTTGGCAAGACTTAAGAAGTTCTTCAAAGGAAAGGAAAGGATCAGCACGAAAGTACCCCCCCTCCCCTCTCCCATTGATCCGCCTGTGTCTGATACAGCCATTAATAGATTTGCGTACTTCAATTTGAGGGTAAGGAATTGACAAGCGGGTGGCCAAAAGTTTTTAAATTTTCGACTGTTATTGGTTTTAAAAACGTGATGAAATTCCCCTATCCCCCCAGTTCATACATTTTACTATGCAAACAATAATCATTAATTGTTTTCATTATGTATTTATATTCTCGTTTTTTACAAATGAGAAAAATGTTTTTTTTTAAATGACTGCTTTTACTAAATAGAAAAATAATTATTGTGAAAAGTATTAAGTAGCACTAGCGGATCCAGGATTTAATTTTTTTGGGGGGGAGAGGGTGGAGTTCTTCAGCCCGAAAGCTTTTTTTTCATAAAAATTACTATAATTACTTCGGAAAAAAAGAAAGAAACTAACTATCTATATGAAATGGTGTTTAAGTGATTCCTTAAGTCCCTTTAAATGTAATTACATAAACAATAATACTTTAAGAGATAATTTTTTAATATATTTTTTCCATAAAACATGGTTATATTTTACCATTTTTGGAGGGGAGGGGCTTCAGCCCGAAAGCCCCCCTCCCCGTAGATCCACGCGTGTTAAGTAGGAAAGAGGGGATAATTGTGGCAATATGTAGAACCCTTGGTTGCTGAACGCGTTTTAAAAACGTTGAGCACGCTAACTTCCACTGATGTGACGATTTGGTTTTAGCTGAAGTTAGTGTTGCCCAAAATCGGTCTTGGTCTTGAACTTTGCAAGACCAAGACCAACCCCGCCTAACTGTAGCAAGACCAAGACCAGGACTGGTAAAAAAAAAATGATTTTTTAAAATAAAAATTAAGGCAAAATAGTTACTAATACTCGACAATCTTAGTTACTATATGTTAATAATTGGTATAACCAATATACTTTTGCATTAAGCTCCTCTAATTTTTCATTCGGGCTTAGTTAGGTTTCTCCTATCTAAAAAATTACAGAAATATCTCTATAGTAATAAGGTAATAATTATCTGCAAGACTGTTACGAGACTCTTGCGCAAGACCGAGACCACGGCCAAGACTGAGTTTCCAAGACCAAGACTCGTCTCGATCTCGCATTTGGGCAACACTAGCTGAAGTGAATCATTCTTGATAGAATACAGTATTCTATAGATTTTATTTGCTTGGAAATGAATAACTTACTTATCTAGCCAATTGTAAGTTTAAATATTGAATTTATTCAAGGTATTATTATTAAATTGGCATTACAACAACTTCCTTAAAATGATTAGGTCATGAATAACCGCAACCCGATTCCGGAGACCTAATCAGTTTAAATCATCGTTTCCACTTTTCTAGTTTGTCACACACTTTCTTTGAGACCGTGAGAATGCTAGGCTTAAAAAAAGCCTTTTACCTTCTATTAACTCTTTGAAGAAGTCTCTTCACTGTTTATCCTGAGGACCTTGGACCATGGGCCCAAAGTGTCCGGTTCTGTGAACTTATGGTCTCGATTCCCATCTGGGTCGGTTAATTTTTATTTCTCGACGGCTCCAAGAAATGAATCTTGGTATTCCCAGTCTAGTAAGCGTGGCGGCAACCTCAAAGTAACCAAAAGGACAATGTGGCCCACTTGCCGGATCAGTTCCCACCACCAGTACCAGAACACTGTTTATCCATATTGGGGAAGTCAGCCTTTCCTTGTTCCTTTATTTTCCAAGACTGGTTTTTGGTCTAGTGAAGACGCTCTCCTGATCATTTTTGAAATAGCCTGTTTTTTATTTTGTAATCCATGAAATCAACACCATAATGATTCTTGGTAATTGTTCTTGGAAGCTCTTCTGATTCGATGGACAAAAAGTAACCCGTACCGACTTTCCCTTCACTCTCGGTAGTCCTACAATTATTGTTGATTTTTGCATATAGTATATTCATAGACTTTATAGATTAATTATTTATTACGTCTTAAAAAAAATTATCATTTGTTCTATGTCGTTTCTGACCAAACTGTCTTATAAAGTTTTCTAATCTAAATAAAAATTTACTATCCGTCAATCAGCAGGTTATCTTATTTATAATTTATTTTATTTTTTAGCTAGGAACAATTTATTTCGAATTATTTTTATATCAACGAATATCTAATGTAAGTTTGAATGTTTCGATTAAGATTATTTAAAAAATATTGAATTATTTAAATTCTACGAAAAAATTACATACCTCTAAATATTCTTAAGTTTAATAAGTTTAGATGAGCCACATTTCCATATAACTAAGCGCACTAAGTCCAACTCCTTTCACTATTCAACCTGTTGACGTAAGGCGAATCCTGCAATCGAACCAGAGGAAAAGCAAATGAGAATGAAGATGTATAGTTTGACGTTTTTATAAAAAAATGAGAAAAAAAAGATTGACTGACACAAGGACAATTTTAAACACTGTCATTGTTGAGCCAGAGTGGTTTCATTGGACGTTTACGCGGCTATACACAGGAATTCCTGATGTAACTATATGGAATCGAAATAATGATATGCCATTTATGATAAAATCAGCGTATCCAAGTGTCCACAGTAAGATATTTCTATTTCTTCTAATTCCTATTTTCTTTATGGATAGCGTGTACAGCACCTTTTAATTGGCGGTCTCTGGGCTCATCAACTTAACACCTATGTACCCACATACATTATGGAAGGATAATGAAAAAGGAAGAACCTTGGTAGGAAATAATTATCGTTCTATTAATGCCATTGGAGGAAACATTTATGTACATATGTGTCATTTTACGAAGTTGCCAGAAAAAAAAAAACACCACCAGATTACTAGCTGACGGAGCCGCTTAGAATCCGGCAGTAGCAGATAATTTATTTATCTTTTATATCAGCAATGGATGGACACTTGGATCGACAGAGTACATCTAGCGGTTTAACCTGGATGCCACCCATATTAATAACTCCATGAAAACCGTAGAAATAGCTCTGGCATTAATCCCCTGATCTCACATCCTGGTCCGGGAAAACCTAGTATAACCTAAAAGGAGAGAAGAAAGAAAAAAAAATATATATATGACAAGAATGTATTTTAGATTTATGTGAAGAAACTACTTTATTTGTTGCCATAAAATGGCAATCAAAATTCCTTAACTGGATAATTGATGTATATAAACCTTATTTTTAAAAACTTTTATTATAATATTTACAACTGTATTAGTATGAATACATCAAGTAAATGTGTACAGAGGAATATTATCACATGAAACACGCTTGTTGAGAAACTACCCATTGGTAGCACTCTAATATAAACCTAAAAAACTACATTTTTGCGTGCTTATCCTTTACAAATTCAATTAAAAATAGTTTTCAAGAGATCAGAATTCACTTTTCTACTAAAATAATAATAATATAAGTGCCGATTGCTTAGTTACTTTTAAAATAAAATTTTTCTCCACCTTCCATGGGATGCGCACACCTTCCACGTCCCTCCACTGGATCCGCTATTAGTAAGATGCGTTAAGTAATATGTTGAAAATCTATCGAGTGCAACAAAAAATCCAATTGAAACACACATGATTTCTGATTTTTACGACTAATAAACATTAATATCCATATTGATGTCTGCAATTTTGGTTTCTGAATTCTGAATTATATTTAAATTTTGAGTTATTTTAGTCCAAATATCCTAAACAGTTATTTTTAACTTTTTTTTTGGCTCTTCTGTTTTTATTTGTTTCCTTTCCAACTCTTTAATTCGGCGTCACGTCAAAATTCAATTTGTATTTATAACTCATTACAAAGAGGATGAAATGCCGAAAATTTCCCTGGCTCACATTATGCATGGCCAAATTTTAGTTTTTGAGATATTTTAATCGTTTAATGTTCAGTTTTAATTTTAATGTTCAGCAAAACTCGTTATCGTTTGGTTTTCGGCATACTTTTCCCTTCTTGCCACTCTAACACCGGTTTGCATTAAGATACAATTTTGAATAATAGATCATTACAAAAAGCATGAAATGTTGAAAATTTTCCTCCCTTACAATATGCAGATCCGATTATTAGTTTCTGAGATATTTGAATCCCAATGTAAAAACGCTTCTACAAGTCGAATCGATATCAGAACATGACGGCTCAGTCTAATTCACTATCCACAAAAAAAAAAAAAAAAAATGCAAAGCGCGCCTAAAGAAGTTTTTACTTCCAAAAGACAATGGAAAAAAATAAATTAGAAAATTAGAAAACAATTCGAAATCACTGAAAAAAATAATTTTAATAAGATTCTCCAAAGTATATTTTGTTTAAAACATTTTCTTTCCAAAGACTAGAGCAGAGGCAAACCCAAGAAGAAATAAATACTTCCATCATAACTACAGTACCTTATTAGCAAAAAAAACAATCCACAGACATAATATCAGTTGTTATGATGGCAGGAACAATCGTTACTGTTACTGTTTTAAATAAAAATCTGCAAAT
The DNA here is from genome assembly GCA_928085145.1 of Nezara viridula. Lineage (NCBI taxonomy): Eukaryota > Metazoa > Arthropoda > Insecta > Hemiptera > Pentatomidae > Nezara > Nezara viridula. The sequence continues at coordinate 83,825,915 of OV725080.1, read as the reverse complement.
ACGTGCGACTTTGAATGACATAATATCTGATCGCTATTGTAAAGAATCAGGTCGTATAACTTGACAAATTTTGATTTTTACATAATTGTTATTATATAACATTCCTGGATTTGATTATCTTCGAAGTTCTAAAGAAGTCTTAGATGAAACAGATTACAATGTATCTCAATAAAGAATTTTCGACAGGAAAAAAAAGTATTCCACGGATTAATGAACAACGTTAATGAAATAGTTTAACTTTCTTTACATGTTATCATTGACATAAGATTTCTTCATTTTTTTTTTTAGTTCATTTTTCGATTTTTACTTAACTTGTATAACTTTTTGCCTTGTAATATTCTAAATTTAATAAATGAATGTACCGAATAAAATAATTCTAGTGGACTTAGAAACTCTTGCGTTATGATAAATTGAAACATATCTGTTCCATATGGTCGTATAATTGAGACCTTGCAAATTCAAAATGACCACTAGCTTTGTTAGCAGACTAGTTGAAGCTGGACGAATCACCGGAAACAGTTGCAATCAAATTGGATAATGGATCGAAAATAATAGTAACTTTTTTTATATAACTAGCTATACAACTATCGTTATTAAAGTCGTACTAAAATATTTCTTAACATAAAAACTTATAAGTAAACGACAAAACCAGAGATAAACTTAATATAAAATCAATAAAATACATTAAATTAAATGATTCTAGAGACAAATGTGAATTTGATATAACAATGCCATGGAAAACTAAAGCAAATGCACAACATTAAAAAATACCAGTTTGAGCATTAGAACGCGAAATATCGGTTGAATTGTCATTATTATATTCTGAGTATTTTTTTAATCTCCTAGTCCGGAAGCCCGTGACAAAAAAGGTTCATATTTTATGCTAAGGTTTGTCCTTATAAATTGATCATATCCACAGGCCTGATGAGAAAAATGTAGGTCTGCTCCGCTGGAACACAAAATGGAGTACAGATGAAGATAGAAGAAACTCTAAACGTATATATAGAGAGGGCTTATAGATATAGAAAGCTACAAACCCTTTCAATTTATAGTATTTACTGTCTTATGACATGAAATAATAGTCAGTTACCCCATGCCCATGGATTTCACGTCGAAAATTTGAATTTACAGTTAAAAAAGTTAACTTTTTTTCGGATTTCGCTTATATAGTGAAACTATACGTTCTAACTATAGTAATGTTATTAGTAAAATTAAAGCTGAACAATTTTGCAACATAAATAGTAATGTTAGCTTTTTCGCTATATTTTTTAGTTTCCGTAATATCCGTCCTCGTAATTCACTGACTTCAGAAAAAATTGTTTTTGCCTAGATTTTTTATCATTTTGTGATTCGCTAACTCTTTATCTCTTCATTTTACGAAAAAGTCATGAGGAGGAAAGTAGTTTAATATTAAATTTTCTTTGATAATATACATTACATTACTAAATTAGATCCAACCATTCAAAAGCTAAAGCAATTAATTACAACTTAATGATATAACTCCAAAACTAATCAGAAAAACTTATTTTTCGCAATTTTTGTTATTATACAGCTCTTAATCTGTACATGTCTAAGAGTCTAAGAGAACATACATGTCTAAACATTGGCTCATATAACATACACATATATACTATCTGATACATATATAAAGAGCTGTGTGATAACAAAAATTATGAAAGGTAAGTTTTTCTGTATTATTTGAAAATTTAATCATTAAGTTATGATTGCTCTAGCTTTTGAATGATTGAAGATAAGATAGTAATGTAATATATATTTATTTTTTATTTGGTCAATAAAAAAAAAATCCATTAGTGTAGTAAAATATGTTTTAGGAGAATGCTTTCGTTTTTCTTTTGGAACAAACCTTTTATAAAACTATACTCAGTTTTATTGTACTAACACAAAAAAAATAAGAGTTTTTTTAGGATATATATATATATTAATGGTTTAAGATGAATGTGGTACAAGGCACTGAAACCTCCATCTTACTTATGAAAAATAAATAAATGAAACTGTTAAAAAAAAAGGGGGGTTTTCTTCTATATTTCAATTAAATAAATCTGTATTTGAAAAATGATTTAACAAAACATATTTATGCAGTTTTGACGAAATTGTTGGTTAATTGCAAAAAAAATATAAAGTAACATTTTATAAAATATAATAACTAAATATTTTGTAGAATTTTTCTTGAATATGTATGTAAATATAATATAAATATTTTTTATATATAATAGGATTTGTATCATTTTGATGAACTTATTGCGATTTTGCATTAATAAGTAAATTCGAAAAATGTACTTAAAAGTTTGAATCAATGATCCATATTATTAGATAAGAGAAAATATAAGTCTACATAATTGTTAAGATACCTTCAGATTGTAAGTGCTCTACTTTATCACAAGTTGGCTTTTATCACCTAAAGGAGAAATGCTCATAGATTTGATCAATGGAGAGAAGGTGACCAACAAAGGAAGAAAGAAAGGAGATTTATGAAATATTTGAGAAATGAACTAAAAACATAGTATAACAAAATTCTGGATGAAGGGCCTTCATTGAAGGCAAGGTAATAAGTATAAAATAGAAATTAACTTTCAATAAGTTTTTAATTGAAGATAATAAATAATTAGATAATCACGAATTTTCAATTTTTCATTCTGTAAAAAAAAAGAAGGTATTAATGAAGTTCATAATTCTTCAAATTTGACAGTGGCATCTGATTTTGGACACAACATAAAACTGTCATAATCATGTAGAACTTTATTTTGATCATTAGTTGGTAATATTCTGTACTTCAGAAGAATAAACGCTATTGAAGTTTTCACAAATAGGTTACCATATTTCATACCTAAACAGAAAAATGAAACACTTAAATATTTTATGTCTATCTCAGGAATTATCATAAAATATTCATGAGTAAATGAATAGATGATCTATTAATTGAATTTTCAATTGTCTGGAAATAATCAAATTCCTTACCTACACAGGTCCGTGGTCCTTCACCAAAGGGTAAAAATGTATACTTTGTCATTGACTCCTTATTACTTTCTGAAAATCTTTCTGGATCAAATTTTTCCGGTTCAGGATAATATTCTGGATCATTATGAAGTGCTAAAGTGGAAATAAACACTTTAGTACCCTTCGAAATTTTCACATCTTCTATCACTGTATCCTTGGTACATAAGCGAGTCAGCATTGTCACTGGAGTATGTATTCTGATTGTTTCTGTAATAAAAGAACAATAGAAATAAACTAAATATTCCATACATCAGTTTAGTACAGGTAAAAAAATAAGTGGTTGCAATATTAGTTTGAGGAGGGAGCGAATGGGATTGGTCATTTACTTATGTCTACCATAATTTAATTATTCTTCATGTTGGCTTTACTTCTCCACCATGGGTTATTGGGTCCCATTTATCTGCATGCAGTTCTGCACCACCTTTAGTGATTAGATCCATCCATCTGGTTTTTGGTCTCCTATATGGTAGTAGCTCTTTCCAATTATTAAAGTATTCATTGTTGAGTAGGGGCTATCTGATGGCGTACTCCAAGTTACTTGTTTCAGCCAAGTTATTTTCCTCCTTGTAAAGGAAGATGATATGATGATATGTATATATAGATATTTATTCAACAGTTACTGTAGCAGTCACCATATCATTGTACAACCTTAATTTGAAATTTCTAAAAGAATTTCATGATTGCAGTACATTTGAAATAGAGAAGAAAGTTCTTATTGCACTTGTTATAGCCTGGTCTATTTCAGACCACTGGTCATTCATTGTGCAGCAGAGATATTTCAATCTGTCTACTCTAGGGAACGATTTCCATTCTATGCAGATCTGATTGTTGAAATAGAATTGAATAGTATATTGTTTTTTCTTCATTTAATTTTAGGCTGGTTTGCTCTACTTCTATTGTCTTATAGTAAATCTATACATGTTCTCTTGATTTCTTCCAAGGACAGGTATAAAAGTCATAAGGAAGTGGAATTACCTCGAATCACTCATTGTACAAGAATATAAGATTAGACAAGTTTTCGCTTCTTAATAACGTTTTATAATGATAAATATGTCATTTTTTTTAAAGATCTACATGGATACTGTCAGTCAATCATCAGTTGTTTGCAGAAGAAATTCTTAACATATTTATCTTTGGTTGAAGTAGAGTTCATTTGTCACAAAGAATAATCTTCTATCTTGTTCATTTCAAAACTTTTTTAGATTCAAAATACTTACAAAATACCTAATAAGTTTTACCCAATTCCAATGAGTAGATAAGAATTACGGTCATTTGAACATTTCAGATATTTGAAGTAAAGAAGACAATGCCATAAGGAGTCAGCATAATCTACATATCTTTGTTTATTTATCCGCTCACTTGGATGTCATCTATACTGTCTATCAATTTTATATTCAATCATAGATATTATATATAAGTAATGAATTTTGATTAATTATTTTATCTAAGAATGCTGGGACACGTTCCCAATATTGTTCGATGCAGTATCATCAAAAGTTCCAAATCAAAATACAAATGGAATCATGGAACAGACCACAGGATGTGAAAAGATATTTAATCTACGAACATTCAAATTCTACTTTTGTTGGCACTCTTTTTAAGAAGAGAGAAATAAAATATAATGGGAGTGGTGGGGAAGGTGTATGCGCTTCATCTGCCTAGGGAGGGATGGCTACTTCTGTTATCATCAAACAGTATTTGTAAATATGTGATAGAATATATTTTATCTAAGTAATCATTTTTGATTAATTATTATTAACTAATTATTTTATCTAAGAACACTGGGACACTTGCCTAATATTTTCCGATGTAGAATCTCCACAAATACATTGGTTGAAATTGGTGATCCACACACTATATCCTTGTTAGGAACTAACTATTTATATAATGTTTGGTAAATATTGTAGTAAATTTTATTATACTGTAAATATATTTAATTTGCAAGATATCAGATTTCTTACCATCAAACACCATTTGTAAATATGTGATGGAATTTATTTTATCTAAGTCAAAATCCTCTGGTTTATTTCCAACTGAGAATATTGCTCTTCTGAGTTTTTCTTGGACATCTTGGTTGTGCGCTAACTCCAAAAATAAAAATGTTAACACTATTGAAGATGTCACTGTAGCATCAAGATAAAATGTTGCACAATGAGCAGACATTTCTAAGTTTGAGTAAGCTAAAATAAAAATAAAAAATCATTTGAACCAAGTTATTTTAAAAATTAATTAACTAATAGAGATACAAAATCACACCTTTATCGCCTTGTTCCAATTTCTTTTTATTTAATTTCAATATTGTATCAAATAGATCCACTCTTGTGATCTCATTAGTCTCTCGATATTCAATATTTGTTTTAGTCATAGACATGAAAAAATCTTGTGCTCCCTTAGAAGTAATTCTGAAAAATGTGTAAGTTTATTACATATCATGAAATGTAAAGCCATAAATTTTGAGGAGAGTTAATTTTATATTTATTGCTCCATTACAATGGTTCATTTTCAAAATAATAAACCAAAATGAAACTGAAGAAGAGTGTCTTCAGTTTAAACCATTGTTGTGGCTGTTAAAAGAGTCCAATACATTGCAAGATTTTTTTTAATGTCATTCAAAATATAATGTCAAAATATAATGTCAAAGTAAATATATCATCAGTTTATTGTGAAGTCATTGAGTAACATTTTTGAAAATTAAATCACATGTTAATTTTACCTCAGTGACATTGAATCTTTGTGGTCTTATTGTAACAATTTTGGACATATAAGAGGGTTTTTGTTAATTTGATTCACTTAATGAGTATCTCTATTGATAAACATGATAAAAATCAGCAAATATGCACTTAGAAGTTTAGCCTTATCTAAACTGTACTTATTGACTATTTGCAATAAACTGATAGTATAATCTTTAAAACAAAGCTATCTAAAATACATTGACATGAAAAATAGTAAAAATACAATGACCAATAACATTAAGTTGTTTTCAAAACACCTTAAAGTTGTTTTTTTTTTCATATAAAGTAAGTATTTTAACACCCCAAAAAATAAATAGATTTTTAATTTAACATTTTGACCAAGTTTTTTTTTTTTTTTTTTTGGTATCTTGTAGTAACAACATTGTCCAATTTAAATGCCAAAAAGATTGTCCATTATGATTATTTATGGGTAATAGAGAACACAATATTGTTTCACATAATAAAAAATTAGATATGAAAATTTCGGATTCACCTGTAGTTCAATAATCTGCTTAAAGAAGGAAGAAAAAAGCTAGAAATCATTGTTACAAAATTTGAAGTAAAAAGTTTATCGCCAGTAGCATGTTTTATGAAACTGAATTCAGAATCCGTAAATGACTTTGGTTCGATTCCAAAACCAAAAAGAATAGCTGAGTCAACTGCTGCACGTGTTGTAATATCAAATACCTGAAATATTAAGCCATTGTCAATTATTGAAATGTAATAATAAAAGATTTTAGTTTTATTGGTATTAATTTTAAATTAATTTTTTTGTATAAAATGTTTGTAATCTTTAATCTTGCTCATAGGTATTGTATCTATTTATTCAGATGCATGTATTTATGAAAAGATATACTAACTATCTATTATAATAGTACTATATAACATTATATTATGCTTTATTCAACGATTTAGAGTTTTTTGTAATACAATTACAGCTTCTGCTTAATTGTAAGTTGTTATTTATTTGTTTGTTTTTTTGTAATTTATAGATTCAATAGTTATTGTAATAAAAGTTTATAGTTTTATTGGGCTATTGTTAGAAAAATTGGAAATTCAATAGCTATCAAAGTAAAAATCTATCTTAATCATTTTGGAAATATATTAAATAAGATACTTATTAGTTTTTTAGTTTTTTATTGGCTTGATTAGGGTATACTGTAAAATAGCAATATTTCTACAAATATATGTATTTGAAAACAAATATATATATAGACATTACTAGACACAAAATTAGTATATCTTAAGTTAGCTTTTATGATGAATTCATACTTTTATGCAATTGTTATGGACCCATCATGTCTATTTGTTTTATAATGTTAATCTAAACTGCAGCTTCTTATCCTTCAAGTGTTTGTAATAAGAAGGTGGAACTGTAATGTCAATAGTTTTTCACCATATTATTCTTAAAAATGTTTATTATAAGTAAATAAAATAATTTTTATTATAGGTTTAAGTATAGTTCTTTAAATAATATAGAAAGTATTACAGAAACAGGTTGGCTTTTCTTATTTTTAATGTAGTCTTTCATGAATTCTCCTATTTTGACCATACCAGGAACCACTTCCTTTAATTTTAAGGCAGTGAGGTTTGAAGCTTGAATGCTTCTCAGTTCTTTCCACCTGTTGAAATTTAATAAGTTATTAAATTTGTTATAAGTTTAAAAATTAATTAAAGTTTATAAGTAATTAAAAATTAATTTACATATTTGTTATCAATAAAAAGTTATTTTGCTGAGTTGAGTACAAGACATGGTTTATTTAGACATTTTCATCATTATAAATGTAGCCAGCCTTAATAGAATCTTTGATGGATCATGAGATCTGATTGCATATTATAACTAAATTTATAAAAATATATATGATATTCTATTATACATATATAAAATAACAGGGCTTCCTAAAGTTAGACACAATAAAACAAAATATCTCATAGACGTAAGAGAAGAAATTCTAAATTATATTTATATGAAAAAATTTTCAGAACAGAACATTTTTAAACTTAATCACTATCTGCAGGACGATCACCAGAAATATACTGATTGCAAAGGGAACATATTTAATTTGGACCTAAGTAATCTTAATATAGTTTATACAATGAGATCGAACTAAACAAACAGTATTCGAAACTATACAACTCTAACGGTACTACATATGTATTGAGAGGACGACAAAAAATTGTGAAAATGGTGGCAGCCAATCCCTATGGCCTTGTATTGAAGATCAAGAAGTATTTAATATTAAATAAAATTTACAATTGTAATAATTAGATATTATTATTATTTATAATTATTAACTTACAATGGTACAGTTTTTGCTGTAAATGGGTTAAACCCCATAATTGGGTCAATATCCTTGTCCATTGTAAAACCATTACTGCTAAAGCTGTTAAAATCAGTTGCTAAAACTCTTTTTATAATTTCTGGATCGCTCACAAACAGCATTGGCTTATAAAAACTGTAGAAACCAACCATTCTATGTTGTTTGTACTGTCTAGAACATTGAAATAGAAACAATAATGATAACTATTACTTCCTTTTAACAATATTGATCAATTGATATTAATCATATAATAGTTATTTATTTATTTAAATAAAATAATATTGTTTATTACTCACTCATAAATATCACGAAATTTGAGGCACATGACTTTTTGATTCATTATTATTTCCTTAATATTCCCGAATAGGAATTCTGTTGGGAGAGAATATACATTCCTTCTTCTCCAGTAGCCATAAGCCCACCAGTTAAATATAAATAGGACACTTGACAATACTATAATTGTTTCCAATAGCATATTGTTATAAAAGTTGAACCTGTGATACAAGTAAATAATAAACTGAAGTTATAATTTATATTGATGAAAATTGGAATTTTATTTCAATTTATAGTTGATTTAATATATATATATATATATATATATATATATATATATATATATATATATATATATATATATATATATATATTTATTTATTATATTATTGCATTTATAATATTTTTTCATATTAGTATTTCTAAATTCGGATATTATTTATATATATATAATATAATATAATATATATATATATATATATATATATATATATATATATATATATTTATTTATTTATTTATTTATTGCATTTATAATATTTTTTCATATTAGTATTTCTAAATTCGGATATTTATTTAATCTAATTCCTTCAAAATTTTATTCAAAGATACTACATATTTACATGATGATTTACAATAAAATTATATAAATATTACTTATTGGTCAAACAAATATTCAGACCAGTACTTTCATACAGCTCTGAAATTTCCATTCTGGACTGTGAACACACAAAATAAGAGAAACTTGAAATTGAATTATTAATTTTTTTATCTTCAGGAATTATATAATATTAGAGCGATCAGGAATCAGAGTACAAACACATGTATTGGACCAATAGAACATGTATTTTATTATGTATGAGTGGTACAATAGAAGGATTAATAAAAAACCGTTTACAGAAAATATGGTTGCCACCTACTTAAACATGACAATGTGAAGGCATGGTTGAGGAGAACAATTAAACCAAATAATTTTCTATATTTAAAAATAATATCGAATCAAATTTTAATTTCTTACACAATCTTGTGAAAGTTTATATATTAAACAAACCATCTAAATATTAAGAAACGAAAAGTTATTGGTACTTTAATCTGCTAAAATTAAATAAAAAAATAAATGAGTAAATAAAATATTAAAAACACCCTAATTACTTAGGAAACAGATTTTCTCTTTGTTTAGATATAATTTTGATTAGAAATCGACAAGAAATAAAAACAATTAACATAATATCAAGTCTGAACCAATTTCAATCTGTATCCAATCGAATTTAGAATTATTTCCCAAAGAAACATTTGGTAACAGAGCAGGGGTGCCTATTCCCCTGCCCCAAGATGGATGGTGTAAGAACCTAACCCCCTCCTCCCAAGATATTTTTTACTCAACTTTTCTTAGGTAGAATTAGAAAAATCATAGGTCATATACAATAACACTTCTTTAATGTGTTCCATGTTTTCCCCCTTAGTCCAAAAATTCATAACAAAAATTCAAAAACTCATCAAAATATGCCCACTCAAAAATGTTTATGGCGCAACTTGCGCCATTAAATCCCTTTCTGGGCACCCCTGTAACAGAGGAAAACCATGTTGAGGTTACTTACTCAGTATTGTAAAAAAATCATACTAAAACAATTTTCGAAGTCTGGGACCAACTGTTCCTCATAATGGGTGTATGCAGGCTTCCCCTTCCCCCTCAGAAGAAAACTTGTTAGTCAGCAACCCTGACAGAAACAGGAATATGTAGCTTGGAGAAATTAATCAGAATGATGATAGGCAAGAGACTACCTGGAAGGATCAAAAACTAAATGGATAGATCCAATCAAAACCACTAGCGGATCTAGGATTTAATTTGGGGGAGGGGCTTCAGCCCGAAAGATTTTTTTTTCATAAATATTCATAAAAATAATTTGAAAAAAAAAGAAAGAAATTAACTTTTTTTTTTTTTTTTTTTTTTTTTTTTTTTTTTTTTTTTTTTTTTTTGTTAACATTCCCTCAAAAATCGTTTAACATCTTTTATAAAGTTTTTCCTTTCCTTTCATAGAAATCCCCGTTATAAAAAAAAAAAAGAATAGTGATTTATCTTGTTTTTTAATAACAATGACTTTTTTTTTATTTATTTATTTAGAAATATTATAATCCGTCACGTGGACAATAATCACAGTGATATATGAACACATTCAGACCATATATACCGAAAATATAAAATTAACAAAAGTAATTTAATAACTGAATAATAATTAAAAACCATGTACAACAAAAAAAAAATAACCTAAAGATAAAGATAAAAACACAGCCATACCTATATACAATATATACAATCAGGCAGAGAACCCCAGATCAGGCTTCTCCCTCAAAGTATAGAAGGAAAAGCGGAAACAAGATCGACCACTCGGAGTCCTTGATTTACAATGATTTTAATAGAATGTTTATGTGGAATAATTTAACTTAATTAGTTCTGTAAATTGAAGCTGGTAGAACGCATTACGAAGTTGTTTGTGATAATTATCTTCGTTGGAATAGTTGTTTCCTCGATATTTTCAAAAATTAAACTTTGTCTGTTGGGGTGATGATATTCCCATCAGAAAATAGGATGTTAAGAATGGGCATTATAACGGTGTTCGATTAAATGTTTTCTTCTAGTAAGTCACAAAATTTTTACTCCGCTTTAGCCCTTTAGCTGTCCCTACCTTAATAACATATCGAACTACACAGTATGTTTTTTAAAGACACAATCTGTTAGTACTTTTCTCATTTAATAAATCGATGGCGAAGAAGTCTTCGAAGCCATCGCAATGATCGGTTATAGCGGTTAGATATGTATTATGCTTGACACGACTGTTGGAGCTATCGTTAATAAAACATGAGCTATAAATATACTGTAGTTTAATAAACGAGTTTTAAATATATTTTCTTAGTATTTGGTTTTGGATTTAATATTGTAATCCAATATTTCCCTTCGAATCCGTCTACGCAAAGACCAATCTGTTAGTAATGAGGCTCAGTCTGTGGTATACTGTTTTTTTGTAAGAAATCATTTTGAGATATGGTTACCAGGATGTTGTTGAAGTCTTCTTTAGCCAGGAGCTCAGCACCAACTGTGCTCGAAGGATGAGGCTAATAAAAAAGTTGCGCAATCCATTCACGGATTATTTTATCTACTCCTCCTTTGGTCAAGAAGGAGACTACGTATCTGTGATGACATAGCTATTATTTAGAGAAGTGTTGCAAAAATAAACACATTGTATTTAATTTAGATCAAATGAAAACTTAAATGTGATTTTTGAACATTAAATATTTTTTAAAACCTGGAAAGAATTTACTGAGAAAACTGGGTTGTAAAAATTCATTGAAGTGCTTTTTCAATGGCGCTAAATATTATGGTATACATTTGTTTATTTCGACCATATTTATCAAAGTATAAAACTCACTAAGATCGTAAAATAACACAAATTCTATTATATCGAAGATATGCAGTGCAAATCTCGTAACTCCATCAGTTAATTTAAATCATATAATTCCACTATCGCAGCTCTCTATAAAACTCTCTGTATATTCAAAGCCTTTCTGAATATCCCTAATCTATAACTGATATATTATTTTATATATGTTATTAAAATTATTTTTTCGATTTTAAAATTGATCAAAATTCAGTTACACGGTTTTCATTGCTTACCGTCGTACTGTGAGCTGAAACTCTTTAATGATGTAGAGATGGTTGACTGTTGATATAATATGAGAAGGAGTTGATCGGGGAGAGCAGTCAAATTAATACTAAATTAAATAAGTAGAATTATTTAATTTTTGCCGACGTTTCGACCCACTTTGTAGGTCTTCATCACTGCGTAGGATGTAGCACTGCGGGAGGCAGTGAAACACTGAGTGTTTAAAAAAAAAACTGAAAAATATAGATGTTTCAATATATAATTAAATGGACTTCAATATCAGGTAAGTCTTATTTCCATTTTACTGCTTATTTGCTGGTTTGTATTTAGTGTTGCCATAAATCGGTCTTGGTCTTGCACTTTGCAAGACCAAGACCAAGGCCGCCTAACTGTTACAAGACCGAAACCAGGACTGGTAAAAAAAATCAATTTTTTAAATAATAATTAAGGCAAAATAATTACTAATACTTGACAATCTTAGTTACTATATGTTAATAATTGGTATAACCAATATACTTTCGCATTTAACTCCTCTAATTTTTCATTCGGGCTTACTTAGGTTTCTCCTATCTAAAAAATTACATTAATATCTCTATAGTAAGAAGCTAATAAGTAACTGCAAGACTTTTGCGAGACTCTCTCGCAAGACAAAGACCATGACCAAGACTGAGTTTGTAAGACCAAGACTCGTCTCGGTATCGCATTTGGGCAACAGTATTTCTATTGTATATTATATGACATATTTTGTCAGTTTTATGAGATAATTGTGGACATATGTGAGTATTTCAAAATATCGGAATCACGAGAAATGTATAAAATCAATATTAACTAACGAATAGATCCTAAACAACAATTATATGATGGTTGTAGCTGTCAACATCCACCTGAGGTTTGTATCAGAATAAGTAAGGACCTCTAGTTTATTAAAAAGTTTATGTGATTTGGTATTCAGTCACCCTTAGGTACATGTTCTTAGCAAAAATAACTTCGATAAATTATTACAAAGCTTTAATTTCATTTCTTTTTTGTGGGAATTATCTGGAATTTATTGTAATAAATTAATTATGAAAATGCACTTTTTAAGAATAAAAAACTCTTTCTCATAACAGATCTCTCTTGTGTAGTGTTGCCCAAAATCAGTCCTGGTCTTACACTTCGCAAGACCAAGACCAAAGCCGCCTAAATATTGCAAGACCAAAACCAGGGACAGGTAAAAAAAATCCATTTTTTCAATAAAAATTAAGGCACAATAGTTACTAATACTTGACAATCTTAGTTACTATTTGTAAATAATTGGTATAACCAATATAGTTTTGCATTTAACTCCTTTAATTTTTCATTTAGGCTTAGTTAAGTTTCGCCTATCTAAAAATTTACAGTAATATCTCTATAATAATAAGGTAGTAAGTAGCTTGAGCAAGACCAAGACCATGACCGAGACTAAGTTTGCAAGACCAATACTCGTCTCGGTCTCGCATTTGGGCAACACTACTCTTGTGGGAATCATTGGCCTAGATTTTCTATTTTGATTGGAAGGAGGCGATAGATAAAATAACAAAAAATTGGCGGGGGTTTCTATCATGCCTAAATATAATGTAAAATGATTAATATATAAAATAAAGTTAATAAGTTTATTTACTAACTGCTTTGATAATAGGTAAAAGGTAGCATGATAATGGAGAAGGTTATGCGAGGTCTATAGTGTAATTGCCTAAAGCTTTTGATTACGTATTTTCTAGTTATTTATAGTGTTTTTTGTGTTAATTGTTCTGTTTCATAATAAGTTTCTGTTAGTTTGTTCATTAATTATGTTATTTTGTCGTTACTGTTCCTGTTAATTTCGTTTTGTTGGTGTATATAGTTTTGGACTGTTAGGTTAAGTGTTTCTTTTAAGTGTTATTTCTGTAGTGCGTTTTGTTAAGTTCTTCAGTAGTGAAATATTGGGTTAAACATTGTCGTACCTTAAGGTAAGTGTCAGTGTAAGATTCATCAAGTTTATTTCACTATAACCTTTTGTATCTACTACTTAACATTTTTCCAAAAAATAGTTTTAAAGTGTGTTAAGGAAAAATATTCGACCCCTTGGTAGCTAAAACTACCATAAGCTTCCCTAGGAAGCCCAAAGACTTTAGGAAAGATAAGTAAGTTTTCTTTTATTTAAAGGTTAAATCACTTACTTACTATGTTGAATGATAATATAGTTGAAAGAGTAGAACCTCGTAAAGAACGAAACGTACGATAAAGAGGGCCAGGAAGGGTTCTCCTGTTGCTAAAAAGAAATTGGAAAAGGGCTGTACTCTACTTCTAGAAGCCAAGCGAATACAGGAGAATCTCCGTTTATACATGAAAACAAGCCCGTAAGCAGTGTTAGGGACCATATTAGCACCAAGATTCAATGTCTTGTTAAGATGATTGAGACCTTAGAAGGCGAAGATAGTCAAGATAGCTATAACAGTGTACTTACCCTTGTCCAAAGAGCAATAAATGAAACATTGTCATCGGAGAAGGTGCATGACATGTTAACCACAGTTATCGTTGAGACGTCTATGCCAAAGGTTTTGGAGGCTCTTTCAAGTTCAGCACCTCAACTACAGCCTAAGGCAGGACCCCCTGGAGAGCAGCACCAACTTTCTAGTCAAGATATGGATCATTCTCCGGAGGTAACAGAGAGATTTGAAACCGTCAAGAGTAAGAGAAGGAGGAAAACAACTAAAGCTACTAATAAAGCAATTACTTCGTCAAACGGAGTGATCTCAATGGAACCGAAAGCTCTAAAACAACGGCAAGAGAAACCAATAACCATTGCGGATATTGTGAAATTTTTGCCTACAAAGCCAACTCAAACTGAGAGATCGACTTATATCACTATAAGCGGAACGGGCAAGTGACCAGCAAATATTATCAATGGGTTGCCTTCACCAAGCGAAATCGGAGTAAAGGCCTCCATTGTCCGTACGACCAAGACTGGCTCCGCGTTGGTCCGCATGGATAATAGTAGTGATGCCACGAAGGTGATTGTATGGCAAGGGCTAAGAGACAGTGGCCTTCAAGACAAACTTGCTTTGAGGAAGAAACCTAGATTGGAGGTGCAGGGTGTCCCCCTCTCATGGGATTCAGCGGATTTGGTGAGATTTTTATGGGAAAGAATGCCCGAGAGGTTGGTCCCCACTCCGCTGGTCGTTGATGATATCCGCCATTTTTTTCCTCAATGGCAAGAAATGGCTTTACAAAGAATTGGGTGATAGAAATGCACCCTACAGTTCGGTTCCTGCTGTTGGAAATAGGAAGCTTAGATGGAGGATGGTGGAGTATTACAATCAAAGACTACCTCGACGCTCCTCGATGCAGTAAATGCCAGGGATATGGGTACACTAAGGCCACTTGCATATCAAATGCCGTAGTCTGCATTTGGTGCGCTTCCACTGGCCATGTTATTAAAGATTGCCCTAAGAAAAAAGAACTGACTAGCCCATCATGCATCAACTGCGAGCAGGTGAATGCGCCTGCTAGTAAAGGAAGGACAAGGCGAGAAGTCGGGAGTGCCCTGTGCACTTGAATTGGGCTAAACAGGTAGCGAAGAGGACCTTTTATGAGTGAGCTTATCATCCTCCAGCTCAACATGGGCCGCCGGCATATAGTGGCAGACGAACTCCGAGCTCTTTCTCCGCGCTACGATGTTATGGCGATTCAGGAACCGACCTGCCGTGGGAACGTAGTAACGGGGTTTGGCCTCACATCGAGAGTCATAGCTTTGAGCAGTAGAGAGAGGAGGCCCAGGGCTGCTATTGTGATTAATAATCCTAACCTCGATGTGATGGATCTGAGGCAGTATACCACGGCGGATTGTGTCGCATGTCATATCAAGTGGCGTAATATTTCCTTTACGCTAGTTTCA
The DNA here is from genome assembly GCA_928085145.1 of Nezara viridula. NCBI lineage: Eukaryota > Metazoa > Arthropoda > Insecta > Hemiptera > Pentatomidae > Nezara > Nezara viridula. The sequence continues at coordinate 83,810,020 of OV725080.1, read as the reverse complement.
TCATACATGCCTGATGGAAATGACATAGAAAGGGACATAACCGCCGTGGAGATGATCACGGCTTGCACTCAGAACGTGATCATCTGCTCAGATACCAACTCTTGGAACACGGTCTGGGGGTCCAATGGAACCAATAGAAGAGGCGTCCAGCTCGGTGAATTTATAGCAAGGAGCCAGCTACTAGCCATATAACGATTCCTCCGCTATCCCAACGTTCTCCAGTGCAAGAGGCCACAGCTGGATCGATGTGACTTTGGCATCACCGGTGCTGGCAAACCGCATCATCGATTGGACCCCTCGATCTGAGACGAGTTCCGACCATCAGGCGATATCTTTTAGGCTGGTGGAAAGTTCATTTAGTTCCCATGGCACGAACAAGGGTTACATAACCCGAAGAAAAGATTGGAGCGCCTTCCGGTCGACTCTGGAGGGAAAATTGGTTGATGAGGAATGGGATGAGGCTGACATGGATCAGACTCATGATCTGGATTACAGGGTATCCATGATCACAACTGTCATCCGTGATGCTGCTGAAGAATCCCTCCAGCATCGGAAGGCGAGAGCTCGACCTGTCCCATGGTGGACGTCGGCCTTAACTATGATGAAGAGAGAGACCCGGTGGTCGTACCAGAGGTGTATTTGTGACGAGAGGTGCATTACACTTCGTGACGAGTACAAGTCTAAAGCCAGGACATATCGAAATGAGGTACGCTTACGAAAGCGGAAGTCTTGGGACGAGTTCATTGTTGAGGAATCATCAAAGAATCCTTGGGGTATTCCTTACAGGGTGGCTCTGGGTAAGCTGACACCACAACAAGTGATTGCTGCGCTCAAGTGCGGAGCTACCCATGCAACCACTCTGGATGAGACATCGAAGATGTTTATAGCAGAAATCTACCCCAGAGATGATCCGTCCCAAGATAATGAAGAAGAGGAATTCATAAGGCGCACTACGGTATGTCCACCTGGTACGGACTTGTGCCCACCATGGGACATATGGGATCTCCGTGCTGCTGTGGACAGGCAAAGAACTGGTCGTGCTCCCGGTTTAGACAGCAATCGATGCGACTATGCTAAAGAATAGTATCCTCTATATCGAAGATACATTGTTGGAGTTATTCAATGATTGCCTCGATAGGGGATACTTTCCACGAAATTAGAAAATTGCCGACATAAGGCTCCTTTACAAGGGAGGAGACAAGGACAAGCAATTATCCAAGTCTTATAGGCCTATATATCTCCTCCCTTTTATGAGCAAAGTTTTAGAGAACCTACTCCTGGTGAGCCTACGACCAGTCTTCTCAAGAGCGAGCCATCCACGGCAGTACGGATCCACTAAGGGTAGGGGAACCGTGGATGCCCTGCTGAGAGTGCGCAATGACGTCGAAGAGAAAGCGGAGAAGTATGTTATGCTCCTCCTGTTTGATATCACCTCCGCCTTCGATAGTGTTTGGTGGCCTTGCGTACTCCAGCAGTTGCAGAAGTATGAAGCCCCCAGCAACTTGTACGAGCTATTACGAAGCTATCTTCAGGACCGAACTTTAAGAGTACGGGGTAACTTCTTCGAAGTTGAAGACTCCATGGAAAGAGGTTGTCCCCAGGATTCTTTTCTAACCAGAACATTCCATAGGTCCTGCCCTATGGAATTTAGTCTTCAATGAATTGTTGGGAGTACTGGAAGAGGAGCGGTTACCCGCTACGGCTTATGTAGATGATTTGGCCGTTGTGGTAGCCTCGAACAGCAGAGCCCGACTGAAAGAAGAAGCTGAAAGGTGCGCCAACCTAGTAGAAGAAATTCAGGATGGCCGCCGCCAAGACTCAGGCCATCCTCTTGAAAGACACGACTGATAGAGCTCATCCTATAACAATGGTTATACAAGCATCAGGAATACGTCCAAGTGAGGTTGTCACCTATATTGGGATTAGGATTGGAAGAAAGTTCAACGTGACACCTCACTTGGACTACTTGAGAAGTAGGGTAGCCCTAACCCTTAACGGACTCAGTCGTATTGGGGGCACATTCTGGGGCCTCAAGTACCCAGCAACTATGACCATTTATAAAGGTGTTATTGTGAGTATCCTGAGGTATGCATCCCCTGCCTGGAGCCCAAATCTCTCGCACAGAAATCTAGGTTGGCCACGATTCAGCGGATGGTTCTGCTTCAAGTCTCCAGATCATTCAGGACGGTGTCTCATGAAGCTGTGCAGGTCTTGGCAGGAGGAATACCGCTTGACCTCCTGCTGAGAGAAGACTACTGCCGGTATAAGATTAGGAGAGAATGCTTAGTGGCTCTACCGGATTACCTCCGAGTGAGAATAGGAGATGATCCAACAACCTGCAAGAAGATCCTTCGGGAGGATACAATAGAGGACTGGAACCGACAGTGGTTGACGACTCCCAAAGGAAGTACTTCCCCACCGTCAGTTCGCGACTAGAAGTAGACCTCCCGGACTACTGGATCTCACAGATTCTCACGGGGTATGGGGGTTTCCGAGCAAAGCTCGTTCAGTATGGTATAAATATCGATCCCCTATGCCCAAGTTGTGGGGTACTGGAGACCGCTGAACATGTTGTACTTACCTGTACGGTCTATGAGTCACTGAGGGCGAAACTGTTGAGAGAAACAGGTCTCTTTGTCCTAACAGAGAGAGATCTTCCTCAACTTATGGCCAAAGACAAATACGTGCACTTCAAACGTTTTATATATGGATGGAAAGAAGTTGTACTACCAACCCACTTCTCTTTGGGAAGAAGAAGAGAAGCAGCACCGGAGAGGCCTCTAGATTAAAAAGAAAACAAAACCAGATGCAAGTGAAGAGAAGAGCAAGCTGTGTGCACAGCTCAGAAAAATAATGTAATAGCCAAAAAATGCAGCAGTGGGTTGTTAGGTAACAGTAACATCCCACTGCTGCAAATACCCGTTTAGGCAGGGGAGGGTTGAAAATAAAATAAATAATAAGGTAAAAGGTAGCATATCAATTAATGAGGTCTTTATGATATATATTCTTTTGTTATAGTTCGATTTGTTGTTGATTCCTTCTTTAGAGTTGTTTAGTTAATTTTCTATTCAGTGTTTGTCTTGGTTTTTTTTAGTAACATTGACTTGTTAAGTGTGGTTAAGAATGGGTCACAAAGTTTTTACTTTTTCCTTCCTCGCTACCCAAGGTATTCGTGCGAGACGTTAAAAAAAATTGTACTTAGAATTGAAAATTTTCACTCGCATTGTACATTTTAGAGATCAAGGATCAAATTTGGTTCAGCGTCTGTTTGTCGGTCTGTCTGTAGTCAAATTGATGTGACGGGCATATCACCTACTACCTTTCATCCGACTTTCATGAAATTTCTAGGGATTGTTTCGGAAGATGTCTAGATGACCCCATATCCGTTTTATCAAATTCCATCCACCACTTCCGCTTGCGCACGCGTAAATGTACTTTCATTGTTATGACAATATTTCAGAAACGGCTCATTCTATTTGGGTCAAAGTTGGATAAAATGTAGGTATTGGTAAAAAAATAATGTAGAGTCAATTGATTGAATTCTGTCCCCTACTTTCTCTTATATATGCGCAAACGTGTTTTCCTTGATACGTCAATATCTCTAAAAAAACACGTTCGACTTGGCTCAAATGTGGAGGGGAGTTAGTGGTGGTTAACAGATAATTAAGTGAATATCAATTTTATCAAATTGTGACCACTACTTTAAAAAAAAAAACTTTCGTTTTCAGACCAGTAAATGAATAATTTGATACGCCGATAGTCCGAAAAGGACTCATTCAATTTGAGAATACTTTCTCTCTTGTATTTATTTTGCCAGCCTGAAGAAGAATAAAGCCTTCGAAATTGGTGGCTCAATCTTGGAATTTGGTAAAGAATTAACAATGATGTTGCTTACCGACAAAAAACACCTTCGATAAATAATATAAATCCTCCTCTCTCGATCATAGAGACCTCAAGTCAACGAAATGAGACATGTATTCAATGACAGTACTACAATTAACGTAAGATGTGTGGAAGAGAACCCTTTGCTTTGAGTTATCTCGAACATAGTACGTTTTTGGACGTAAAACGCAGGTCTCGTTAGTTCCGAGGGAACTATCCGGGTCTTGGTGTACGCATCAAAAATTTCAAAGCCCAATTTGTCCCGTATCGATCTACAGACTTACCACCGTTCTAGTATTGAAGCCTAACAAATTGTTTATATCGGCTTTATTTATTTTAGAAAGAAAAACAAAAGCGGAGAGTAGGATTCGCAAAACTCCCGTGAAATTCTGAATCCAACGGTACCCCATTCATGATATTTGAGCATGACAGGAGCTTACATTTGGTACAAAACCGACTTTGAGCCTTGCTGTAATAATATACGTGGGGATAGCATGTTTTAGAAGAAAAATGTATACTCTGCTGTCAGCAGTTTAATGTTTTACGATTACACATGAACTGATAGCTCACACCACAAACAGATTTTTAAAAATCATTTTCCGTCATATTGAATGAATATTATTGTAAGGAAAGTTGATAAAATTCGTTACGTTTTTCTCTAAATTTTGGGGACAAACCAATTGTCCAACCTTACAATCAAAGTATTTGAGACCGTTAAAAAAAGGTTTCTATAATTCGAAATACCATCAAATAACATTAAAATTCCTCATGGTTAAAAATCAGTGGATACAGATTATGGCGTATCAAAGCATGAAGAACTCCACATCCTCACCTTGAGAGCAATAACATTCTTTACCTTTTTTTACATTCACATTGAGATATTTTTTCTTGTGGTTTATGAAGATTAATTTTAATGTCACCATTCCATTCCTTAGAAGCAATACAAAAAAAATAAATACCATTACTGTTTTTCAACCTGAAAAAACATGTGAAAAACGAACATTAAATGATCAATATAAGAATGACCCAAATGTTGCCCACCCAGTAACCTTGTACATCATAAGTTTCATTGAATCTGGGTAAACGGTTTCTTTTTATTTTCTTGTATGGGGTATGACTGAGATGCAAAATCGAAGTTTTCAACCTCGGCCCCTCTCTTCCTTCCTTGTGTCACTTTTGAATATCCCAAAAACTGCAACACATTTTTAAACTAGATTAAATTGACTACAATTTAACACCAAAACAGGCTCAGTAAATCAAATAATTTACGAGATACAGATTTACAAATTTTAGAAAATGTTATTTTCCATTTAAGTTATTGTTCACGTTTGATCATATGCAATTGTCTTTCATCTTCAATAACCTTTCTGATATGAGTCAGTGAAGTAAATATTTATTCATTTTAATATTTTGAAGGAGGGGGATGGGAGAGGGTATTCCGTGGGCCATACATAGCCCCCTTCCCTGCATCCTCCCTCCACATCACTATAAATTGCATTTCATTGTGTCTCTTTTAACTATACTAGTGTTCGCCCAGTGGTCGAAATTCGACCTAAGCCATTAAAAATTTGAGGAAAACATACTAAAATTAAAAATAAATTCAATAAATAAAGAGATTGATTCAAAAGTCCTCATTTATTAATATAAACAAAATTTCATTTTCAATTAAAAATTGAGCTTAAACTACCTAAGATTATTTATGAGTAATACAAAATAGACTCATTCAAAATCTTTAATTTCCATTTTAATTTGTGTGTGTGTTATTATCACAATAAATCAATGTTAAGATTAAGCAAGTAAAAAATAAATTTAAATTAGCAATTTCAACTGTGTTTAAATCCATTTTTGCAATCCATTGCAGAACTTCAGTGAACAAATATTCTGTTATTGTTTAGTACATAGCCTTGACCATTGCCATTGGAAATATAAATTTCAAAATTTTAATTTTAACGTGGTCTACTTGCTGCTACATATAATTGTCCATACGAAATTACTGGACGTCGCAATAATACACAAACTTTTCCAAAAGTTCGACCCTACAATTTGATTATAGTCATAACAAATGCAGCTATTAATAACAAAGTTGTTCTTTGAAATTCGAATGGAAGTATTGTGTCAGAAAATATTAAATTAATTTTCGGAATTAAAATTGTTTTATTTAAAATAGCTCCCGTCAGTACTTCACTCTCATTCCTGTTCCATTAAATACTGCTTGTGCACTATTTAAGTTAAGAATGAGTATAACTACAGAATTTATTTTGAAATTTAATTTATGAGGTAACATTCCATGATATCATCTCTTCAAATAATCGTCCCGATCACTTCATTTAATTTATAGTTTTCGATTTATCAAAAACAAAAATAGAGGAAATCGACTTTTCAAAAGAAAAAGTACTAAATGTGTACTTTTTGAGTTATTCCCAAATAAAATACTGAATTCATCATAAAAATTTATGCAGCTTGTTTTTGGGAAAGTATGTTATATACATAAATTATAAATGTTTCAAGGGGAAGAATTTAGCCAAGTTTCATTGAAATCATTGAAGCCGTATTGGCGCTACAGTCTAAAGCGAATCACATTTTTTGGCCGCCATTTCAATGATCATAATGAAAGGTCTGATCATAAAAAAAACTTTTAAATATTATTGCGACGTTGTGTCAAAATTTCAAAGAAATCGGTGAAGAACTTTCGGAGATTAGCTGTTTTGAACAACTACCATTTATATATTTATTTACAAACTATTTCATATTTTTATTTATTGATAAAACTCAAGCTTGTCAATAGATATAAAACAGAAGAAAGAAAATCGGTTGAATAATAGAGGAAAAAAAGGGGCTGAACCGTTTTGTGTTTGCCTATTTATATAACGATATTTAAAAAAAAAAAGGCAATGTTCTCACAAAAAAAAGTGGCCGCACTGCCCCAAATGGCGTCCAAACATGGCTGAGTGCTTTGATGTTAGTTTTTCGCTCACTGAGACACAGCAGTTGGCTTAATTTCGTCATAATTGGTATTCTATTAAAGCTCACCTAAAGCTCTTCTAAATAAAGTCAGAGTTAATTTACATAAATCAACATTAGGTTCCTATCTCTCATTATTTTTCGCCATTTATATATCCATGTATCCTGCTCTTTCAAAATTTTAAATTAAATAAATGTTTACTTCACTAACTCTTATAAGGCAGATTATTGAAGACATTAACATGAAATTAGATTGACATTTTTAAGTTTCGAAAATTTCATTCACTTCATTTACTATTTTGGTATGCAAATGATGTAAATGTTGGTTAAATATTTTTTTTATTTAAATTTCCGTCTTCTGGTTGTGAAAAGTGATCTTCTTCTACCAAACGTCCCTTCCTCACTCACCCCTCCTTCGAAATGTTAAAATGAATAAAAATTGACTTCACTGAATCATATAAGACAGGTCATTGCAGATATAAAGACAAGTGCATATGATGAAACAGGAAAAGTAGCTTAAAATTTTCAAGTTTGAAAATTTTCTAAAATTTGAAAATATGTATCTCGTAAACTGTTTGACTTACTGAGCCTATTTTGGTGTTAAATTGTAGCATACTTAATCTTATTTAAAACTGTATAGCATTTTTTTTGCCTAAAACGTGTTTCTTAATGGTCAAAATGGGGAAAACCCGAAAATCATTTATAAAATGCCACTTTCGGTCAGTTGATTTTTACGAAAAAGTTTTGTGTGTCTTTTCGTTTTTGACCTAGATTGTTCATACAAGTACCATTTTGCTAGCATTATTTATTTTGAGTAAAGAGACCAAAAAACTTGCATTTCCATTGCAACAAATTTTTATGATTGCAATACTTTTTCTTACTATATATTTCATATATTGGTAATTAAAAGAAAAAAACATGGTAGAATATAAGTTTAGGTGAAGGCAAGGCAATAAGTAGAAAACTCAAGTTAGTTTTTAACAATTTTAATGAAAGGACTAAATAATTGGAAAATTATGAAAAAAAAAATCAATAAAGATTATAATTCTTCAAATTTGATAGTAGCATCTGATTTTGGAACCAACAGGAAATTTTCATAATCATGTAGAACTTTATTTTGATCATAAGTTGGTAATATTCTGTACTTCAGGAGAATAAACGCAATTAAAGTTTTTACAAATAGGTTACCATATTTCAGACCTAAACAGAGAAATGAAACATTTGAATATTGAAAATCTATCTTAGGAATCATCATAAAAAATTCATGTTTAAATGAATAGATGGCCCATTAATTGAATTTTAATTGTTCTGAAAATAATCCAATTCCTTACCAACACAGATTCGCGGCCCTTCACCAAAAGGTAGGAATGTGTATTTTGTCATTGACTCCTTATTATTTTCAGAGAATCTTTCTGGGTCAAATTTTTCTGGTTCAGGATAATATTCTGGATCGTAATGAAGGGCTAAAGAGGAAATAAATACTTTAGTTCCTTTGGAAATTTTCACATCTTCTATCACTGTATCCTTAGTACAGGAGCGAGTCAACACTGTTACTGGGGAGTGGATTCTGATCGATTCTGCAAAACAATTATCAAAATAAATTAAATGTTTTACACATCAGTATAGTTCAGGTAAAGAAAATTAGTGGTTGCAATAATAGCTGAGGGAGAGGTGGGAGGGAGAGAATGAGTTTCATCATTAACCATTGCTTACCATCACAGACCATAATGGCGAGGAAATATCTACCCAAGGAGCAAGTGATAGATAACGTTAGTTTTTGGATTTGCCTTCATTTTTGCAATGATAATATTTGGCAAGTTTTATAAAAGATCAACTATGTGGCAACTATCAGTTAATAAAGTTTTTATAGAAGAAATTCATTGTACAATTATCTTTAGTTGAAGTAAATTGCATCTGTCACCCAGACTGGAACTCCATTACAACTCATTTAAAAAAATCTTTAGACCCAAAATGCAACATAAAAATTATTCTTAACTTGTTATAAATATGTAATGTGATTTAAAATTTTACAGCTTATGGTATGACATAAAACAATAATATACTGATTTTCCATCATCTTTATTTTGTGAAAACCTCTTTATGTGGAATGTATTTCTCTAGAGATAGAGAAATACATTCCACAAATACTCCAACCAAACAAATACTTCCTAGCTTAATTCAGTTGATTTTAGACTGACTGATGTTTATTAATTGTTTTGAAATAGTAGGTTACCATGGCTATAGCTCATGTGAAGACATGTCCTTCGTTTATGCAGTCTGACGAAAGAATAATTTGGTTTTACCAAGCATCCAACTTCTTTTAGGTCATCTTTTGCTTTTTATATCGTTTGTTACAGTATCATTCTAAAAATATTCGTTAAAATATATATTAGGTACTTATTAACAAGAATTTAGAGATGGTGCTTAAACCTGTAACACCAATATTTACTTGACGAAAAAAGATTATTAGGATCTTATAGTAGAATCGAGACTTATCAGAGACATAGAACCCACCCCAACACCAAGTGCTGAGGGAAATGGGGAAAGAATTAATTTTATTTTTGGGAAATAATGCTTCAACAAATTCTTTTTTATTGAAAACAACAATCCAAAGGCGTTATGGAATACCCAAAGACGTCCAAAGTATATAGAAAACTAGTTACTAGTCTAAAAAAAAAAAAGAGGTGCTGAGTTCCACACTTATCAGTCGCTAGAGGAAAAGAATAGGAGAATAGTGTTAACAATTTTACATCACACTACGCCTATCTCTAAAATAAAAATGACTAGAAAAAACACGGATACAAATGTTACAGTAAATACAACAAATGTTATTTCAAGTTTTAAAAGACCTCTACCTTTGTTCTTCATAGATATTTCCAAGGCCACATACAATGATCAATTTTTTGAAATCCGAACGATATATAACACAAAAATTATTATTGAAAAGCCTAAGAAAAAAGGGATCATACCGCAGAGCATAGGATGCCAAGAATATGGGCATGCAAAATCGTATTGCAACCATACTCCACGCTGCATTATATGTGGCCAATGCGATGAAAGCGCATCCTGGTTGAAGAAGGGGGAAATTCCGGCAACATGTGCAAAATGTAAAGGTGGCCTCCCAGTCAGCTATATAGGATGTCAATTTTTTAACGATTGGGTATGGTATGTATACCATTCCTGAAGGACATAGAGCATGTACTGAATCAAAACAAATAACCGTCCACCTCTAACAACCAAATAATACCCCACTCTCCAGCAGCCGTTGCGGACACATCACCCAATACAAAAGAATGCTTCGCAGAAACATTTACCAGCTCACAGCAGGGAACACCAGCAAGAAAATAGTAGGCAGGAATGGAAAACGCTACTTCATCTGCCCACATTAAACCACACCTTCAGGCATGAGGCAGGAAACTTTCCCAGAAGCCACCTTCAGCTGAAAATAAATTTTGGTATCCTCGAACAGCTCGCACAGGTGACTCAAGCCATGTATCCACAAAATGGCCGATAATCAGCTCTCTGCGAGCTCTTTTTTTTTATTTATTTTATATTAAAGACGTCAACCACCAGGGTCATTATCGTGCGAGCTCTCTCCATCATTCTGTGGAACGCCAATGGACTGATACAACATTGAACTGGAATTATATCTCCATGAAAAACGTATAGATGTAGCCCTGATAACAGAAAAACTCCTTACGCCACGATCAAAATTTGGTATATCTGGCTATATGACACACAGGAGAGATCATTCCAACAGCACTGCCCATGGCTGCACTGCTATACTTATAAAATCTTCATTATCACACAACCATTTACTCTTACAAACTACACCTGACATCACACATCACATGAAACACAATACATTGACACTGGTTCCCATTTATTGTTCTCCAGGATATGTGCTGACATCTTCGATGTTTTGCAACTTCTTGCAAACTGTAGGTCGATGTTTCATTGCAGATGATGACTTGAACACAAAGCATCAACATTGGATATCAGGACTAAGCATACCAAGAGGTAGGAGTTTAAGGGCTGCTTTCCACTAACTTTCAGTATACATTATCATGCTAGATGAAGCAGTAAATGTGCAAAGAAGACCAGTATATATCAATGAACCAACTGACAGGAAGTCTTATAGAGAGTTTTTAAACTCATCACTTTTGATCCAATTTTCTACAAAAAGTGAAAAAGAACTGGAGAAGGCTGTAAAAATATTCACAAAAAATATCCAAAAAACAGCTTGGATTTCATCAATACCCGAACTCGGGTTTAACTCTGCGACTACTGAACACTTGCTAAAATACCCCGTAAGTACAGGGGTGCCCAGAAAGGAATTTCATGGCACAAGTTGCGCCATCAAAATTTTGAGGGAAGCATATTTTGAATTTTTGAGGGGAGCACATTTTCTGTTTTTAAGAAAATATGAGTAATATAATATCTTGGAAGTGGGAGAAGATGAGGGGATAGGTTCTTGCACCACTGATCTTGGAGAGAATGTGCATCCCTGCCTCAGTACATAAGGGACTTAATTACAGCAAAGAGAAGAAAGCATAAAATATGACAGACTGACAGACAGCCATCAGATAGGGGGGGGGGTGGCCGAATGGGCTAAAGCGTGTGCACAGCGTGTTGCCTGGCAACCTGATTACAGATTTGAGAAGATTTAAAAAGTACGAGTTCGCGTCCCGGTGCCAGAGGGGATTTTTAATTCCCCGCCCTCACCTCCCGGCCCGGGAAAATCTCGTAGAGAAGAACAAAAAATACTAACTTAAAAGAATAAAAAAATAAGAACTTAAAAGGATAAACCCAAAAATGTAATAGGACCAACTTTTTTAAATTTTTATTTTGGCAAACAGTTGTTGTGTGACTGTAGTGAAGAGAGGATAGGAGAAGAGATCCTGGCTCCAGTGGGAAAAACCCAGTAATAGTGTTACCAATTTCGAAGAGTTGTTTGGCAGAACTTTGGAAAGCGTTTGAAGGCAAATGAGTTCAGTATCACAAAGGAAGAAACATATAATATAGAAAAAGGTTATCTTGCCAATCCATATTTGACTTTATTTTAAAATCAATCAGTGTTTAATTTTAGTTTAAATAGTGTAAATAATAATAGTTTGTCTGAGTTGATCTGATTGTCAGTAACCCACACCCGAGATAAATAAATATATTAATTCTCTTATAATTTTGTTTATTATTAAACAACCTCTTATTTATTTAGGAAGTATTCCAATGGTAAGAAGTGATATTCTGAGGTTATATTATTATTATTTGTAAAATATAAGAGGGATGTTACAATATAATCCTTTACCAACCATTTTATACAAATTTAAACGGACATATCAACAGATTCATAAGACACTTGGCTACAGCGCATTTGCTAATTGTGAATAAAAGTTTGACAGTTACAAATACATTTTTAAAGACAAAAAAAAAAAAAGAATTTAGATAGAAAGGCCTCCTTCACTTCAAGAATAAAAAGTGAGTAGAATCATTTTTGTTATGAAATTTTGATTTACATAATGTTTGGTAAACACTGCTGCCTATTTTAATGTTCTAAAATTGTATTTAATTAGAAATGTAATAATTTTTTTACCATCAAACACCATTTGTAAATAAGGGATTCCATTTATTTTATCAAAGTCAAAATCTTCTGGTTTCTTTCCAACCAAGAAGATTTCTCTTCTAAGTTTTTCTTGAATATCTTGGTGGGTCGCTAACTCCAACAATAAAAATGTGCTTACCGTTGCAGATGTAACTGTGGCATCAAGATAAAATGTTGCACAATGAGCTGACATTTCCAAGTTTGAGTAAGCTGAAATTAAACAAATTCCATTTTGAACCAAGTAATTTAAAATATGTATTAAACAATAGAGATAGGAAATTGAACCTTTATCGCCTTGCTCCAACTTCTTTTTATTTAGCTTCAATATTGTATCAAATAGATCACCTCGTGTAATTTTAGTAGTCTTTCGATGTTCAATATTTGTTTTAGTCATAGATATGAAAAAATCTTCTGCTGCCTTAGAAGTAATTCTGAAAGTACACAGTGAATAAAAAATAATTTTTTCAAGTTGAATTATTATGGGCGGTTATACTTCTGATGGTTCTTAAGCCATTTTATGTAAATTTATTAATTATCATTAATTAATAAATTAAATTCATTTAGAGCTGATGAACTTATTCTACTTTCTTTTCTAAGATGCCTTAAAATAAGCACTGATAGTACCCAATAATTATCTATGTTGTTCTTCAATTTGCCTATGGTTTAGATAAGGATCTAACTTACTATGTTTACAAACTTTGGTTCCATTTTGATAAATTATTCAACATAGGAAGGATAAATATAGTTTATTTAAGTTACTTTTTCCTCCTAGTATAAATATTTTATTTTGGTTTAATTGAATCATAAAAAAACAAAAAATTTACACTAAGAGGAACTAACATAAATTAAATTAATCCTTCCTATATAGAATCCACCTTCGGATCTATCTTGAATCGTTAGTCATCAACGATCATCCTGTCACATTCAGTTCATCCGTTAAAAACCTAGGAATCACCATAGACGAAAACCTCTTCTGGAAACCCCATATTGCCCTCATCTCCCGTAAGTCAATAGGTACCCTTAAGCTATTTCATCGCTCCCGCCACCTACTCCCACAACCCATTCGCAAGCTCCTTGTATCCTCTCTCATTTTCCCCCACTTTGACTACGGCTGTGTGGTGTACGGAGGCATCCAGATGGTACTCGAGGATAGATTGAAGCGACTCATGAATACGTGCTTAAGATTTGTCTTTGGTACATCAAAGCGATCTCATGTGTCCCACCTTTACGACGAGTTAAAGTGGCTCTTCCCTTCTTTCCGCAGACAATATTTCCTCGGATCTTTCTTATTCCAAACAATCAACACTAGACACCCTTCTTACATCTACAGTCTCCTACAGTTTAAACCCGTGGTCCACTCCCAGAAAACAAGATCCCGTGTTTCCGACCTTTATATCCCTTCCCATAGAACTAAGACGTTTGAATATTCCTTTATTTCCCGATCCACAGCCTTCTGGAATTCCTTGCCATCTGAAATCCGTCATGCCTCTTCCTTGTCCTCATTTAAATATCATCTTTACCAATTCCTTCTCACATCCCAAAATGACGTTATACAATAAAATAAATATTGTGAAACAGATTTTGACTGAGGTGAATGATTGATAAAATTTATTGTCTTAATTTTAAAAATCAACCCATGCTTATTTTATTTTATTTTTATCTTCATTTAAATAATGTTGTTGTTTTTTATTTCGTTTTTTCTCAAAATTTTATTTTATTTTTACTTGTTTTAATTTAATTTCACTGAAGATACTGTATATATTCTTTAATATTGATTAATGTAATTTTTGGCCAGATGTAGTTTTAATTTTTTTGTTCATATCTGTTATTCATAAGGGACCTTGTCCCAGAATAAAGTTTACTTTCTATCTATCTATCTATCTAGAATAATTTATCAAAACGACAAAAATAAAGAAGGGCTTCTTCAGTTTAAAACATTTTTGTGGCAATTATTGACCATTACATTACAAGATCATTTAATGTTTGATCGAACTAAATATATAATTTATTTATTGCTAAAAATCAATAAGTAACATTTTATAAAATTAAATATTAAACTAATTTGATAAATTTTCATTCTGTAAATCAAAGAATTGTGCTCATAGTGTAATTATTTTTTAAATATGACAGGCTTTATGTTATTTTAATACATCCATTGTTTTGCTTTTCAATAAATATGACCAATATTCAAAATTGTGTACTTTTTTTTACACAAAGTTTTACTTTTTCCAAGTATACTTAGTGACTCATAGCAGTGATAAAATGTTCTTTAACACAAAGCTTACGGTAATCTATTAAAACTTCAATAGGAAGAGAAAAAAACTGTCATAATTTTTTTATTATACAATTTCAAAAAAGGAGGAGATTTTGAATTTCAACACATGCACAATCAATTTTCTTTTTAAAAACACTAAACTAGAACAAAGATGTTTTCAGATTTAATTTAAATTAAAAAAAAAAACTGCAATCTATACCCATAAATCATTTAGTATTTGGCCATTAAATTAGTTCCATGCAATTATAAATAAAGGATAAAGGAAGTTTTGGTTTCACCTGCTATTAAATATTTTGCTTAAAGAAGGAAGAAAAAAGCTAGAAATCGTGTTCATATAGTTAGTAGAAAAAAGGTGTTCAACAGTACCATATTTCATGAAACTAAATTCAGAATCTGTAAATGACTTTGGTTCTATTCCAAAACCAAAAAGAATAGCTGAGTCAATTGCTGCACGTGTCGTGATGTCGAACACCTGAAATATTATGGCATTATCAATAATAAAAACTAATCATAAAGGATTTTAGTTTTATTGGTATTAATTTTAAGAATTCTTGTTTGTATAAATTTTTTTGAGGTTTTTTTAATGTTATTACAAATATTATATTTATTGTTATGTTATTAAAATTGTTGACAAGTTTAATATTAAATAACTTTAATTCCACAATTTGTTACAAAAAAAAAAGTGAAAGCCATTACTAAATACAAAACACTAGAGGAAATAAATGTACCTTTGGCCACAATGTATTTTGGGCCACCCTAAGAATAAGAAATTTAACTGGAGGAAATCAGGATTTGTGACAACATTGAGTAGGCTGTACTGCCAGAACAATTTTCAGCTGATTTTGGTGCCTCTGATCCACTCCGTTTTCTTATATTGATACGAGTGTTTTAGAGTTACAAAAGTAATTTTCTATAGTTGATAAAATAAAATATTTTTATTAAAAATTTACATAAATATATACAAAATTATTAGTCGATTGATGTTAAAGTAATTTGTTTAGCTTCTTTTGAATGCAATCTCTCAGCAAAATATGTTAGGACAGCTTCTTATCCTTCTAGTATTTGTAATAAAAAAGTGGAACTGTGATAAAGTCAATTGCTTTGTACCATTATACTATTCTTATGATATGTTGAATGCAAAATAAACAAAATTTGTTCTCTTTTTTATTAAAAATTTAAGTAGGTATTCTTATTTAAATAATATTAAAACAGTTACAGAAATGGGTTGGTTTTTCTTATTTTTGATGAATTCATTCATGAATTCTCCTATTTTGACTATACCAGGAACCACTTCCTTTAATTTTAATGCAGTCAGGTTTGTAGCTTGAATGCTTCTCAGTTCTTTCCACCTGTTAAAATTCAGTAATTTATTAATTTTTTTAAAGCTACTTACAATTCAATAAACAATGATAAATATATTTTGTTTGCTTTCACCTTAAAATTTGACTTCATATAATTTTTTCAAGAAAGTTACTTTATTACCTGAATTGACCGGTCATCATTATTTATGTAACCAACCTTAATAGAATATTTGGTAGATCATGGGATTTGATTTCATATTATAACTGATATTATAGTATATTTAAAATAAATGGATTTCCAATGAGCCTAAAGGTTGACGGAATAAAATAAAATATTTCTAATTTAAATATTCAGTCCCGGTCATAGAAATTATATCACCTATTTCTCTTGATTCTTATATTGATAACGTTGACTCCATTGAGTGATTTTGTTTTTCTTTATCTATTTAGGTTACAAGAAAACCTAAACAATGTTTCTCAGTTCAGTTTTAACTAATGGAAGTATAAAATATGTAATTACGACCAGTTTAAAAAAACTGTCCTCATCAGAAAAATCTAAAAGTGTGATGCTACATGAAGTGAAGGAATTTTCACGGGAAATAGTAACGAGGATAGGGTACCACCAATCAACAGTAGTCAGTGTTTTGAAGAAAAAAAAAAACACTATGAAGTGAAGGAAAAGAACTGGTAGGAGAAAAAAAATTATTGTTTTTATAATATCGTTTAAAAATTGGCAAAGAAATGTCCGGACATTTTGTAGATAGGAATCTGGTAAATAAAACAAAATTTTTACTGGGTAATGCAACTTCTATGACTGCGGCTGTATACATAATAAAATGTTTTAAGCGCAGAAACGTAAATGTTTTGAAAAATTATAACAGCTAATCCTTATTATACAATTATAACCTTGTATTGAAATACTAAGAATACTTAATATTAAATATAATATAAAATTTTCATTATTAATAGTATTGTAATTTATTATTATTAACTTACAAAGGTATGGTCTTTGCTGTGAATGGATTATACCCGATAAAAGGGTCGATATTCTTGTCCACTGTAAAACCATTATTACTAAAGCAGTTAAAATCTGTTGCTAAAATTCTTTTTATAATTTCTGGATCTCTCACAAAAAGCATTGGCTTATAAAAACAGTAGAAACCAACCATTTTATGTTGTTTGTATTTTCTAGAATATAAGAATTGAATTGATTATGTTAAATATTACTTTATTTTAACAACAATGATAAAAATAAAATTGTTAATTACTCACTCATAAAAATTACGAAATATGATGCCCATCACTTTTGGATTCATTATTATTTCCCTAATATTTCCAAATATAAATTCTGTTGGTAGAGAATATACATTCCTTCTTTTCCAGTAGCCATGAGCCCACCAGTTCAATATAAATAGGGCACTGAACAATAGTATAATGATTTCCCATAAAATATTGTCATAAATGTTGAATCTGTCAAACAAGTAAAGAATTTATTGAAGTTATAATTTATATTGATTATAATCAAACAATCCTTCCATGCCTTTTAGGCTACAGGGTTTTTCCAGGCCGGAGGAGAGGGCGGGAGAATTATGCCGAGTTAGAAGTCCTACTGGACACCGGGATTTGAACTCGTAATTATTTTTCCATATCTAACTTTGGTTATTAGGTTGCAAAGCGGTGCTATGTACAGGCGTTAGCCCACTCGGCCAACCCATCCCTTATTTAGAAAACAATTGTAGCTTGTACATAACTTTGTAAAATTGTTTATATTAAGAAAACAAGCGACCTAAATATATATATATATATATTTTATATTTAAAAAATATATATTATATATATATATTTTTATCCTCCTCTTTCTAACTTTTTCAGTAATATAGCGTTTTTCTGGACCAGGGAAGAGAGCAGGGCATTGATGCCAGAGTTGTTTGCTAACATTCAACTTTGACATTAGAATGATGATATATAGATGAGTGATCTATCTTACTATCCCATTAATGAAGTTTCTATTGACTTTAAGGACAGTGGTGTACCAAGAGAAAGAAAAGGATTCGGCCGCCCTAGAATCTACTTACAGATACCCTTCTTTTTTAAACAAATGATAACTTAATAATATAAAAATACATAATTGTGTTTAATAAGTAATTGGGCCCCACAATAGTTGATTTCTAAAATTTAATTTAATAATAATTTTTTTAATTACATTTTTTTTACATCTGATGAAATTAGTATTGCTTTTATTTGTATATCATCATATTTTTTTAGTAAGTGAGGTTTCACAATAAGAGTTTTTTTTAGTTGACTGATTACTTTATTTTTTTATTATTATTTTTTCCCCAAAAGATATGTTACTGCTTGGTGTTTAATTCCATTTCACAATGTTAGCTCATACTGTCTAAATTAAAAAGTGCTATGAATGAAAAAATAAGGGGGTATGATCTTCTTAGATGATTTTTTAAGATGCAAGCATTGTTCTAAAGAAGATTGAATGCCCTCTCACCTGATCGTAACTCTAAAATATCTTAATTATTTATGTTAAAAATGTTTAAATTTTTTTAAACAAATGAAAATGAAGAAGTTTTTCCCACAGAGCATAACATTGTTTTTCTCTATAAACTGGTGCTAGTAGAAGTTAATTCAATTCCAGCCTCTAAAGGGGTCTAAAGATTACCATAGAATTTTTTTTTTTTTTTTTATTTCTTTATGACATTTACAACTGTATTACATAAATACATCAAGTAAATTTGGACATAATTGATATAATGACATGAATACACTTGCTAAGTAACTACCCAATGGTAGCACTCTAATTACCATAGAATAAATTGATTTTCATACATTGCTTAGAACAACAGACTGGCTAAGAAACATTTTTAAATATAATATATAATCAAATAATCTTTGATATCATCCATTTCAATCATCCATAAGTGAATGTTGAAACGATTTAGTAAACATAGTGTCTACTAAATACGGAAATCTTAAGTAACCCAGACTAGGCAAATCCGTGGTGAGACACCGATCTCTGGACAGGTTTTCTCTAGCTGCATTTCCCTCCTATTTCATTCCTCTCGCCTCCTCGGAATATTTGACGGTTTACAAGTTCAAGTTTATTTATTATATGTTTTGAAATCACACATACAGTGGCAGTACTCTTATTTTTGTTTTGATTAAATTTTAAAGTATTTTTAAAAATCAAATTATTCATGTACAAAAAAAAACTTAATTTCTCATCCCTCATTTTTTTACATACCTCATATTCTCTCGCTTCTCAGGTGTTCTGGGTAAAGAGGCTGTAAAATACTGTTTTTGTGAACAGATGATTTTGATGGTATGGTTACCAGGAAAAAATAAGTCTTCTTATTCCAGCAGCTCCCGCCCTAACTGCGCTTCAAGGATGTGTCTAATAAAAACGTTACGCAATCTATAAAGATAATATGTGAGGAGCACTGGCGGATCTACAGGAGGGAGAGGCTTCCGGGCTGAAGCCCCCCCAAAATGGTAAAATGTAACCATGTTTTATGAAAAAAAAAAAAATCTCTAAAAGTATTAATGTTCGTCTAATTACATTTAATAGAGCTTAAAGAACTAGTTAAACAGCATTTTATATAAGTAGTTAGTTTCTTTCTTTTTTTCCGAACTAATTATCATAATATATATTAAAAAAAAAACCTTTGGGACGAAACCTTCTCTCCCCCTCCCCTAACGTTAAATCCTGGATCCGCTACAGCTGCTTACCAAACAACAAAGTTTATTTTTTATATGAAATCTGAAATTTCTAATACTTCCTGTCATAGGCGGATCTTCGGGGGGAGGGGAGGAGGCTTTCGGGCTGAAGCCCCTCCCCCCCAAAATGGTAAAATATAACCATGTTTTACAGAAACAAATATTAAAAACTATCTTTTAAAGTATTCTTATTAGTGTGATTACATTTAATAGGACTTCAAGAACCACTTCATATAGGTAGTTCATTTCTTTCTTTTTTTTTCTAATTAATTATTGTTATACGTATATGAAAAAAAATCTTTCGGGCTGAAGTCCCCCCAAAATTAAATCCGCTAGTGCTTCCTGCGAAATTGAAATTTGAATGGTTTCGAACAAGCTTTCTCAACTGATTCCAATCCTCATTCACTCTATCCTCCGTATTTAAATTAAACTAAGCATAAGTATTCTGGGTTTCTGAAAAACACAAATCAGCTGATAAACATCCGTTGAATCTAACCTTTTATATCGTAAGGTAATTTTTACTTTCAATTTCCTATGTATAAATTATATGAGTTTTCAACGGAAATACGCGTTTTTAGGTCTCCTTCAGCTGTCGCCGATTTAAGATCATGGTTTGTCCTTTTTGAAGTTGTGGCATCTTTGTAGTTTGGATTTACTATAATCCTTTGTGTAGCTGCCGCCGTCTCCAGTTCCTGTAGCTGATAAGCTTACTATTTTTCTCTTTCCTTTTATCAAATTATAAATCTTTCTTAACTTATTTACTTAGTACCTTATTATATGTTTATTTAATTCATTTTCGTAATATTATTAATTTGTTGGCTTTTATTTTCTATTATATTTCATTTTCTTTACTAATATTTAACATAAATTATTTACTTTATCTATTATATATCAGCAACAATCCAATTCCTCAGACGGGTACTGTACGCTACATCGGGCTGATGTTCCCTGTAGCCCACACGTCAAAATGAAGCGAAAGGCTTGAAAAATTGACTGAAAATACTATATTCACTTTTTTCCAAATCAAAATTGAAAATCAGACAAAAAATAAATACATACACTTACCTGCTCAAACCCATTTGGACATACGCCTCTAATCTGTAGTTATTATCCTGTACAATATTATTATTACTCACAGAAGAAAATAAGGGCCAAACAAATTCGAAATGATGGCAACGAAATGCATATATTTTTTTCAACTTATACAATTTTTCTTTTACTATAAGAATTGATATCAATGACACCATCAAAATCAAAAGTATCGTGAAACATGAAATAACAGAATCAAATAAATGATGAAGCATCTTTACTTTTAGATTAATTAAAAATATATTTGCCTCCAGTCTTTAAATGTTTTGTCCTTAATTCAATCAGTAAAATGAGTCAATTTTGTGAGATGATGATATTTATTAAGAAATATAGCTGTAACTTCGTTAATAGTTGTCCAAAATGAACGATTTTTAGACGGCTCTGTAGGGAATTTCATTACCTTTCAAACGACAGGCTAAAGGGCTCAGGGGGCTCTGAAACGTATAGATCCGTCGAAAACCGCATGTCGGAAATTTGACCCGATTGCAATACTTTCCTTAACTAGTATAGGTAGGAAAGTTATTTTACCGTATAATATATACTTAAAAAGTTTCATCAAAATCGTTAGAGCCATTTTTGCGCTACAGTCTATAGAAAAACAGGTTTTTCATTTATTGCGCATGGATCACCGAATTTCTGTCACAGGCATCAGTAGTCAAAACCCTACAAAATAAAAAAGAAGCAACAAAATCGGTTCAGTGGCTCTCGAGAAAATCTTGGCACAGACAGACAGACAGACCAATGGCTAAAAATGTGTTTTTCGGACTATAACGTATAGATCCGTCTAAAACCGCATGTCGGAAATTTGACCCGATTGCAATACTTTCCTTACCTAGTATAGGTATTAAGGTAATATTGTAATAAATAATTAATTAAAGTGACACGAAATATTAAGTTCATCTCTTCCCTTGAATCCACTTATGATTGCACTTTCAGTTCAATAAAATTATAAAAAAGCTGGTGCGTGCAACAAACAACTTTCACTTGCCACTCAACTTTGAATATAAATTATTTTTCTGGCCATGTTAGGCTATTATAAAATTTTTGAATTACATTTCTAACCGAGCTCAAGCTAAAAGCTTACATCTAACAAATTATAAATACTTTTAAAATAACAAAAGTCCTATTTATTATATCACGGTTGATTATGGATTGTAAGACTATTAGTTATTAAACTGTTATTTTTCATTACAAAGTTTACTAAAATGGAATTAAGAGATTTACATTGTTTGTTATAGACAGGTCAAAAGTTGTCACACTAATTGCAAGTGGATACTGTTGGAATATCACTTCTTCTTTCACACAAGTACAATGAAATAGTATTCTAAACAATGCCATTGCCTTGAATACATGGATTTTAAATATCTTTTCAAACATAGAAATAAATTTTAAAGTTTACATTTAGTAAGAAAATTTCATTTAATTTGCTTGAAAGCACGTGATTTACGTTAAACGGTGTTAGATTTTATAAATTATTATTTATATTTTTTTCGCCACTCTCCGTTACCTTCTACATCTTTCTATATTAGATATTGTTTTGTTTTTAATTCTCAGCTTTCCAACGATATCTTGTACGTATACCTTCTGACTATTATTTCTGGATATTCATTTTCAGCCTGAATAAGTTATTTTCTTTTTCCTTTATTCAACTATAAAATTATTTCAAAAGTTATATTAGTATTTTTTCTAACTCCTAACAATGATAAATAGCTATTATTTATAATAAACCAAATTACATGATGATGTTGGAATTTCACAATGGGAAAATTGATCAAATTATTCATTAATTTAATATTTTAAAAAGTTACATTTTTCGTCTATAAACGAACAACGAATATACTAAGGTTGATACCTAATTATTTAAAAATAATATCAGATCTAGAATTATTAAACTACAGTAAATGTATTTAAGGTTATAAAGATATGCTTTATACATCCAGGAAATGATTTTATATTTCACTTCATCTTTTTCACAAGTACAATGAAATAGTTTTCTAAACAATGCCATTGCCTTGATTAGGTAGATTTTAAATACTTCTTCAAACTTAAATATATTTTTAAAGTTTACATAAAGTCAGTAAATTTCGTTTAATTTCCTTGAGAACATGTTATTTTCGTTAAATAATATTAGTTTTCAAAAATTATTTGTAACTGTTTGGTCACTCTCGGTCACCTTCTACAACTATCTATATTAAATATTCTTTCTTCTAAAATTCTCCGCTTTCCAACGATATCTTATGCGTATACCTTCTGACAAGTATTTCCGGAGATTCATTTTCAAGCTGGATAAGCATTTTCCTTTTTTTCTCCTTTATTCAATTATAAAATTCTTTCATAAGTTATATTTATTATTTTTTCGTAACTCTTAATAATCTGAGATAGTTCATTTTTTTTTTTTTTATTTGTATTTGCCTCTACCCTAGAGGGTCTTTGGCGGTCGAGATTATTTAAAATAAACCATATTAATGGTAGTACAGAGGAAGACGTATATGAATATTGAGCATTTAAGCCCTGTAAAGTGACATCAATTGGGATAAGACCTGAATGATATTAAAGACAATTTAATTATACGATGATACACCGACTTTATTAAAAATCGTTAGAGCCGTTTTTGAGAAAATTGTAAAAATGTTTTTCAGCGTTGATATAAAGTGACACTTCCGGTTAGCCGAGTTTAAGGAAAAGGTTGCTGTCACATCTAAGGCATATACCTATCTTAAATACGTAACATTAGTTTCTTACGATTTTTCTTTTTTGAGCTAGGCTGCTAACAGACACACAGACAGACAGACCATTTTTCGGGACTTGGCTATTTGGACTCAGGGTACCCCAAAACGTGTATTTCCGTTGAAAACTCAGATTCAAAAATTTTCACGATCACAATACTTACCCTTACAATATATTACATATATTGTACTTACAATATATACGTAAGTGAAAGTAAAACTTTATATTAACATGTTTCTCAAATTCATTTATTAAACAGATATCAAAGGTTAAAGATTTATTATTTATTATTAATATTTATTTATTATTATTACAACATTTAATAACTGTTCAAAGGGGCCTAGGTATTGTTGAATGGAACATTCAGCACGACGAATCCATGCTTCTCTGGCTCTTGGTATAGTATCAGGATGGTGCTTGATAGTTACTGCGGCTTCCACGATCCAATTTCTTAGCTCTTCTTGCGTGTCAACTACCGCAGAATAAACCATAGAGTTCATCTATTCCCACACAAAATAATCTAATGTCGTTAAAGCCGGAGATCGTGGTGGCCATTGAACAGGTCCGTTTCGACCAACCCATCGGTATCTATAAATTACATTTAAATAATCAGTGACACTATTAGAAAAGTGAGCTGGAGCACCGTCATGCATAAACCACAGCCGGTGCCTAATGCCCAGCGGAATATCTTTTAGATGTTCATGAAGATTATTTTGCAAAAAGTGTAACTAAGATATTTCTGACAGCCTAGGTAGCAAAAAGAAGGTGCCGATGATGTTGTCGCTTAGAAGACCACACCAGACATTTAAAGAAAAGGTATGTTGGTAATGTCCAACCGCAGTCCTATGAGGGTTTTCTTCAGCGTAAGTATGGGTATTTCGAAAATTAAGAATTCCGTTTCTTGTAAAGCAAGATTCATCAGTAAAATGCAGTTCAAAAATTTAGGATCTCGTGTGCATTGTCGAATTAACCACTGGGAAAATGTCTGTGCTTGTTATAATCTTGTGGTAACAAATCTTGCCTACTCGATACGTGAAATGGATACAATTGTTATTCGGGTAAAGTTCGCCATACGCTGGTACAGGAAACATCGAAACGACATGACAATCTTCTGGTACTAGTAGTAGGAGATAACTGAACAGCATAGAGTATTTCTTCTTCAACGTTTGCAGCTCGACTAAATCTTTGTCGACCGGCGTTCACTCGTATAGGTTTTAGCGTGCCATTATCCCTAAGACGTCTTTCAATGGCCTCTAACGTTTTACGATTTGGTATTCCTGGGTTAGGAAATTTTTCACGATATATTTTAACAGCAGCAGCACAGTTTCTATGTACCTCGCCATAAGTTAAAAGCATGTCTGTTTGTTCTGCAAAAGTGAATAAATTTATAGTGTCTCCCATGATAATCGTAAATTGAACTGTGTCACAGTATTCACTCACACTAAAACACACAGAACTAGACAAACAGATGAGTAACTACTGTCATTGCTTATCTTTCATTTGTTTATCACGTGATTAAAACCTGTTATTTAGTATTAAACACGTTAAACTTTGTACAGTCTCTGTTAATTCAGTAAATAAATAAAAAATCTTTAAGCTGATATATGTTTAATAAATGAATATGAGATATATGTTAATATGAACTTTTTTGTTTATTTTATGTTAGTGAACACATACTTAAAATAGTGCGATTACGAAACACCCTGTATATTATATATATATATATATATATATATATATATATATATATATATATATATATATATATATATATATATATATATATGTGTGTGTAAATAAAAGTAAAAATTTATTCGTTTTTGAATTCCACGTATCCTGAAACGTAAAACCTCAAATTTTGTGAGATGGTCAAGTTTTTTAATTTTTTGTTCGATTACAATGGTTCATTATTGAAAATAATAAATCAAAATCAATATCATTAGATAATAAATAAACACAATCATTATCAATATGGCAATATATAAATATGGCATTGAAAAGTGAAAAACAGTAAAATTAGATAAGATAAAATATTATTTGTATGTGGATGTTCTTTGTTGTCAAACTTAAAGGAAAGAATGCATTTATTTATCTTTGCCAACTGAAAGTTTTGATTAATGATCTGCTAAAAAAAATTCTCAATCATTAGTTGGACTATTTTATACACTCCATAATTCTATTAAAGATAACAAAAATCAGTTTTAGTTTATTTTTATTTTTAATCTTCTACTTCATTTGCTACTGCGTAGTAGCGCATCTAGCAAAATTGATGTAGCTGATAATTTTCTTGACAATGACTTTAATTGATGAAGGAACTGACCTCTGGGCCATTTTTTTTAATCTGCGCCCAGCAGGTAACAGGAAGGAAGCAATTGAAAGAACGGATGTATTGATGTGATTTTGAGTTGAAGAGTGAAATGTAGTGTATTTGTCATAGATGTAGGAGCTTACTGTCATATCGTTTAAGACCTTATATTATTATAAATTATTTCTCAAAGGTGTTTTTTTATCAGTACGTCTTAACTTCATCAAATTGGATTGAGCCCTCATTTTGAAGATCTTGTTTTCCTGCAGTCTGGAAAAATAGGCACATCCTTCCGAAATTACAAGAAAAAATGATGAAGGAAATTAAACTTTATTTCCTTTATTATAACTAATAATTATAATTATAAGGGGGCGTTACGAATTGGGAACAAACATTAAAGCCAATTAACAAATAACTCGATTTTAAAATGAATTAAAACTTTTCATTGTATTTGCATTGTTCCTTCCACAGCCTGTGCGCCCCAATGCGTCGCATCTGTTGCATTGGCGATATTTACG
Source organism: Nezara viridula (assembly GCA_928085145.1). Classification (NCBI taxonomy): domain Eukaryota; kingdom Metazoa; phylum Arthropoda; class Insecta; order Hemiptera; family Pentatomidae; genus Nezara; species Nezara viridula. The sequence continues at coordinate 83,783,634 of OV725080.1, read as the reverse complement.
CACAGGCGCCAATCAGCAGGAAAAAGACAAATTTTGCCGCTCCCACAATAAAACAAACATTTTACATAAATATTTTACGAAATTTATTTCGAAATAAAAATGATCATAAATAAATAACTCGCGTTATTAATTGAATTAAGGTCAAAAGGGCCGAAAACATGATCTAAGTGATGGAGCTCTCATGCTATTTTTTTCAAACATGAATCAGTATAATGAAGAGAAGAATAGTTGGGGTGTTCAGTCAAAAAAGAAGGCAAAAATAAATGATAATATTTATTTTTACATATGCCGACGTTTCGACCTGAAGTTCAGGTCTTCATCAGGGCTTTCTCCAAAAGTGTTGAAGGGAGAATGTGATTGATTGATGTAATTAATTGATTCTCCCTTCAACACTTTTGGAGAAAGCCCTGATGAAGACCTGAACTTCAGGTCGAAACGTCGGCATATGTAAAAATAAATATTATCATTTATTTTTGCCTTCTTTTTTGACTGAACACCCCAACTATTCTTCTCTTCATTATCCACGACAGTCAACCATTTACCAATTATGAATCAGTATAGAAAATTTTGATTAGAAAAAATTAATTCTAAAATCTTAGTATAAATTTCAAACGTTAGATTTTTTTTCTATAGAAATTGTTCTACTCTCTTGGAATTACTTTCAAGGTAATCTCCTAAAGCTTCAGAAGAAAAATTGAGAATACAAGCTAATTATAAAGCTAATATTTGTAGCAAGGGTGCCCATCTCTCCCAAGCGCAATGATGCATAAACCAATTCTCTCCCTCTCCCTCTCAATTTTATTGCTTCTCCTTTTCTTATAAACAGTGCATGGAAAAGTAGAATTAGAAAAATTTTAAATCATATTCAATTACTATAACTGTGGTCTCTCCCATATCACCTCTCTAGATCTTTGGTTTGAAACTTTTCACTCTGAAAATTCATAGCCCTGTCAAAATATATTCCCTCAAAAATTCAAAATCCCCTCAAAAGGTGCCCTCCTCAAAAATGTTGATGCCATAACTTGTGCCATTAAACCCTTTCTGGGCATACCTGATTGTAGCAATCAATTTTCTAGTGAATAATATCGCTGCAGGATTAAACATTAAGATGAAGCATGATTGTCTCTTCATTTAGAAGATTAATTTAAATGTTTTATTGCAAATATACTCTTGAGTAACTTAAAAAAATGTTTATATTTACAAAAAATATAAATTATTTTCATAAATACATTAGAAAAATTTGTATAAAATTGTAATTACTGTATTTACAAATATGAGTAATTATTTTTTAAAATTAATTAATTAATTTTTCAATGAATTGTCATTTTTGCATGTATTTACATAGTTTAAAATAATAACTGAAAATATTTCATTGAAAAATTTTACAACCTTTCAATAGTTTTTCAAATCTTAAAAAAAAAATAAACATAATTATGAACACTTAGATATTATTTACAGCAGAAGTAACTGGAAATATTATAATTCATGTTCCGATTTATACTGCTAATAGATGACAAAATATTTATTTTGTTAAAAATTTACCTTATTTCTGTTCTAGGAATGAACTGATAATTTATATCAAATGTTTTAATTAATAATAATTATGAGTATTCAGAAAATAAATTAAATTTTAAGAGATAACTTTAAGGTAATGAAATTATTATTTCAACATTAAATATTTAGTCAAAATCATCCTAAAGAATGTTAAAGTTCTGGTTGAATCTTTACAGCTTCACTAAAAACTTGATCTTCCTGATGTGCTTTGGAACATTTGCAGCCCTTATTACAATCTCCTTCTTTGCAACACTGGCGCTTATACAGAAATGTAGCAATGCTAAAAAAACAAAACAAAGTGACAATGTATTACTTTACATCACCTCATTTTCCTATGTCAAGCATTTGCCAATCATAAAAAACTTACCACATATTTACTAACATTACAAGACCTAATGTAGTAGATACCAAGTGATAAGCACCAGGCCAGGTTCCAATTGTTTTTTTAAATATATAATTGTACAAAAAAAGGGTTCCCAAAGGAATAAATCCTTCACCAACTCCAATAAAACTGCTATATATTCCTGAAATGAAAATAAATTTATAACAACTTTTGACAATTTTTTTTTTATATTTAGCATAATATAATATATGCTAGATATTTTTTTTTACATTTCATAATAATTATTAATGAAGTTTTTCATATTTTTTACTGTAATATATATATTTTATTTCTGTGGTGATCTGGTATGTGATTCTAGCAATAAACATTAACATTAATTTGGATTAGGACTACTTGGATCCAAGGGAAGCAAGAATGCTAGGAAAGGGTATTAACAATAGTTAGGGGAGTCTAATTTTTTAGTAAAACGTTAATGTCAATACCACAATATCTACAAATAAATAAAATTCATCAGAGGGTCAGAAAAAATATAGAAGCAAGCAAACTGACAACCATTGAATTAGAATAAAATGATAAAAGTATCATGCAATAGTTTACTGAAAAAAAGGAAAAATCAAAAACCTGTACCACTAAAACCCATGAAGGATCTTCTTGAGTTGATTACTTTATAAGGAAGCACTGTTTTTGTTATTAACGGTTGTGCAAGGAAGTGATTTGACCAGGATCGTGCTCAATCTCCAGGTCTTTCCTCGTAACAAATTATTTAATTATAAGTACTCACGTTATAGAGGGCTGTGTGTGCCCTAGGAGTGTCCTCTATCAACCCTGGGGTTGATACGCTCAAACCTGGGAACTTGACAATGGGGGCAGAAAGTTTCAAAATGAAATGAGAATTCATTTTCAGGTGAATCTTAGTGAAGGGTATGAATCTTTGTATTTCCAAGGAACAGAAGTTCTTTTTATGCACCGGCTTCAATGATAATCAGATACCAAACCAAGGTAAGAGTAAAAAAAGTTATCAGTGGCACTTTCCGCATTGGGACTATTATCAAAAAATCCTATTAATCTAATTCCCTCTTCACATTCTCTCTCATACTGTATTCCACAAACATTATTTGACCCTGATAATTCAGATCTACAATGTAATAAGAGAAGATTTATTCTCTTATTTATTCAAGACCACAATAAATACTTTTATATATTTATAAATAACTTATAAAAAACCTAATAACTTTGATTTAATTTTAAATTTGATTGATTATGTAAAAATTAATGTAATAGCTAAACATTTTTTTTTTATTGAGATATTAAATGAAATTATGGATTATTAATAAAAACATTGATTGAAAAAATACAGTAACTGACTTTAAAGGGTACATAACAACAATTTGAAAGACAAAAAATAATTTTGCTTACAAAAGAATATCTATATTAACTTGATTTATCACTTTTCTATATCGGTGCCAAGCTTTTTTGATTTATCATTAGACAATTATTGATCTGCCAAGGCTTAAAAAAAAAAAACCTTCACCACTACAACCCATGAAGGGTCTTGGGTGCAGTACAATGTGAGAAAGTACTGTTACAAGGCTTATCCCACTTGAAAAAGTTAGTGGAAGAAATTATCAACTTAAGGATTGTGGGACGAGTTATCGCTGATATAAAAAATTGATAAATTATAGTACAGTTTCAGTCGATTTCGAATAATTCCTTACAGTGCTTAATAATGTTCTTTTGTAAGTAAAATGATTCCCTTACATTTTGAAGTAAGTTTCGGTGTTTTCTTTATTTTTTTTATTTTTTTTTTTTTTTTTGTGTGTTGGTGCATTAGGAGAGATTTAGCAAAAACAAAATTAGGTCTTGATTCATGACTAATGGAAGAGGTAATGTATCCATAACTGAGAGGCTCATAGATAGTGACATAGAAGTAGTAAGCAAAATGAAATGATTATATCTATGTAGAGATCAATCGCAGTAAAAAAAAAGTTACCACAAATTTTAGTTATAAACTATAAAAACCAAATTATTGGCCCATCATTAAAAGACACTGATTATTTTAAGACTGTACAACATTCCAAGATCTAGTGAGTTCATATGAAGAATGCAGCCTTAAGCTTTGAGCTGGGCCGTGATTGTCAATAACTAAAAATTACAACACTCAGCATCGCTTAGTAAGTAAAATTAGGCACACATTAGTCTGATGAGAGATTTCTGTCTAATTAGTTAAAGAAAGAATATTTAGTTATTAAATATAAAACTAAAAATAGGTTCAATTAAAATTGGATCCATCTATTTTTTTTAAGTAACTACATTTGTTAAATCTTTACATCTAAGAGTGTCCCAATGTGAAGCAAATGCCTGTTTTATCATATTAAAAAATAACAAATATTTTTAGAAATATATCCCTATTGTTAGTGCAAAATGTCATATGTAACAATTTTACATGTTAATTCTCTTTGCACTAAGGGTGTCTGTCATCTTGTAGTTTAGAACTGCTATAACTACTCTGCTAAATAGGAAAATAGCAAAGGAAAATAAAATATGGAATTACACTTATAAATCATAATAATGAAATAATCGGTTTTTATACTCTTCAATAAAAAAACTTAATTTTTACTTATGACCTTGTGCACTAACAGTAGTGATATAGCATATAAGGTAAACCATTATAATTATTGGAAATGGACAGCTGCTCTTTGAAAAGTTTCCTTATCTCAAATGTTTTCATTGGATGCTAATAAAATTTATATTGGACCATATTAGAGTATTGGAAAAAAATAATCACAAATCATTTCAAAGTTATGAGTACACATACTTACAAAAAGAAGTCAAATAGAGAATCTAAGTCATTTAAAAATAACATAAACGGATACAATAAATATTAATTTATAGGAACAAGTGATACACACATACCTAAGTCGCTATCACACACACATTTTGTGAGAATTGATCTATGAAGAATAATAAGCCCATTCTTCATGGGATTCAAGGTAGAAACTAAAAATTTTAAAATGTAGATAGTCAAATTAAAACTTTATAGTGATTACAATAAATGCATATTTAAATTAAAAAATAATATTTTATTATAACTCACATAAATACAGCTCAACAATATTTTCAGATAAGCCAATCCCAGTGTATGAAATTGTATAAAGTATTAAGCTTATAATAGTGACAGTAAAATCACTCATTTTTAACCATTTTATCAGTAAAGGTGGATATAAAAGCAAACCTAAAAAAAAAGAAGATTAAGTGATAATTTTCATTAATAACTAATACTAATAATTCATAATTTTGATACATCAATTATGTATTTAATTAATAGAATATTTATGAATAAAATTGATCACCAAGGGTAATGAAATTTTAAATTTTGATTTATAAATATATTATTAAGTAGTAATATCTATGTATTCAGCACAATTCAGTACGACATAGTGTTTATAATGTAGAACAGACTTTTGACTAATTCTGGCTCCAGGGACTGCTTTACAAACTCTGCCAATATCTTTGAATAAATCGCCTCGGAGCTCAAGTAGACTCTGTAAGCATCACATCTGGAGAAATCAGGTAAAGGGTGAGATTAGTTAATCTAGATGTTAAGCTAAGTTTCCAGGATCAGTTTCATTTGGAGGCACTCTAAGATTAGCCTATAAAACGATTACATAGCTAGTCTCCACCTATGCAGTATCCTACATTCAACAAAAAAATGGCAAAAAACTTTCCTTGTCTTCAAGACAATAACTCTATACAAAATTTTTATTTCTAAAAGTATATAAAATCAGAAAGAAAAGAGAGTTTTGTTAGTCTAAATCTACATTGAGGGTAGTTGGGAGACACCTAATGCAAAAAACCTTTTAACAGTAACTGAACATCGCCTACCAAAAACATAAAGATGCAAATGGCAAAATCTCACAAAGATTGATTCTAGAAACTGTAATATTTTAATGGGTTGTGGTCCTTTAAAAAAAGTAGAAGAGATAACAGAAACGCAAATCAAACTATCAAACAAAAATTAGAAAATTATATATGTATTATTAATTTTTGCTTACCTAAAAAGTGTATTGCAATGCAGTATGCCATATAATAACCAAAGTTAGTCACATTCATATCATTTGGAAACTGTTTTTCTGCAAATAATAATCTAACGCTTCCTTCAGCTGTAATTAAAATAAAATTGTGAATTAAAATAATTACAATATTACAGTGATCTTGGACACAGAAAAGCAATAAGATGTATTGACCATATTTACAAGATTTTTTAAATGTATGAATGTTATATTGTTTTAAAATTAAACATTATTTTTTAGATACAGAAATGGTTATTACTTATCGAAATCATTAAATATTTTAATTAAAGAATTTTTGTTATAAAAGATTGCTGATATTTTTTTTTAATTTATAATGATATACATTCAATTATGGTTTACAAAGTCTAAAATAGACCTATGATGGAATGCAAAGAAACAAGAAGAAAAATTTTGATAACTAAATATCTTGGAAGACAACATTTGATAATTCTCAAAAATAACTTGTTATGAAATGACTCAAAACAAATTTTCTCATTTTATGTTTCCTCAGTGTTCTGTAAAAAGAGCAAATGAAACTAAATGGATATTTTTGGATTTTCATCTTGTTAGATTCGTCAATTTTTAACTCATGTTTCTATGACCTCCTTTTTTACAGGATAATTTATCTGTAATCAACAATTTATCTGTAATATCAAATTAATTCAATTATATCACAGCTATTTACCTACAGATGCACAATACAGCAACCAGCTGTTCAAAATCATAATCCAATTCACTACACAATAACTTCTTGTGTTAAATGGTACCAAGAACTTTTTAAGATTTAAAAAACTTTTTCCTTCTGGTGGTGGTCTTCTTTTCTCTTTCAAAAAAATGTAGCCCATTGTAATAGCTGTTATTTTAACAGCAATGATAAATATGAAGAACCATCTATAATTCAAAGCTTTAAGCAAAGTTCCTGACACATAATTACCAGTGAGCGTTCCAGCTGTCATTGCGACCATAAGCCAAGTAAACCTTAAAATTTACATGAAATTAAATTTTGACATATTTACATTTTAAATATATCTGGTTATGCCCACAACTGGATCCAGGATTTAATTTTTTGGGGAAGGAGGGAGGGGAGGGCAGTCTGTGGTGATAGAGATAGCAAAAAGGTCAGTTAAGCATTAGCATTAACAGAGCTATTTATGTCATATGTTGTGATTTAAAAAGATAACTTAATGTAAATGTTTGACCCCAATCATTCATAAAAACTAAAATAGATCTATGCAAAACAAACTCAATTTACTGTAATTTTTTGGAGAGGTCTCAGCACAAAAATTTCTCCTATTGAATCCGCTTGTGGTTGTGCCAGATAATGTCAGTTTTTTGATTAACATTTATAAAAAATAATAAGTTTCTATGAAAATGTTATATATAAAAATAAATGTAAAAGGGTTTGAATATATATTTTTTTTCACATTATAAGTCTATTCACTCAGTTCATTCTATTATAAATTTGGTTTATTAGCAATACAATCTATAGTGATAAGGAAAAAATTATAAAACTATTATTCAAGTTCATGAATCCTAAAAAAATTTGCTAAAGACATTTAGACCCTGTTTGTATTTTCACACTTGAATTAATTACAATAAGCTAGGATATCAATTAACTCCTATATCTATTCTCTTATCTGCTATAATTCTTATAATTTCTGACCTATAAAGGCTTAGTTTTTTACAAGAACCAAAATTCTGGTTAGAGTGGGGCCTTTTAACTTCTACATTAATCCTCTGCCCTCTCCTCTGGTCCAGAAAAAACTGCATGTAGCCTTAAAGGAGAGGAAGGAATGTATAACAAAAAAGATAACTTTCCTTTAAATAAAGTATATAGGTTCTGGATGCATGACAGTTAGTAAATAGTTGAAAAATTTAGATTCTAGAAATGAAGGGAACTGTAGATTTAATTAGACTTCCTGTGGCAAGTACTGTTCTCTAATAGGAAAGAGAACTTTCATTTTCACCATGAATAGTTGAAAAAGTTTCAAGGAATTCTTTTTTACAAAGCTTTATATTTGTATTGTTAACAAACAGTCGAATTTTAGTAATAAAACCCTGCTTTATCAGGCTCATACCGTGTCCGTTAACCTTTCTCTGCCTAAATGGATTCTCCACATCTAATATAAGAAAGTTGACAGTACAAGATATGGAATTGTAAATAAAACTTTCAAAATAAAAATAATTAGATCATTAACCTGGCTGTCCTTTCTTGTGATGAAGTACGGTTACTTAAATAACAGAAAACGCTCAAATGGAATAGCTGCCAACCACCGCCAATTCCAGCAAATAAAGATTCAAGAACAGCAGTCAGTAGTGGTGACATTTGCCATATATAGGCTGATATAAGTGATACACTAGCTGCCAGAATTAATCCAGATATACTAAGGGCAAGAAGAGGAAATGCAAGTCCAGTCCAATCCCTCCAGGCACCTGCTACCACCAACACAAATGGTGGTAAAGCTTCTCTTAATACACTTCTCAAAGTGATCATGTCTGAAAAAATATATTTTCTATAAACAATTTTTAGACCTTAATAATTTAATAGTAATTGTTTAGGGTTTTAAAGTCATTTTTGGCATTGATAATTATGATCTTAGCAATTAAACCATAACATAACCATTTTTTTTTTAAATTGAAAGGTTTTAATAATTGAATTAAATACATTTTCCTTCACTACCTTATACATGAAATATTCAGTAAGAAAAATTATCGGGAAAATGGACTCTGTGTGTGCGCGCGCGCGTGTTTTTTTTTATGAGCGCTGGTGAAAATATTCAAAAAAATTTGGATTATATCTCCTAAAACAACTCTACACCTCTTCTTCACATTCCTCGGGTTCACCGTCAGAGATTACTTTATGGTGGGGGAGTGGCTATATGCATCATAATTATGTTAGTTAAGCCAGGAGGTAGGTTCGCCTTTCTTTCTAGGCCCCACATATGCCTGGTTGTTGGGGATCAGTGCAATACTGTGGTTAGCTTTTAGGATAAACTCTTCTTTGTACTTCGTCTTAAATATCACTGATAAGTTTTGGTGATAATATCACCCACTGTTTTTGGCATCCTCTAAGAAGTTTAAGAAGAAAATAGTGCATCACGTTCCACAATAGCGATTCTTATACTGAACTCTTGGATACTTCGCCAACTACTTGAAATCTCCTTGCACCATCGTCCGAAAATTACCGTCCTTAAAGCAGTCAATGATTATCCTCTTAAGTTACAAAGGCACACTCATCGACAAAAGATCATTCAAGAGGCAGCTCCATTTTGCTGTGTAAAAGCTGTTCACACAAAAGGTGGCGACTGCACAGTAAGACTTTGCACCTCTTCTCTATCTCTTCTCTGTGATAGAATTTCTCTATCTTCAAAGTGGTTGCGTCTATTGTAGATTTCACTTTCCGGAAGGCGGATTAATCACTAAAGATGCCTAATACAAGTTTGGTAATCGCTTGTAGCCTTTTTGTCTGGGATTTCTCTGCTTTTAATGCCACATTTGGTTTGCCATCCAATCCTGGTTCTTTTCCCATCTTAAGACTGGAAAAAATATCTCTGAGCTGATCAGGTACGACTGTTTGTGTATCAAATGGAGTTAGTAGCTCTGTTTGCATTAATTTCTCCTCTCCTGAAAACATAATGGCAACGATTATTAACACAGTCAGTGTCCAAAAAGGCAATCGGATAACGCTCTTCTTTAATTTTTTTTTTTACGGCCGTCCTATAAAACCTTCCCTATGGGTTCCTGTCTTTTTCTTAGATTTTCATCAAGCGTCTCCATTCTCTCCTCTTGATTGCTTAACAAAGCCCCCGCCTCATGGCTTTGCAGTCTTCCTAGCGAACAATAAATTAGAGAACTCACTACACCGTACAATTTACGACAATCAGCGATAAGTTTGTTCCACCAATACAACAGAAATCTACCAATGCCTAGACTGCCACGAACCAAAGCCACCTCACACGTCACACGCTTCTTTTGAGTGTGTGAACGCTAGTGCTCAAAAATGAAAATTTGCACGAAACTGAAATTACATATCTAAATTGTTACAGCAACTTGTTCGCCTAAATCGATTAACCGAAAGAGGTACTTTATATCGCCGATGTTACACATTTTTATAATTTTGTCACATCTCGAACAATTACCATTATTAATTTAAAATAAATTTTAAAATTTCTTAATCTAGTATTTTTGAAAAAAGGTATATTTAGTTTTATTTATATTTTTTTTATTTCTTAATGACATTTACAACTGTATTACATAAATACATCTAGTAAATTTGGACATAATAGATATAATGACATGAATACACTTGCTGAGTAACTACCCAATGGTAGCACTCTAATGATATGACTACATTAGGAGATCACGGGGCCATCTTCTTTTCAGACGCCTCGGAGGTTTATCCGGAATCGAAGAAGAAGCAAGGTTAGAAACGAAAGGGTTGCGATGATTCTGAAGTTTATTATGGAAGGAAAGGTATCTGGATTGGGCCAGATCTGAAACATAAGGAACATTAAGATCTTTATGGATAATTTTATTAGTGACAAAGTAAGGGGCATTGAGGATTTTACGAAGGATTTTGGATTGTAAGGATTGGATGCGAGAGGAATTCGATGGTTTAGTGGAGCCCCATAGCTCAGCTTGATAGTGCTCAAGCCCATGGCGGGGCATTGGTTTAAGTTTTCAACAAGCAATAACCGCACCTCAGTAGAACTTCATTGGTAACTAGTAATAAAATGAATAAATACAAACTATGAAAGAATTTGATATTTAACTAAAGTAGAAACTAAAGAGATTAGGTAAGGTCACTAGCGGATCCAGGATTTAATTTTTTTTTTGGGGGGGGGGGGGGGAGCTTCAGCCCGAAAGATTTTTTTCATGTACATATAACGATAATTAATTTGAAAAAAAAAAGGAAAGAAATTAACTCCCTATATGAAATAGTGTTTAATTGGTTCTTGAAGTCTTATTAAATATAATTACACGAACAAGAATACTTTAAGTGATAGTATTTAATATTTTTTTCCGTAAAACATCATAATATTTTACCATTTTGGGGAGGGAGGGGGCTTCAGCCCGAAAGCCTCTCCCGCCTTCCCTTCCCCCCGTAGATCCGCCTGTCGGTAAGATAGAGTAAAAGACTAACGAAGGAAACACCCGTGGCCAAGAAGTTTAAGGCACTCCCGATTTCTACTGAGCATCTCCGATTTCACATAAGTATAATATTCTCTAGATTAATGTTGTTGCGCATTGGGAAATAAATCAAGTTATAGCTTTAAAATAAATATTTAAAACACAAAAAAATTCGAATTTATACCATTGATTTTACTAATTCCGACTATTCTCTGTAAAACGCATGTAACGAGTTTGAATTTTCTTTTTAATTGACGTAAACTTAAATTATCTTCAATATTAGTTATGTCTTATTTTCATTTACAACGGGCATACATACCTAATTTTAAAATTTCTTTCTCTAATATGACTTTCATTTCGATTTTTAGAAATAATCAAGGGTCGTTGATTTTCAGTTGCACTAGCGGATCCAGGATTTAAATTTGGGGGGGGCTTCAGCCCGAAACCTATTTTTTTTTATAAAAATAACGATAATTACTTCGGAAAAACAGAAAGAAACTAACTACCTATATGAAATGGTGTTTAAGTGATTCCTTAGGTCCTTTTAAATGTAATTATACGAACAATAATACTTTAAGAGGTATTTTTAAATTTTGGGGAAGGGGCTTCAGCCCGAAAGCTCCCCTCCCCCCCACCGTAGATCCGCCCGTGATCAGTTGTAATGAAAATGTATATACTATGAAAGTAATTGATAATCGAGAAAATGGAAAAAATATTTTCGCATGTTAGATATACAAAATGGATAACATTTTTTTTTTTTTTTGTTTGTTTGTTTGATAAAACCTAGAACATACGGTGCACAGAATTTTCATGATTTATATTAATTGTCTTATGTGCAGTTATTTTACATATGAATTAATAAGAATGTGCAATGATTATTTTTGAAATAAAAAATTATTCTATCCAAAGTTTTTATCTTACTAAATAACTTGTGGACGAATAAAATGCTATTTAATTTATTCCACATTTAAAATTCTATTTAAATTTATTTTCTTATTTTTTCAAAGTTTCGTGAACATAAAATCTGAAATAATTGTTGCTAATAATGTCATAAAAACTCGATTTGTAATGGTTATTGTAATTTGCATCTGTAATCTGAGTTCGTGAATTCACTAAGCAGTTTTATTGACAAATGCTAGATCTCAGATAAATCACTTGTTAATGTACCCATCATGTTTTGTTTTTTTAAATTATATTGGCTGTTTTATACTTTGAACACAACAGTGAATTTTTTTTTTCACAGTTATGTTTTTAACAGTTGCTTAAAACAGGAATTCTTTCTTTCATATTCATAGTGTAATCTAGAACACCTAATAACTATTCGTTCATAAGTTTAATAGAACAGATGATTGTAGCATCAGTTATCAATCACGTAACATTTTAAAGCAACTGTTCATAACTGTGAAAATACAAAAGTTTAAAAAAAAAATCACGGGTGTGTTTAAATTAGAAAAAGCCAATATATTAATATAAAAGATTTCCAGAGACACATTTAGTTCAAAGGTGGATACGTCATAGCTAAATTCTTTCAATGAAGTGTTTTTAGACTCGCATTTTAAAATATATTTTCCTCATCTCAAAGCAAACATTCCTTTCTCAAGTCCTGGCCTCTTCAACATACAATTGTTTCCTCACGTATATTTTTTGCTTTATTTGTTTCTTTCCTGGATTATCACTCCAACAAAGTTGGAATTTATGAATGAATTTTGCCTCGCTTTGCAAGATTTCTTCAGGACTTTACTATATTTTAATTTAATACAATAATAATAATAAATTTAGTATTTTCACACATCGTTGAAAATTTCTAAATGATCACTATTTTTTTTTATTTATATCAAGTCCCAGTCGAATTGGAGTAGCCTTGGACCAATACAAACCATATCCGGATTCAGATATCTGTCTGTAGTCTACTTAGTTTGCTGATATTTAATTTATCTGTCTATATAGTTTTATTTGTGGTATATTTTATTTTGCTTATTTTTATCATTATTCTTATTTAATATATGTATGGAAATATTCACAAATCAAAATGATACACAAAAGGGACAAATACATCTATAAACCTTCATCCTACCGACCTATCAATCCCCTTTCAATATGTTCCAAAGTTTTCGAAAAGTTAATATACAAAAGATTGGTTGACATACTAACGGACCAAAAAGTAATTTCTTACTGGGGTAGTCCTTACTGACTACATTGTTGGAGCACTAAAACAAAAACAATATGCAACCGGTGTTTCTTGATTTTGCCCAGGCATTTGGCATCTGGCACCAGGAACTTCTCTTTAAGCTCAAAACTATACTACCTCATCCATACTATCTTACTCTTCAATTTTTTTTTTTCGACAGGGCTTGAAAATTTCCTGAATTGGACCTGTGCCGGCCGGAGTGCCCCAAGGATAATTTACTTTGCATTATCTATATGCATAACATGCCTTCCACCTCTGAAACTTTGAATGTTACTTACGCTGACAATACAACAATTTTAACAAAGTACCAAGACCCCCGACTAGGGTCACTGAATTTACAAAACTGGTATTCACTTTTGGAAATTATACTATATCATGATAAATTACACCATACAATATTTACAATTCGATGAGACACATGCCCAGTGCCGGCCTTAGACATTCGACATCCCCGGGCAATGACGTCATCTCTCCCCTCCCCAAAAAATTAAATTTATTTCCTAAGCTGTTTTATGTTATGTAATATTTGAATTGTATAGCATTCAACAAGTTTTCTAATACAGTTGCTTTATTGGTAGACTAAAATTCATTTTTTCATACGTTTTGTAACTTTTTTGTTTAATTCTTACAAGCGACGAGCGCCCCTGAAGATCAGCCGGCGCAATTGTCCCGGTTGCCCCGCCCCAAGGCCGGTACTGCACATGCCCACCTGTTTATAGCTGCGGCAATCAAATTCCTGTACTTTATATCAGGCTAATATTCGACAGAAGGATGACTCTGGGGCCCACATGTTAAAATGAAACGAAAGACTTTGAACAAGCGACTGAAAGTAATATACTCACTTTTTTCCTGATCAAAATTGAAGATCAGGCAAAAACTAAATATAAACACTTACCCACACAAACCCATATCGAAATACGCCTCACAAATTTACAGTTCTGCAAAAAATACACACTTACAAAAACTACATTTCAATCCAAAATTTTATGACTAATAATCGCAGCTTCCTGGTAGGTAAACAACAAAACTTCACATCCCGACTTACGATAACCAACTATCGACCAACACATACGAACTCTCTACTCCCGATTTTAACTTGAACTACACGGACATTACACAACGACACGAGTAAAGAGAAGCTGGATGAGAGATCTCCTTTCCCGAATTAAGGAAGTAAACCAAGACCAAGAGGTGCTGCTGGGCAATATTCTTCCTCATGCCTAAAATGCCAATTTTCTTTACAATGACATCACATCTCCTTATTGTCAAGATTACGACAGATGTGGATGAAAATACGAAGAGGAAAAAAATATATACATATTTTTAAAATTATTGATATTTAGTTCTTTTTCATATGAATATTTTGTATTTTTTTTCTTATCTGATAATTTTGCCAAAAATGATAATCATGTGACAAATTTCTCTTATCACATATCCAAGCAAGAACTCTAACACTTCAAGAAGGTATTTTATGTAACTAGCTAGGTATGAAGGACCTTGGGGAGAAACCAACCACAGGGACTTATTTTTTCGGGCATCAGCATTAAATTCACCACTGAGACCCAGCCTTTTCTTATTCTTGTATGCGATATGCGACAAAAATACTATGTAAAGATGTCACGTAATTATTACAATATGTAAGTGATGCTTTGTCAAAAAAAAAATTTTAAATACAAAAAATAAAAGCAGATGGACCAGGTCGGAGCCCTTCAGGATTAGCCCCGTGTGTCCCCTTCTTGTTGGGTCAGTAAGTATGCCTATAGGAAAAAAACACGTACCCAAACAAAGCTTTTATTCACTTTCAAATCTATATCTTAAACAATCTAAAAATGTTACAAATTATTGTAATGTATAATTTTATTAACATCAAATTTTGGTAGACACCAAAGATGGCTAGTAATTAATTAAATAATTATTTAATAAAATCATCAATTAAAATTACGGTAACCGTTTGAAGAGGTGGCAATCATTTTTGTTTTCAATTAATGTTATTCTAATTGAGGTTTTAAATTACAGCTACTTCTTGACGCCGATTAATTGCGATTTCAAATTACATCTACTTCATGTAACATAAGTATAATACCTAGTGTTGCCCAAAATCGGTCTTGGTCCGATCGGTCTTGACTGGCCAAAAACAAACGTTTTTGTGAATAAACATTAAAGCAAAAACTTGACAATTTTAGTTAATATATGTTAAGAATTGACATAACCAATACACTTTTGCATTTAACTCTTTAAATTTTTCATTCAGGTTTCCCATATCTTTTTCCCACATCTTTTTCCCATATTTTTTCCAACGACCTCACATTCACTGCTTGTCATTACCACTAAACCGAACTACTAAACCGATTTTGTTGCTTCTTTTTTTATTTTGTAGGATTTTGAATACTGGTGCCTGTGACAGAAATTCGGTGCCCCATGCATAATAGCTTGCGCGCAATGAATGAAAAACATATTTTTCTATAGACTGTAGCGTGAAAACGGCTCTAATGATTTTGATGAAACTTTCCTATAATGTTGTAATAATTGTCCTTTCAATTTTCGTATATGGACTAAATTCCCGAGAAAATTCAGGTAAAAAAGATATAAAGAAAGGAAAATATTATGGGGCCTAACTCCCTAAATATATATTATACGGTAGAATTTATAATTAAACTTTTGAAAGGTAATTAAATTACCAACAGAACAAAACAAAAATTATCGGAATCGAACCACTATTAGCGATGATACAGCTTATTCTATGTTTTCAGATTTTTTAACTTACTACTTTCCTACCTATACTAGGTAAGGAAAGGATTCCTACTTCCAAATGTTTTTCCTAGGGTCGGATAGACTCTACTATTTCGAAATTTCAACTTCAATAAAGCAGATACAAGGTACCACTTTTCATGGTTACAAATTCGAGACTTTCCAGAATAAACTGAAAAATAATGACAAATTTGTCAAACACCATCGAAACCATGATTTTCAAAAACGTGATGTTGGGTTGTGAATGTACTGTTAATTAAATACACAATAACTCTTTAATTCAATAACTAATCAATCTCGAGTTGTTTACACAAATATGACGTACTTGTATAAACCTCGAACAACATGTAAAACATATTCGCAACACCTAAGTAGAAGTGGTTCTAATAAAATGAAATTTTACTGTTTATATTAAATGTTTGTTAAAACAAAACCGACAAAAAATGGTTGGTTGGATATTGAAAACAAAACCGATTTTTTTTTTTTTTTTCTGCGTTGATATTAATATCATTCGTTATTATTTATTTTAACAATTTTGATATTTTACCAAAAATAATGGTCAACACTTTCGGTAGTATCTCTTGTATTGGACCATTTTTGTTGTTCTATTAGATGTTGGTCAATAAAAGATTAATCCACGGTGCTTCTATAATATTAATTTATTAAAACCAACAGTGTCATCATGTAGGGTATGGAGGTTACTGAAGTCATGGTGTTTAGATCCAGAGTTTTAGAGTCTTGATGTTGAAAACTTTAAATATAAAATGTTATTAGGTATATTGCATAATTAAATATCTACCACCATGATAAATTTAGTTTACACACAAACATACCAACACTGAATATGCAAGATGTATCAGACCAGCGTATCGTAGGTCAGGAGGTGATTCTACACCTCATTTGAGACAAAAATATGATCTGGTTTCACGTAGTAAAGTAGGAAGCTACAGATTTTGTTTTTTTAAATGCCAATTTTTTTTATAAGGAACAATAACTAAATATATAATTTAGATAATTCCAATTGAAGCAAAGTAAACTTGGCAAAATTTCCTCCAGATAAAAGTAGAATATGTATTTGTTAAAAACATTTAAGGGAAGCTTTGAGGAGATAAAAAAAACCCTAAGTTGTGTGTTTCGTAAAATTTTGGATTATTTAAGGATTTTCGTCTTTTTTTTATCTTACTCCTACATGGCTACAAATTCCCTACTTTTGAAAAAAAAACTTCTGTGTTTAATAAGTCCATAATAATTCAATGTATCCACATGCCATATTGAATTTCAAAATTTATAACTATTTAAGCAGAGTTTTGTGAATGTAATAGATATCATTTCCCCCCAATTTCAGGGATATTAGGTTGGACATTGAATGTAATTTTCAGACATTTTTTTTACCTGATGCATCGGAACGGAGGGTGTCGTTCCTGCAGTAGACATCAAGCCCTGGTTCTGCGTCCGGGAAGCACGTTTTCTGCTCCAGGATTTTCTGAGCGCCGAGAGTATAGACGCCATAGGCGAAATAGTAAAGATAACCGACGGGCTCAGCAGTGAGGGATCCGAAAAATGTAGGAATTCGGCTGAGTCCATTCTTTATCCCCATTTCGATCGGGCTCACCTCACAGACTGTTCAAGTTCAAGTAGGATGGATTAAAGTATATTTGACAATAATCTAATCTAGAAGAGAGAAAAGATTACGCAACCCCTAGTGTTGGTCAGAAACTACTAATATTTCAGATGTAAGCTGAATCTATTGTATGTAGATACCAAATAAATATATTATTTATGTCCATTATTATTTCGTATTTTTAACAAATACAATTTTGAAATGAAATTATTACATTCATGTGTTAAAAAATTGGCAAAACTTTCATTAATGTTATTTGTTGCCACACTTAATTTCTTTATAGTATGTGACACTTTGATATATTGAATTTGGCATTTCAATATAATGTATATCGTTATATTGGCTACAATTTAAGAAAAAATACACCTTGTACTACAAGTATTCTATAGAGAAAGTACTCTTTCTTAAAGGATGGTTATCCAATGAGATGTGGTCAGCATCCACACTACACCAAACCACACTGTTTATCCCCCAATCCAATGAATGGTTGCATGGAAATGGTCCACAGCTGATTTAACGAAACATCAATTTTCTACCAGCAGCCCAGGAGTTAGAAGTAGACAATTTTGGCCATGATTAATTACATTTACCATGCTCAATGAAGAATATGGCACCAAAGGCACACTAAAATATAAAATACCTTAAAGTAAATTATGTAGTATTACTAGAAGAAGCTTTTTTTAGTAAAATATTTACTACCTACTACAAAGAGAGTGAAGTCAAACCACATAAAACTATAGAATTGAACTGCACAATATAACAAAATATTATTTAATGCAAGAAAACTTATGGAATAAATTATTTTTATATAAATTAAAGTAAAACTAAAATAAGCTACTGTATAAGAAATGATTGCAAGGATCTTGAACAACCAGTGTTCTAATCAGTTCCTTGTTCACCTTACTAAAGCATCAGTAATGATAAACTTTCTAACTAATATTTCATTTCTTTTTTTTTTTTTTTTTTTTTTAATGAAAAATAATAGGTAGACATATGAGTGTTTTCATGTCAAAGAGGCACATCTTGCATTTTTTAATTTAGAAAAACTTATTTTTGTAACAGCTTCAATTTAAACCAATTTTAATGATTATTCTTATTGTGGTTCAACTTTAACATTCATAAATTATATCATCAGAAACATATTGAATTGATGCAATAAAACTAAGATTGGCTTTTTCTCCACTTTCTGAAAATGACATATATTCATGTTTGATATGAGACCACTCATATGTTGTTTTTTGTCATTTACATGTTGAATAAAAAAATTTACTTAAAAATGTTTATTAATAAATCCTTTTTAAAAATCACTAAATTAAATCTATTTACACAAAGTATAAAATATATTACAAAAATTTAAAAATTAAGTATAAAAAAATTGATAAAGATATTTACAACTATTAAAAATATCTTAAAAATTCTCTATGAATTGTTATTTCTTATCTATTTACATAAATTAGTTTATAAAATTATTTACATTGAGATTGTTGTAAATACTCTAACAATAATACAATTAATCAATAACTATTTTTTAAATAGCTTAATTAAGTTAAACAAAATCATCAAAATAAATAAGAGTTACAGGAACAAGTTTTTAAAAAGAAAATCATTAGACTAGAACATTCTAAGATAATCTAATTAATTTTCTGATTTTGTCTTTTGGTCTTCACTAAGCGTTTGATCATTTAGACGAGCTATCGCACATTTACACCCCTCATTACACTGTCCATCTTTGCAACACTGGCGCTTATACAAAAATGTAGCAACACTAAAAAAAAAAAAAAAATTGTTTGATATAATATTCTTGAGTAAACACAGCTTGTCTTATTGAACAATCTGTTTAAAGTGGATGGAATAGGGGTTTAACAGCTAAATGATTGTTTTCTTTTTCTGTTTTTTTACCAAATATCTTAAAATTTATATATCGATAAATTTGTTTAATCTGTATCAAACGAATATGTATGAAGAGTTTGAAGAAGTCTTTCAAGTATTGTATTCAGATAATTCTAGGACTTAAATATGTTATTATATTTATAAGTGAACACATTAGCTCCCGATGGATAGATGCTTTCTGTTTCTCATTTTTTAACTTTAAAGAAGTTTTTCAGAATTTTTTTTAAAACTCTAAATCAATGCCAACTGTCACCCCCTTGTGGTGCTCTCTTGAGAGTCCATTGGGACTCATGGACAACAGAGTTGGAGCCTATCAAAACCTATCTATCTGAGTCTATCTATTAAGACCATAGGATCTCTTTTATATACCAAATTTTACTAATTGCCTATTGGAGGGAGAAAGAGATAGTTGTAGCTGAAGTGTAGTCAATTGCTTAGTTGTAGGAACATTATATCCAATAAAAAAATGTATTTTAGAAACACTCCCTTAACCAAAGTGGAGTCCATTAGAGCCAATTAACTCTTTAGTCGAATGACCTAGATAGCTGCCCCAACAATTGAAGCTCAGATAAGGTGCCATAGATGCCTGAATCCATACAGCCAAGCCTAATGCAATTGAACCTCAAGGGTCAGAGACTACAACACTTCAATCTGAATCAGCAGTCAAGGTTAAAAGCTAAAATTAGCAGAAAGGGTCTGCTCAACGCATTTCTGTAACAGCTGCAAAGAGATTGAGTGAAGTAGTACATTAAGAGCAGAACCTATATTAAGGCACCAGTGGTCATATGTTTGAGATAATGATTAATAATTATCCATCCAAATACCCATCTGACCTTTGGCCAGTAATAACGTCTTGAAGAACTTCTAATAGATAAGCTATATGATACTGATGAGTTAGACTTTATAAACTACAAAATGGATAGATGCAACTAATTATGTGAGTGAATCTCTGACCAGGAGATTCCAGAGAACTGATACAAATTATAAAACTATTATCAATCTTGTATGAAAAGATAACTGAAGATGGTGCTGACAAAATGGCTTAGAATACAATGCGAAAAATATATGTAGCTAACATTAAATTATAATTAAATAAATAATTCTTTAGATAATATTTACATTACATTGATATGTAAATTTTCTTTTTCTTCTTCTTCTCCTTTTACAGAGTTTTGTGTAGTCTGTGCTACTATGCTTAACCTTAAATATTAAGAAACCAATAGTAAATAATTACAACCAAATAAAATCACTACTTACCAAATGTTGGCTAACATTACAAGACCTATTGCTGTAGATATCAAGTGATAGGCTCCAGGCCAGGTCCCTAGCGTACTTTTAAATATATGATTGTACAAGAAAAGGAATCCCAGAGGGATAAATCCTTCACCAACACCAATGAAACTGCTATATATTCCTAAAAATAAAATATATTTGACAATATTTTAAAATAAATTTTATCAATCTATAACTATAACTTTTAAGACATGTACTTATGATTTATTTAATACATACCCAAGTCATTATCACTCACACATTTTGTAAGAATAGATCTATGAAGAACCAAAAGGCCATTCTTCATTGGATTCAAAGTAGAAACTGCAAATTATCAACATTTTTGTTTGATTAATTTCTTTAATAATTATTATAAAATTATATAAAGCCCAAAGTTAACATTTGATAATCACTTACATATATACAACTCAATAACGTTCTTTGATAAACCAATGCCAGTATATGAAATAGTGTAAAGTATCAAACTTAGAATAGTAATCGTAAAATCACTCCACTTTAGCCATTTTATCAATAATGGTGGGTATAAAACCAATGCTGAAAATTAAGCATTAAATATTAATCAAATATATTAAAAATTAATTACTTGTTTAATTTTTAAAATTAGATTTTAAAAAACTAATGAGACCAAAAAGGCACTATCTATCCCTAACACCAACCTAATTTACTTTTAAAATTTCAATCCTCTAACTAAATTTGGTGGAGCTGTAGAGATGCATAAACTTAAAATAAAAAAAAAATGTATACCAAGGAATTTTAATTTTAATTTATTTATAAGTACCCAAATGTTGTTTGGGGAGAACATATACATATCAGGCATCTTCAAGAAAGGGTCTCAATGAATTTTTAAATTAATATTACAATTAATTTTCATTGAGACAGGACAAACATTCAGAAAATTGAGAATGACCTTCCTAACTAGTGCTTTAATTTTTCTTGATTGACCTTATTTAGAACAGAAGAAGAAATTTCATTAGCTCCTAATGTGTATTATTTAGGATTTACATACCTAAAAAGTGCACTGCAATACAGTAGGCCATATAATATCCAAAGTTAGTAACATTCATGTCATTTGGAAATTGTTTTTCCACAAACAGCAATCGTACACTTCCCTCAGCTGAAATAAAAATAATATACAGGATTAAAGCAATCTTAATCATTCTAAAATACATTATATTAAACATAAAACAATAGTAAGATAATTATAGTCAATTTTATGAGTACTGGAAAAAAATATCTTTTACATTACAGAGAATAATATCATTTATGGTGTTCAGTACTTCATAAGAAAGTACTGTTTCTTTGTCAATGGTTGTGCAAGGCCAAAGGACTGGACTGTGATAAAAATAATAAAATCTTCCTGAAATTTTTATAGGAAGAATCTTTTAGTTATATTATGGTGATTTTTTTTATTTTAACGCCTTGCTAATATGTTATGAGAAATTTAATCCTGAGTTTTTAGTAAATAAATCAAAGATACCCTACTTGCTTGAGTAATTTAGAAAGTATACAAATCATTCATAAGGTCATCAGAGAAAATTCAAATATTATTTCATTTTTAAAATTATGTTTTCATAGTTAATTATAACCAATTAAGGATTTAAAATGCTCTTGACATCATTAATATTTGATGTCAATACAACATTAAGTCAATGATGTTACCGATATTTACCTACAGATGCACAGTACAGCAACCAGCTATTTAAAATCATCATCCAATTTACTATGCAAAATGTTCTTGTGTTAAATGGTACCAAGAATTTGCTAAGATTCAAAAAGCTTTTTCCTTCCGGCGGGGGTCTTCTTTTTTCTTTCATGAAAATGTATCCCAGTGTAATAGCTGTCAGTTTAACAGCAATGATCATTATAAAAAACCATCTGTACTTTAGCTTTGTTAGTAAAGTTCCAGATACATAATTTCCAATTAGAGTCCCAGTTGTCATTGAAACCATAAGCCAGGTAAACCTTAAAATAAAGAAAAAATTAGATTGTTATTCCTTTAAATTACAAATATGAATGATTGCATCAGATATCTCAGTTTTTTAGTTACTATCATGATTTTTTTTTACATAATATTCAGTAAAAATCTCCAAATATGACTACTTAAATATATAAACATTC